>JAPQRP010000020.1:28267800-28285165 GCA_037367295.1 Apogon hyalosoma
CCCACCCCCCCCCATCCACTTTTTGATTTGTCAGGTCATGTTAGTTTCATACAAGGAGGCAAGCCAGAGGAGAATGGGGTGGAGGAAGGGGAGGGTGACAGAGAATGACAGAGTCACAGAGAGAGATCCTACGCCCTTAACCTCATTGAGCCCTGCATTTAAGCACATTATCCACTGGTCGGCTTTACTCCTCTCACCACACACATGGAGGTCTGCGGTGACACACGTGCGTCGGTATCTCCAACGAAATGCCCCAGTGCCGCAGCACAGCTCAGACCTATCTAGCAAAGCCAGCCAAGCACATCAGGTGCCCTTTCATTGTCGACAAGGAGAGTGAGAGAGAGTGAGAGAATGCAAATGAAGTCTAAAAGTCATTGAAGAGCTTGTGTCCCTGCAGGGCTGTCACTGCCCTTTCACTGGCTGTCAAAATGTTCATATTAGCTCTTCTCTGATTGGATGCTTCAGTTTCGGTGCTTTGGTTTTATGTTGCAAAGAGGGCAGATCTTTCTCACATCTGTCCGTGCTACAACTCTATAGATGTTACCATGCAAGTCTCCACGTGCTTTCTGACTATGAACCGGACAGGCTACATGAAGAAATCACGACCGACTTTGCTGCAATGTGATTTTGTATTCTCTTCTTTCTCTTTTTCTTTCTCTCTGTCCACCCCTCCCTCCTTTCTTCCCCTGGTTCCCTAGATGCTGAGCAAACACAATGTTCTCTCTGCAAGATCACAAGACTTATCAAGGCAAACAAACAAACAACAGCACTAAGACAACTGCAAATGAAGGCCAATCTTTATACAATCAATAAAAGAAGAAGCTCCTTTAATCTCCCCCTGCGTCCTGCACTCTGCAGCCCTCCTCCCCTTTCCCTCTCTCTCTCTCTGTCTCTTTCTCTCTCCCTTTCTCTCTTTCTCTCTCCCTCTACCTCCATCCTCTCCTCTTCCACCCACTCCTCCTCCTCCCACCCCTTCTCTGTGCTCCCTATCTCTGTCCAGGCTGTGTTGCTGGGCTGGGCTCAAAGGCAAGGAAAACTGACTGACGCATTGATTATTCATAGATCACCCCTTCTTTCTCTCTCCCTCTGTCTGTTTTCCTCTTGCTTTCCCTGCAGTGCTTTGTGTATTTACTGGGCCTGTGTCTTCACAGAGGAGAGTTTTGGGGATGGATATATTTGCCGCTCAGGATTGAGTTTTCTTTTGATTGGCAGACAGGCAGTGGTTAAAAAAAATAGAAGAGGTGGATAAGAGTGGCGTTTCCTTCCTCTGCGCGCCCTTGACCTGTTTTCTGTATGATATCTTTTATTGTGTGTTTCTAAGAAAAGATCTGCTGTCGCTTCCTCATCTGTCTTTTTTTTGTGTGTGTGGCATGGGTTGCATGAAGATGTTTTCTCTCTCTCCCTCACACAATCTTTATGTCTCTTAACCGTCTCTTGCTCTGGGTCTTCCAAGGTTATTGTGCTCACGTCAAACTCGAGTCTCTGCAGGCAGGCTCCCGGCCAGCCTGTGTGTGTATCTTTGTGTGTGTGAGTGTATAGTCTGTTCTTTTTAGCCAGCCCTAATAATAGCCCTACTGTCATAAACATAGTCTGGAGATCCCTGTGGCCAGCTGTGTCCGGCCCAGCCGCCCAGGGCTCCGGTAGTGACGCTGATGAATGGCCACACACACACATACACCAACACGCATGCACACACCAACACACACACACTCACTCACACTAAGGTTGGTGTAGCTCCAAGTACATTCCCAGAGCTCTTGCCAAGCCATAGGCCAAGACCTCCTACTGCACCACCAAACTGCCCTTTACACTGTGTGTGTGTGTGTGTTCTTAAATATTGCTGAGTTGTACCTATTTGGGAAATCTGTTCCTTCTTGAGTAGACTATCCTGATGAAATAAACAAAGAAATAAAGCTGAGGACCTAGGAAAAAAACAGTCCTGATAAGGAGCACTAACAAATAGATTTATTTTGTTCGTAGGCATGTGTTGACTTCGTGTCATTTCTTTGTGCTCAGCCTTATTTCAACACAGCCAAGGGGTAGTTTTGCTTTTGGTTAGTCAGAGTGAAGGGGAATAGGGAGGACTGGAGGGGAACAAAGCCTTGAGGCAGCATATATGGATGTCACATGGAGCCGAAGCAGTGGAACAATGGCTCTAATGTAGAAGAGAGACCCCCCCCCCCCATAGACACACACCTCCCCTGTATATACCCCCTGTTCTCTAGAGATGACATGCTGCCCTCACACACAGCACATGCAGCATCTGGATGCATACACATACATATTTGTACCAGGACAGAACAGGAAGTGGAACAAAAAACTCTATGCAGCTAAGTGCAATGTGAATGTATTTTACTATTCACGTCTTCTCTGTTCGCTAAAAGTAGCACCAAGGCTACTTGATGGCAGTTTAGTTCTTTAGTATGCACTGCCAGACAGTGGTGAATATTTATAGCAGGAGAAAAGGCTCTGCACTGCTCGATCCGATAAGCAAATGAAGGAAAGAGGTAAATTAAGCCCACACAGAGTCCGGAATTCATTCCGATGTGGGGATGGGGGCACAATCGATTCTGAGAACTGCCACCTACGGTTGATCCTTTACCCTCCACCCTCGTCTTCCGTCCTTTGCTCTATCCCCCCTTGCCCCTGGGGGAGGAATTCCTTAACCCCCCCCCAACACACACGCCTCCCTCTTCTCCTTCTTTGCACTGCCCCACCTAGCTGTCTCTAGGGAGACATGGGGCAAAAGCTGGAGGAAGAAGGAGGAGGGGGTCCTCTTGAGTATGTGTGTGTGTGTGTGAGGGTGATTGGGGGGTAGGAGAAACTGGGAGGTGGGGGTGTTGGGTCAATGAGCTTAGAGTAGGAAGCTGCAGCCATAATAAAGAAAAAAAAATAGAAGAAAAAACCCCCATCTCTCCTTGTGTCTCTCTCGCTCTCTCTCTCTCTCTGCTTACAATTTCCATTCGCTTGCATTTTCTATTGAAAGCCAATAGCGTTGTCCTGGGCCTGAGATGGATGGCTGCACTAGAGCTAAGGTTTAATCAATAGGTCTTTTTAATTTGCCATCGATCCACGTTAAAAGCTACTGCGGCTGCTGCTGCTGTGTGAGTGTGTATGTGTGCGTGTGTGCACATGTATGCGTGCGTGTCCATTCGTACACATTGTGTATGTGTGTATGTGTTTTTGTGTGAATACATGATGTGCTCGAATGCGGATTTGAGTGTCTCTGTGTGTGTTTGTGTGCGTTCTGGTGTGCAGCAGAGGCAGAGATGGCCGTTGTGCTTTAGTTTATTGACATTCTAGCCCATTATTTAATTATTTAATTCCCAGACAGATACTAATGGAGCTGGCTAATAGATTGCGGTTGCTTTCCCTTCCTTCCGAGCCCCTGAATATACGTATAAATGGAATTAGGCTCGACTTGGCTACTGTAGGAAAGTATTCACAGTGCAATGCTCTGCCTCTCCCTTGAGACGGGATGCTGCTATAGGCACATCAACAGCTAGAAATGCACTTAGTAGCACATCCAGCCGCTGTGGCATGTCATCTGAAATTATGTGTCCGCATATCATAGGCAGCTATTACAATGAGTCATCCCTGACTTTTGTTTGTATGTTTTGGCCTTGTTATTGGTTCTCAAGGATATTTGAGTCTAAGAAGGTCTCCCTGCTGAGCGATAAGGGGGTGAAATAGCACTGAGGGGGCTAATGATGCTCAGTGGGGGAGGTTGAGCAGCAAATTCCAATGCTATATTGTGCACAAGATGTGTGTGTTTATGTGTGTGTACCACAGAATGATCCTTGCATATCTTCACGTCATCATTAAGGCTGTGTAGCTTATCTCTGGTCTGCTAAGCACACACATATTGACATTCTTCTCTATCCAGGCCTGTTTAATGTAAATAAACTAAAAGAGAAACACCACAGTATGACTAACGTTCTCCTCCCTCTTTGTTCCTCTGTGCAGGTGACCGTATACGTCAGACTGAGAACCGTGCAACCCGCTGTAAGGTGGAACGCCTGCAGCTGTTGATGCAGCAGAAGCGCCTGCGCAGGAAGGCCAGGCGGGACCAGCGTGCTCCTTATCAGTGGCTGCCCAACCGCAAGGCTGGACGCAGTAACAGTAACAGCAGCATGTCCAGTGAGGGTTCCTTGGACCTGGACTTTGATGATTCGGTGTGGAAGCCTGATGTCAAGGCTGACTTGAAGTCTGAGTTCGTCATGGCCTGAACCTGTCTTATCCCAGAGGATATATTCAAAGATGTGCAAAGCATTGCTTGGGATTTACTTAGAGATATTTTGAGGGAGTGGATTGGCAGGAGATGACACACAACTGTGCAAAGATGTCTTGTGCAAAGAGGAAATCAAAGTTGTCCTTGTGACTGCCGTCTGTCACATGAAAAAGGCTCCCTGTTGACTTTAATCCCATTGTGTCCTTCACAGTCGACCTTGTGAAAATGGCAACAATAGCTACAGAACTTTCTTTTAAAGCTTGGATTTGGACAGGCAGAAACTGGACTTAAAGTAAAAGACTTGTGTGATTTCAGAAACCATACCTGTACTTGAGCATAGCAGAATTCAGTGGGTGGTGGTGGTGGTGGTGGTGGTGGTGGTATTTACCAGATTTTTTTTTTTTTTTAAGATTTTTTTGTAACACAAGCTCTGGACAGCAATGAAGAGATCCACACTGGACTAATTAAGAGGACAGGAGAACCAGAGGCCTCAGTGTTTCCTATTCACAAGAAAGGCAGAGCTGCCGAACTATGGATTATTCCAATGGGCATTCTTATTGATCTCAAATCTCACCAACCAGAGTCCAGTTTTTACTTGTTACGGGGTGGTTAAACCTTTTGTTTTTTTTGCCATTTTGAAACATATTATTATATTTTATAAACAAAAAAATATGTAGCATTGTTCACAAAGCATTCAGGTTTTCATATAACAGTTAAAAGTAGTCGTCGATTTGCACATTTTCTTGATTTATAACAGCTGGTCGAAGTGTGCAAGGAGGAAGAGGAGGGGGAGGAGGAGGGGGGTGAAATAGAATAAGAAATGAATATGGAAGTATTGATATCAACCTCAGTGACATAGGGTATTGATAGGAATGATTAATGATTAAACAAAATGAATTAATATTAACAGAAAGTGCTTTAGAGGATTTAAAAATCTTTAAAATGTATATGAAAAAAAAAATCTATTTTTATTTCTCTTCCTATCTGCTGTTTTCAAAAAACAGCAGCCCTCTGTGGCTTTAGTCAAGTCGTTGACTACCAACAAAATACGTACATCCATTCAATCATTCATTAGCTCATTCATGAATAATAGTTGTCTAGACACAACCAATGACATGGAGCGATAATTTTCATCAAGCCCACCTCATGTCTTACAGACCTGAATGGACTTGTCGACAGTTTGCATTAGTGTTTGTGTACATAAATGTGACAATTGGCAAAGGTTTATGAGGGTGTGTGTATGTTTGACTTTAGTGTAAATTGATTTAGAATATCCCATGTTTTTGTCCAAGCCGTCTTTCTCCTGAATAACTCCATAGTTTCAAATCCGCTGCAGTCAATTCACACACACACACACTTTAATGAAGAGTTGCTTCTCAGTTCTAGGCCCCTTCGATGTGACCATTACCACAGTAATAATGACTATTTTTTTATTGGCAAAGAGGGAGAAGTGGGATCAGTTTCCAGCATCATTATCTAGTGCCTCCACCAGTACATCCATTGACATATCAGGTTAGGCCTTTCACAGTTTTGCTGCTACACACGGGGACTGAAAATTTTAAAAAAGCGGGAGGGAAAAAGTGACTTTTCTTTGCATGCAGAAGTGTGAATTACACTGATCTTTTTTCTATTGATGGAAGAAAAAAAAAAGAAACTGGTGCTGTGGGAATGAAGGTTAACAACATGCATGAATTTGTGAAGAAAATAAAACAATGCTGCTTTTGTTGGTTAGGTTTTGTATTTTTATTTTTCAATGTTAGAACAACGGTGTCCTGCGAAAGTATTACAACCACAAAACCAAAACAGATGAAGTTTAAGTGTGGACTCACGTCTTGCTCAGCACTGAACATTCCTGTTGTGTGACAATGAAGATGATGATGATGATTAGCAAAGAGCACCTGACTCTTTACATCCCGAGCGCTGGTTTTATCCCCGTTCATTGACTCTCAAGGACCCAGACAGCCTATGAACTGATTAGCCACCTCCCCTCTGCTCGTGTGGACGTACTCGCAGGGAACCAGCAGACCAGCGGATTTACAGTACTGTCCATCAAGCCCAAACCTACACGAGACAAGCATCTGGTCTGACTGTCTATCTGTCTGTCTGATCGATCGACCACCATACCACTATTGCACTCCTAGAGATTGCAGTGAGAGATTACCGTTTTGGTGAACCTCATCTTTTTTTTAAGTGGCCTTACCTTTCACGAAAAAAATGAGACACTTGGGGGACAATGGGAGCGGGAATGTTTTTGTTTTTTAAACTTTTCTGTGTTATCGTTGTCAAACTTGTCGTCATCAAGGCACCATTTTTGTCACTGAGGACACTGGGCATCTGTCGTTTAGTGCTTTTAGCTGGTGGAGTCTCAATTATGTCAAAGGCTTCTGTGCCTTAAAATATTGCCCTTGCAGTGTCAGTGTCAGATTTAAGCTGAACAACTTGTTTTCACTGATTGATACACATGACTGTAGTGTTCGCAGCCATGAGAGTCGTAGGTTTTAGGGGTAAAGCTTGTTTGAGTGAATCAAATACTGTGCGAAAGTAGGTGTTGTTCCTCAAATATTGTCTTTGTCCCATTTCTTCATTGTGTTGCCATGCTTGTTGGTCTCCGTTGTCCAATACTCACATCCCTCTTATGCAGTCCCACCAACAAGCTGCAAAAGCTACAAATCTGTGGAACTTACCTTATCCAAGAAAGTTTACACCACAGTACTTACACAGTAAGTAAGAGCCCCAATTCCCAATAAGGTGGTCCTGTGAGGACTCCAGACTACATGCACTTCCTGTTTCCTTTGGATACAACATATTAAAGGACAGTTCATCCCCTGCCCCTCTCAAATTTTATTTAATTTCCTTTTGTATATGTATGAACTATACTCTGTGTGTGCCTCACTTCTGTGTAAAATTCAAAAGAAGAAACAAAACAAAAAAGATGACAAAGCATTACAGAGAGGAAAAAAACATGTTGGTGGAATTCTGATCACATCATTTAAGTTGCCTGTTCTTTCTTGTAGCCAACTATTGAAAATAACAGGATTCAAAAATACAATTTACAATGTTCTAGCTCTAGACCGGTGTAGCACATGTGTGACTGTATTAATTTATAAAACCAAAATGGTAACTGTGAATTATGTATTTCTTTGTGCATTTTTTTAAAAGTGGGGGAGAAGGTTGTTGGGACGTGGCAACAGCTGATGCTCATGTCCAAAAAAAACTTTTGTTTTTGGTGGAATATAACGGAAACAATCATGTTTCCAACAAAAAAAAGAAAAAAGGAAAAAAAAAGGAAAAAAGAAAAAAAATGATAAAAATATATGAATATATTTTTTTTCTTAAGCAATACATTTCAGTGTGACTTGTGATAGAACATTTTTCTTTTTTTAGGTAATAAATAAATAAAAAAAAAACCAAAATGAGTAATCGGGTTGTCTGTGAGTATTCATTACTAACCCATTCAATAACATTGAGTGAAAGCTGCTATTCAGTCTTATGTTTCATGTGAGAATCTATTTCACGAGGTAACTTGATAAGAGCAGCATATGAAAAAGTAGTGAAGCTCAGAACTGCATTGATAATATATTGCCTTACCCTATATCAAAGTTAATGTAATAGATGGTTGGACTGAACCATTTCATCTGGCTGAGGGGTGGAAGAGAGCCACAAGACGCATATAGGCTTAAGACATATTTTTTTTGAGTATTTGTCAGTTTTGTTATTTAACATCTTACAAACAGCTCCATAGAACACACATTGTGGTGTTGTTTCCCCACAATGTTAGCACTTGGTGTTATGGTTAGCCTGAAAAATGTGGCCAAAAAGACAAAAACCTTAGCAACATGGGCTTGTAATGAGGAGTTAAGGTCACTAATATGTTTATACCCAGAGGTCCCCTGTCTCATAATCTGCTTATGGCTAGGCAAAATGCACAGACATGTTTTTGGTGGTTTGTGTGTGAGAGAGTGAAGGGTGGATGGAGGTTACGAGGGGGCGGTTCAGCGAGAGAGCCAACAGAAATGTTCTCCACATCTGTGAGTGCAGCCGGGCTCGAGATGAGACAGAATATGGAAGCAGAGTGACAGACTGGAGAAGGAGAAAGAGCACTGCCTCATGTGAAGCTCACTTCCTGACACATGTACTTACAGCAAAAAAGTGTTTTTGAAGCAGCACTTGTAGCTCACGCTTTTGTAACCAGCAAGGCTGAGAACAGAGCTTGACTTGGAGCATCAAGAAATATCTGAAAGAGGACTGAACATGAAAAGGCAAAACTACTGTATGTCAAAGCATCACTTGGAAAAGGTGTCAGCGCTGCCTGTCAACATGTAGGGAGTCGCATGGTAACATATAACATGATGACACATAACTTCCTGCTATTTATTCTGAACTGCTATTGTGATCTAATCAGACTGAATAATAGCAGTAATAGTAGCTCTGCTTGACATATCTCTGAACAAAGCCAAACTTAAATTAACTGGAATAAGAAAATAATGTTTGACCCAACTGATATTCTCCCATGTGATTATTGGAGATGCTATTATATGCTGTAAAATAATATCTGGATGACTTCCATGATCCTCAGATTCAATGATACATCCATTAGACAAAAGCCATGTGCTCCATTAAAGCAGCCCTCCAGTCAGTCAGCCACAGACCAGATGCCTCATATTGTTTACACCTTCATTTTGATAATAGCCAAGGACTGGAGATGTGTCTCATGCCTGGCATACCCACCTCTTTCTGTACAGATCATTCTGGAAATGAAAGCCTCCTCCTACTCAGTGGCCTTCTGAACATAAGCCAACATACATCTCCTATCCATAGCATTTTTTTTTTTTAAATTTTATTTAGACACCATAACCAGTGTGGTTTGAAAAGACAATCCTGATGAACGAAGAATATTAATGAGCGCTCAGGTATTGATTAACCGGTTAATAACCATCGGGGATGCGTTTACCCTGAAACCACTGGGAGAAAAGAGGAAAATGCAAAGCGTAGAGGGAAATGTGCATTTTTTTTGAGTTTCCACCTACTCTGGTGCAGTATGTTTGTCCATTACCATCCTGATTATATTTCGCATAATATCCCACTGTGCACATATGGAACATACCTGATTTTAAATGGAACTTTGATTGGAAATAAAATGAAAATTAAAAACATTAAAGCGATGAATAAGAATGAAGAGACAGAAATATCAGTGTTGTAAACTTAGCTTATCATAACAGAATTCATTCCAAATTCCTCCCTACTTACATTTAACAGGAACAGAGGTTGCCATCACCCACAACCTTTTAACCCACAACCTTTTTCCAACGTACGTTACTGTCAACAAACATAATGTATAAAGTCTGTAATCCATTGGACTCACTCTGAATACTTTAGGACCATCTTGGCTCACTGATTGCCCATTTATTTAGTTAATCTTTAAACTGGTCTTTTACCAGAAATATTTAGTCAAACAATCTTTAACCCATAAAGACCCAAACATCCACTGTTGACAAAAAGCATCTGCTGATCTAAACTGATGATCCATTAATCCTATCAATACATGTAAATAATTGGTGTAAAATGCAGGTTGTCATTTTTTCATGGTCATCAGATATGACCCATTTGGATGTTCAGAGACGTTACCATGGGAACATCATTATTTTCTACAACATTGATTCATGAGTAAAACTAATGAAGTTGGATCAATGACAGTGGATGGACACACATATGTTTACTTAATGATATACTTTACTGAAAAAGTCACTTTTTCTTCAATATTTTTCTGTTTGGATACAATAACCTCTGACTTTACTCTGAGCTTTTATGAACATCTACATGATCAGTCAATTAAGCATAGGAAAAAAGGTGATTTTCATTGGAAAATATAAAAAAAAAAAAGAGAATAATATCATAAGAAATGGTGATTAGTAGCTTAGAAAAGGTTGAAAAGAGAGAAAAATTCATTTTGGAACTGATACAGTCACACTGGGTCCTTATGAGTTAAATATGACAGTGAAGGCGCCACCACAACAGGAGCTGTTGGTGGAGACTGAACCAGCCAAATGCAAAATAACATTCAGTCAGTCCTCTGTCTGGGTTAAAGGTACTCAGATCTGGAATACTGGATCACCAGAAACACCACAAATAACAACAAATCTATTAATCATATCCAGCATTAATCTAAGATATCATTGAGCACTTGTTGATTTTTGCATTAGTTATTTTAGTTTTATTAATTGCAGTATTGATAAATTATTTCTGGATCTGTGGCAACATTTTAACAAATGCTCAGTCTCTGTTGATTTTAATGTTGTTGTCACTGTTTTTTCTGTGTTAGCTACTATAGCTACAAGTCTTACATACACTGTTTCCTATAGAGTTGGAATAATTTTTTCAGACCCGTTTCTCTTTTTATTCTTATTTATACTCATCATTAATCACCTTTGGTCAGATGCAATGATTACATACTGAGTCCCAGTTACACTTTATCAAAAATAAATCACTTTGTCATAATAATTTCATGAACAGAGGCAGAAATATTTCATTCCAACTTTATGGGCAACAGTGTAGATTGCATCAGTATTACAAAAGTATTCCGTACTTTTACATTTAACAATACCTATACATATTTTCCCTGTCAAATAAACGTTAAGAAAAAAGTAAAAACACATCACAAATATAGTTTATCGTTTATCAGGCTATGTCAGAGAAACAGCACTACATTTGTAAGAGAGTGTTTCCAGCAGTGGGCTAGAACAGCAGAGAAATAAAAGGATATTCAGTATGTTCTTTAAAATACAGATTATTTGGCTTGAAAAATACTTATAAAACATGCCAAAACACAGGCAGGTAAACATATCCCTCCATCTGCCATTTAGGTAACAAACAAAATAAACCACAAGTGTGAATGTTGACATATATTTACAGTGAAAATTGCAGGTGCAGTAAACAGACTCTTCGTATACTGATTGGAACTGTGTTGTTTATGACTGTTACGCACAGAATTGGCTGTTTACAGCTTTACATCTTACTGGATATGTGTGGCTTACATGAGCAACATACGCAGCAGCACACAGTTAAATTCACATGGCTTCCAGTCATACTGCAACTACCAAGAGCCTCTTCTGAGAAGTCTCTGCCTATTTCTGATTGCATCTGGCTGTCATTCTCAGCCTCCACACTTATATCTGCCGCTTTCTGCAAGCTTGCTGTCTGTGGATGTAACTGTCTTCAGAGACAGAAAGAACAGAGAGTAAGAAAGAGCAGGAGAGAGCGAGAGAGAGGCAGACAGACAGACAGGAGAGAGAGAGGGGCTCAGCTGCCACCACAAACTGAAACCCTGTGGCTCCGGGATCGAGAGGAGTTCCACAGAGTTGGGGTTTCACACATTGCTGTGTGATCTAAGATAAGACACGCTCAGCTGTATCCTCTCTTCACATGAAAACTCATACATACACTCACACATTCACAAGCATAACGGAAAATATTCCAGGATGCTGCAAGAAAGTGAGCAACAAATGAAAGTTCACAACCTTGTGTATATGTCTTTTTGTTTGTGGGTGAACATGCTCTTCTTACTTTATGGGGAAATAAATCTACATATCAACAAAATACAAGTCCATAAAACATAAAGCTGTAATGCTTTTTTTGAGGCATCAAGACTTTTAGGTTAATATTACTTTTAGGTAATATTGCACACAAATTCTGTACTGTACATACTGTGTTTTTACACTTCTTTTTTATATATGATGTGCATAGTCTTGATGTACATATTCTTTAGTGTTTTTGTCTGGCTGAGAACTACCTTTAAGCAAAATTTCCTAATGTGCAAATTATGACAATAAACATTCTTGAATCTTGTACCTTTAGGAGGTGTCTAAGTACATGCGTGTTGTGCACATGTACTTACTGAAAGATAATGGAGGCGTGAGAAAAAGTAAAAAAAAAAAAAAAAAAAAAAAGAAAAAGGAACAGGATTAATTATAAAAAAAAAAATGTCTCCAAACATTACAGAAAGACATTTCCTTTTAAAAGAAACCATGTGACTGCACCTTCTGCTAATGACTGAAGATGTTGAGAACATTTTACTATCATTTGCACAGGGTTCTCTGGTGACTGTTTTGCAGCTACAGTGTTGGTGAATCAAGATTAAATACTAATACAAAACATCCCATTTTAAGAGAAAAAATGCTGACATCCTCTGAGTAAAAACAAACATATGGCCCTCAAAATGCTTCATGTTTCAGTCTCTCCACATTTTATTTTCATGCATTTTATCCCCATGCTTAAGTACATGCTTTTATCATTTTACATAAGAACAACAAGCAGCCTCCTTGCTCTGATAAAAGCCCCATCTGTACAAGAGAGCAATGAAGCGAACTCACTGAAGATGCATTTTCTTCAGGTCATGGCATAAACATCAGAGCGTGGCCTTACACTCTCCTCCTCTGTAACACCCAGGGCTGTTCGCATGGTCAGCAGGGACCGTGTTGTCTTTTGTCTATTTTTGTTTGTTCCCTGCACAGTTGAAAGAGAAGAATGGCTTTCTGTTTGAAACATTACCTGATGGATATTTATGCAGCTGTGAGGCTGTGAAGAGAACCTTTGATATCTTTTTCAGGCAGCAGCGCGCGCACACACGCACACACACGCACACACACACGCGCACACACACTTCCTCATGGGCAGGCCATCTCTGGGCCACTGTAGGACATTTTCCAGTGAACACACACATGCGCACATTAGACTCAAAGGTGTTCAGCTGTCCATCCCTGTCAGTGTGCAGATGACCCCAGAGATTGACCTTGTGACCTCAGGGCAAGAGAAACAGAGGTCATGGTTAAAATAAACCATAGAAACTGGGTAAACAGGATATGTACACCCACTCAGACATATGGCACTCACTAATCAAACACCACTGAGCTGGGAGAAAAACAATTGGAAATCTTTTCTGCGGATGCTATAAGCTCTCACTATTAGTACAAATTCAGCGTGCTGTAGTATAGACGGCTCAAGCTGCTTAGCAACAAAAAAGTTCCTGAAGCTGTAATTCACTGCATTTATTACTATATTCTAACTTGAGACAAATACTTCTGAGGCTGAATAATAAATGTCAGTGTATTACACCCAAAGACAAACTTGATGCAGTACTTATTTTTGAGAGTGATTGAGGTATTAATGAAAATATATATATTACTAAATGCTTTGGACATGCTTTTCTGTCATAGATACACCTTAGATGGTGTGAACTTTAGCAAAATAAATGTGCATCTTAATCTGTTTGTGCACAACCATCATGTATAATTATTGAATGCACTATTGTGTGATTAGTCCGGTTAGCCAGAGAATCAGGTTCATTTGCCATTTTGTTTTACTTCATTTGACCAAACAGTGAATGGAGCCTATTTCATGATGCTCAAAACTTAAAGCTTTATAGTTTTCACTTAGAAAATGTGTGCAGCTGCATAAACCTCATTCATGATTGTTACTATTTTTGTCACCTCCTTCTGTTGTTTTTAGTGGATGTGGCTGCCATGCTAGCAACGGGCATTGATTCAGAGGTCTGGAACCACGTTCAGAGAAACGTCAGGTGACCCGACCATCTGTCAGTGCACGAGTCTAGAGAAATCCATGCAAACACAATTCATGCAAACACAATTTGTGTGTTGCAAGGTCCCAATCTAATGTTGGTACTTGCTAATTTATCATCTCTCTGTGTGTTTTGTGTGGTGTTCAAAAAAATTGCTGTTACACATAGATTTAGCACAGAGGAGGTCTGTGTTAACTGTCACATGTCAGATGTTCTTTTTGCTGGGGTCCTCCTCCTCTTTCTTTTCCTTCTGTGCCGACGATCAGGTACCTTTCAGCAGTTGCTCCAGTGACCTTTAGCAGCTGTGGGGGTGAAATTGACTGACTTTCCTTGTCTCATCCTTGTCTCTCTCTCTCTCTTTCTGTCTCCCTGTATTGCTATTTACTGTAAGTGACAATAGTAGAGGGAGACAGAAAAGGCTGGATATGACATCTAACCCAACCAAAACCCAAACCTGAGCTAGGACTTTACCGAGAATGCTGGTTTGCACTTCACCAGGTGAGTTATTGAGGCATCCTCCCTTCCCCTCATGCAGAAGAGCTGCAGAGTTGAGCTGGCGTAACACAAACTCCAAATGTTTATTTTCTCTTCAAATGATCCTGTGGTGATGGTTTTATAACCTCAGAGTCACCGAGACTTGATTGCACTGAAATAAAAACTGGAGGAAGTAACCTGGGTCCAGGAGAGCAGTAGCACTTTTTTAATTTCCCCTACGTGACCAATATAAAATATGTCACAGAAACTGCATTTCTCAGCACAAAAGACACATTAGGGCATGAGCAGCCTCCATGTTAATGGAATGTCCAAGCAGGTCCAGCTTTAACAGAGTACAAACTGGGTGTCGGCTATAACATGGCACAGTTTGGACTCCAGAGGCTTAACTGTAGTAGATATTTAAGCATGTAGCCTAATTAAGCATCTGTCTGAGTTAATTGTGAGAGGTTTACTGTTGTTACCCCTGTGCTGACCATGCGTCCTGTACAAACTATGTGATCTCTCGCTCTAAGTACCCAATGAAAAGGGCAAGCCAGCTGTTTGGATGCCCTCCAACAGGTATTTGCGCCAGCCAGAAACGGCAGGGCACAAGGGCAGGAGAGAGGGTGGAAGCGATAGAATTAGAGGTGTCAGAGAGAAAAAGGGAGAGGCAGATAAATGTACACTTTTGCATCCTACTCCCTGACATTTGTGCTTGCCTCCTTGATCCCACTCGCTCCACAGATTCAGCCACCATTCCATCCATCCACCCTTGGCCCCCATTAATGAATGTAGCGCTATGAGTTATGGAATGGCTTTACAGTGTGCTGAAACAGCTGAGGTCATGAATACAGACAGAGTGCGTGCAGCCTTGTGTGCTGAATGTAAATGAGTTGGCTTTTCTCCATTGCCAGTGCTGAGTACAACGGTGCGTGATCTTGTCTGTCCCTCCTCCTCTGGATGCCAGGCAGGGCAGGGATCCTGCTAATCAGCTCAAAGTATGCAGGACAGTAGTCTGCGTTTAGAAGGGCACAGATTCTTCTGACAGAGCCAAGGTCTTGGCTCCTCTTAAACACAAAACAAACAGCCTTTCTGAAAGCCACATGTCTACAAATCTTGGGGCTCTCCAAGTCTTTCCCTCCCCCTGCTTTCTCGTCGCCTCATAGTAAGGAAACACCGGTTGCATGCGTGGGTTAAGCAGCATAGTTTCCACTCAGAAAAGGTGAACATCAAGCCTCCCCCAAATGCAAGTCAACAACAAGCAGGGCAGAAAAAAAGGTAAATGCAATAGAATGGCAGATAAACTCTGAACGCTGGTAATGATTGTTAGTTGTAACAGAAAACAGATTGCTTTTTTGCTATGTACAATTAAGATCAAGTAACAGACCTCAACATAACCTACAATGCTTTATCTTTTATCTTTTGCTTCACAGTCCCTTGAAATCTCATGTCAAGTAGCATACACATTTACATTCCATTTAACTCACTTAAGTGGAGATAATTGTGTGCAAATGGGAGCAGTTTTGAATGCCTGATAGGGGGCATGGCACAAGGGTGTGTGTGTGGAGAGGCTTGTGCATACATATGTGTGTGTGCGTGTGTGTGTGGATACCATTAATGTTGTTTATTTGACTTTGGGGGAAGCCCTGTGCCCATTGTTCATAAAATCCCTTATATGGTAATGTAAACACAGAGCTTCGTAACTCCTCTCTGTGCGCACACAAAAATGAATGAACACAGGAAGACCCACTCTGGCAGGAAGTGGCAGCTGCTGCCATGGCAACAAACTGAAACCCGAAGCAGTGAGGAGAGGCTCGCCTTTCTCGGTGTCTTGACGTCATTTCTAGTACGCTGCGAGTCAGAGGCAGCAGCTGCAGAGAACACAGATCGCATGCAGATACAAGGAACTTTCAAGAGTTTACAGAAAAATGACGGGAGACCCATCAAATATTTTGGCAATCCCGTCTTTTCAAGCAAATAGGTGAACTGGAAAATCCCCATATGTTCATTATTATCAAGGACAGTGATATAAAAGCAGTACTGACAGTATCAACAAATGAAATAGCATATTATGAAAACTGTGAGTGATGAATATGCAAATGCTCTCTGTGTTAATTCCAAACTGGCAATATGGTCACAACACATTCTTTAACTCTGGCACTATTGTTTTTACAGCTTAGTGGTGTGTGAAGCAAGTGCAGTTTCATTGTTTTCACAACCACTGGTTTAGCAAATCTGTGGCTCTGAGGATTCGAGCCAGTGTGATGGCAGTAGGATTTCAGAATGCTGCAACGACACAGAGAAGCAATTGCATTCTTTTGCGAAATTATGTCATGAGGTTTCAGCGATGCAAAATACTACAAAACTGTGGACCATTTGGACGGGCACTGAAGATGGTGTACACTGGGAAATAGGGGAGGACTGGGGGCATGCATGCATTAAGGATGGAGCAAAACTGGAAAAAAATGCCAGAAGCACATATGTCATGCTGTCAATTTTTTAGGTCATGGCTTAAATAGAGTATGCCATGGCTCTCAGTACCTTCAGGGGTGAAACATTTAACTTATTCCTTATTTAAAATTATACATAGTAATAACTACACATTAGAGAGTAGCTTTTTATTCACTCAACAAAACATGCTGCTTATCAGGCCACATACATATGCACCGTTTAGGTTTAACTGTGAAATGCTGGATCATTTATTAGTAAAGGTCAAAATTTAGATTTTAACATTGAATAGGAACTTTACTCAACTCCAGAAAATGCTATAACGCAACGTGTATCAACAAAATGAGGCACATGTAAAAGATTTCCACATCTTTATTTAAACTCATGCCTGAATATTGTAGGAGGTGATTTGTTGTCAATCAAAGAGTATATATATCCCAGGCCAAGAAAAGGTCTCCCTCATGGCCTGGCTCATCTTCCCCTCGCCTTTT
Organism: Apogon hyalosoma; assembly: GCA_037367295.1. Classification (NCBI taxonomy): domain Eukaryota; kingdom Metazoa; phylum Chordata; class Actinopteri; order Kurtiformes; family Apogonidae; genus Apogon; species Apogon hyalosoma. Next base: position 28,285,016 of record JAPQRP010000020.1, read on the forward strand.
TCGCCCCTCACCGCCTAATTAGACGCTCTGTATGCATCCAAACAGATTTATCCAGGCCCGTCTCTACAGCAGTCCATCACTCATTAGCCTCTGCCTTATCCTTTGTAATTAGCTGTTGCTTCTTCTGGTGAATATTAGGACTGAGTCGGG
>JAPQRP010000020.1:28300438-28310555 GCA_037367295.1 Apogon hyalosoma
ATTGGTTAACTTTAGGCATGAGGACTGATGAGCCAATCAGAGGCAGAGTAGGGCGGGTCATGCCTAGGAAAATATTGGTAACTAGTGCTGGCCACCTATGGAACCTGATTGGACCCCTCAGGTGCCAGTGCCACCCCAGTTGATTGACAGGTCACTGCACCTCTCATTGAAATATATGGGATTATTGGAAATGTGAGCAAGAAATGCAGAATAAACGTCTGTCAAGTGACACACTGATAGAACCTACTTTCATGGAATCCATCATTCTGAGGTAAGTTTTAAGGTGGTTCCTAAATGAGTCACTGTTAAACCACTGCCCATATGACTGCACATTTAGAGGAGAAATGTCGCCATTAGTTAAACTGTGTGAGTAGGCTAACATAATGAAAGGTTAACATTATCCTATATTTGCCTCATATTGAACATATTTACATTCATGCAGCTGCTTGTGTGACCAGTAAAACCTACAAACTGCTCCTGATCATGTTATGATCATTTTATAATAGTGAGCAAATACTGCAGATGGATTTGGGGGGAATAACTAAATAGAGTAGTCTTATGTGTCACTGGTGTCACAGGGCGCTTTTCTGGACTACTTACAAAAAAAAAAAAAAGAGTATACACACTTCTTTAGGGACCACTATACCACTGCTGTCAATCCAGTGGATAGTTTTACTTTAAGGTGAGTCTTTTTCCTACAGTCATCAACAAGAGCCTGTTTATGCTGTAAAAAGAAAGTAAATACCACATTTTTGTTTCTTTGAAAGGAGTTATTTTTTCAAAAATAAAATGAGAAAAGTAATATTTTTATAAAATATATGTAACTTTTAATAAGGGATATTTGTTGACAAAAGTATTGGGACTCAACAAGAGGAAAATAACCTAAAATAAACATTTAACCAAAAGAAAGAAAGAAAGAAAAAGGAAAAGCCATATATTTGTATAGACTTATTCTTGACGTCTGTTCTGCTACTGACATCAGTAAATAATGACATTGATGGCAAAGGTGAAAAGAAGGAGACCAGGGCATTGTGGGTACTGAGTGAGCCTGTCAGAAGGCTGATGTATAGCGAGGCAGATGCATCAGTGGCGTGCTGAGTGGGATGTGGGTGTGGGGTGTGGGCTTCTAGGCTTGGCTGAGGTAAGATGGCAGGCGGGGCATGAAGGAGATGAGAAAGAACAGAGAGCGAGAGAAGAGGAGCAGGCATGCAAGCTATGTGATGATTATCAGAAAACACAGGAGCCGTCTGTTCTCCACCCTGACTGAGCCGGGAGGCACGAGGCCAGGGGGTGTGTTGGGGTGGGGGTGTGGGGGGGCTGATCCCTGAGCAGGTGTGCAGGGCGTGGATCTACAGGGAAGGAGGGAGGAGTGGCAGAGAGACAAATGGAAATGGAAAACCTGGAGTGAAAAGGGGGGAGAAAAGACAAATTGGAGAAAGACAGTAACGAGTATTGAGGGGGAAAAAAGAGAGTGAAAGACAGGCATGGGGTGTTGATGGCATCATGGCCGTGAGCGATGTACAGCACGGAGATGAGAGCAGAGGTCAGGATAGGTGGAGGAGAACGGCATGTGGGGTAGCTGGAAGCTATCCTGGTCATTAGCGTCTCTCGCATGGCTCAATAAAGAGCTCAGACACTGGAAGACTGTATGCCTTCCAGCATTCGCCTGTATGGTTAAATGTCAATATAGAAGCAGCAGTGTATCAGAGGAATCAGAAGGATCAATGGAGAGAAGAGGTGAGAGTAACTGGATCACTGTGACCCCCACCTGACCCCTCATCACAGAGACACACACATACTATGTCACCTGTGCCACACAAACTCACCTGCCCCCCCCCCCAAAAAAAAAAAATACTTATGCACACACACATCTGACCTCTCACCTCACTGTCATTGTCACACAAGATCATGCTTTTTTCATATTTTGGGATTCATACAGTTCACTTTCTGTCTCTCTGTTGTGATGTGTTAACAGCAGCAGAGGCAGAAAAACATATCTTTAAAACTATTTTTAAAGTCAAAACTGGATGTGCAGGCGGTGAGATAGCATGTTAGCTACTCTAAAGATAGATCAGAACTGTACATTCAAAGCTATCAACAATTGTTACTATGGCTGCAGTACTTTTGTACTGTGTGAAAATGTACAAATGTGAACTGAGGAAGGCTAAAAATGAACCTGCAAAGCTATGCTTCTCCTCAACTAAAAATGCCATTCTTGTTCCTCTGTGGTCAAAAGCTTTGAAAGGGCAAATAATTGGCTTGTGACTGTGCACTGCAACATAATTAAGCTCAGAAAAATCATCAGAGACCAACACAGGCCCCGTCTGTACACACACATACAGAGCCACTGTTGCCTCGTCAGCTGCTGCTTCTGGTAAAGAGCACAGGTTGTGGGAGTGCAGGGACATTTCTTGCTAAGGGAAGTGGTGGGTTTTCGTGGTCTTGTTTTAGCCCATCGTGTTGAGAAATGGCCAAATGTTGCTTTCATTTTGAGCCGAGAGGCTTGCAATTACACTCTGCGTGTCACGTGACTGAGATGCATGGCCTTTTACTGCACCGCCGAGGCCCTCCAAGGCTGATATGCCAAGAATGAAAAATAAAGAGTCGACCCCTCCCCCTCATCCCACTACTGCTTTGTCCCTCCCCTGCACACACACAAATAAACACTCACGTATACACATGCACAATGTGTGTCTTGCCCTCTGAAGGCTTTCAGCCCCACATACATGCATGCAGCTCATCTTTGCATTTATCAGTCTCACATATAATGAATACCTAGCACTGAAATGAATGGATTCACCAATAACACTCTGACTGTTCTTGAGCTAACATGCACCCAGCCCGTAATGTTCTTATTGTTCTCTGTTGTATTTGCTCCATTGAAATATGGATCGATATCCACAGACAATAGATGACCGGCAGCATCAGATTAAAACAGCAAACACTCATTTAATTGGTGGCGAGTTGTCATTAATCTACACCAGTATGTGCTTCTTTTGCATGTGTGTGCTGTCCATTGCCCCCTTACTTTGTTTCAAACTGCAAGACCCCACCTCCCCCACCCCACCCCCCTTCCCACTCCTTCCCAACGATAGGCAACACATCTTTTTCTGTTCAAGGAGGACATTGATAAATTGCTGCGAGGCGAGCCGTAGAAGCACAATTAAGATTCCATCAGGATAAAGGTAAAGGTAAATTATTTACATTAACAAGAGGGCTCAGCTCACCCAAACAGTCCCCCCGCAAATGGAAAAAAATGCCCCTACCTCTGGAAGCTGGAGGAGTTTGCTTCCGTAAATTGTTTGTGCTTTTAATTAATGAGTCAGGCAAATGTTTACGTATACATCTGAGTGTGTGATCGGGTGGGGCCCTTTCTTTTATTTTTGCTTACTTATGGTTAATTCTTGCTGAAGGTATTTAGTTTAAGATTAAAAAAAAATAATACAATAAAAAAAGGAACATATATGAATTTCCAATGGGCATTAAAGGTATAATTTCTAACAAATAAATGTTTAAAAAAATGACTATACCTTTATTGACTTGTGTACTTGCATTCTGTCAAAAACCCAGACAGAAAGATCATAATTTTACATTTACTTAATGTTTAATTTGGTCATTGGTCATTGTATTATGTCATTTTGTTCACACTCCATATTTGTTTGCCATTTTGTACCACAGTAATAGAGAAATAATTTATTGGTCTTCTGTTTTGATATAGCACCTCACTAGTATGTGCAACCAGCTGATTAAGTGAAGATGTTCAGTTGCAAAATAAAGGCAATAATTGGATGAATCTATACTTTATCTAATGTTGCTTGCAGGTATTTCATTAAAATTAAATGAATATAGGTTGTTAAACATTATGTGAATAAAACTTTAATATGTCTCATATATAAAAGTGATTTTGGCCTGAGATAGACAGATATTCATCAGGACGAGTGGTGAAAACAACAACTCCCATGATACAACACTACTGCACTACATGGATGGACTCAAAATATACAGAAGAGACACCTTTAAGTTCTCTACGTACTGCGAACTGAAGTTTTGTATTTCCACTGAGAAGGTTTCAGACTCTGATGAGGCAAAGACTAGTGTTACTTAATTAGGAAGCTCTGAAAATAAAAAAAAAAAAAAAAGAAAGTCTGTGACATGAGAGAATGTACCAAAAAACAAATCAGAAAAATAAGAAGCCAAAGTGCACAACTATTTGAATATGAAACATTCATTTTGGAGTTTATTTCACACGTTCCCAGAACAAACATTCCCTTGTGTGACATTTCTAAATTGACAACCTGTTTTACACCTTGATTTGTTTGAATCATTTAGGTACTTCCTTCAATTTCCATCTACTTTTGTTTGCACTTGGTTTTGCATGCAGACTTCTGCTTCCATTATGTGAAGATTACCAGAAGTCAGGCACATGGATGAACTCTGCATCAAGAACTTTGCTTTGATAGCTTGTGGCAGCTCACTCATCTCAGAAAATATGCATGAAGTCATGTTTTCCCTCCAAGAACTGTTTGCCTATTACAGTAGTAACTGGACTGACTGTCTGACTGACTGCCTGTCGGAAGCAGTGCCTTAATGAAGAGATAACTTGCACAGATGATCCTGTAGTGACACAGTGCATGAATGTCATAGACCTCAATTTGTAAGTTCATAACAGATCTCAGAATCCAGTGCGCCTGTTTACCTTCTTATCACTATCGCTGATGCTTGATTTGCTGGCAGACGCAGAATGCCACGCGACTTCTGACAGGCAGAGATGCCCTTGGCTGGATCGGATCAATTAAACGCCACATCTGAGAGTTTTAAGGTCTGCATGTATGCAAGTGTATGTGGACCGCTCTCACACACCACTTCACCCTAGTGTATGTTTGCATATTTGCACAGCTGTGTATGTTTACAACCAGCCATGTATGTGTGTGCCCACGCATGAACGACATGAAAGTTTGGGTGTGAGAGGCCTTGTGTTTGTGTGTGTGAGTGAAACAGGGAGAGAGAGGAAGGGAGAGGGAGTGAGAGATAGTGTGTGGGTGGGATAAGTTTTGACAAAGTTCCCCATTTTTCAAAAATAATCACTTGTTCCCGTTACAGAGACAGAGTCGTGTGACTCTGGGGCTGCTGAGAAGGCAATGCCAGAAAAAACTCTTCTTCCTCTCCTCTCTCCCTCTGTGTTTCCCCTCTCGCTCGCTCTCAGTGCATCCGACCCTTGTCCTTGTGGCTGCTAACGAGGGGGTGTGGTTGTCACTGGAGGCGTTGGGGCTAAATTACCATATTAATTAGCTCATCCTTTGACCGACAAACACAGAACTGAAATGTCACCACACTCACATCGGCCATAAGAAACACAATTAGTGGAAGTCATTATTGTTTTAGCAATGCCCTGTGTTTTCTTACTCCATTTCCTGTGTCCGCCATTCCTCCCACTCCTCACCACCTTCTCCTGCTCTCTAAGTCCCATCTTTGTAGTTTGACCCTTACAAGCCTCTCTGCTTGCTTTGCAATTCAAACTTAATATAGGAACCATGTAGGATGGAGTTAGTCATATACTGGTTCTGTTTTTCCTTTTTTTTCCCTCTGCTGTGAGCCTGCACTGCTCGGCTCCATTGGGCTGAGCTAAAGTAGTAGCCTTCACTCTTGGTAACAGCAGCAAGGTTTCACTTCCACATACTAATGATGTCACGTTGAGCAGAACTGCAGGGATTTCTATTTTGACAGACAGAGTGTGCTGCAGTTTAATCAGATGCTTATTTTACTGCAACCTCTGTCACAGTGTCCCCATTTCTTCAGCCTGCTATCCATTCACACACTGCATAACATGTCTCCTAATTCCTACACTGGCTGCTTGCTGTTCTTGCTGCATTTCTGCACGTCTGAAGCAGCTAGATACTCGAAATGTTCCAACCACCATGTGGGGAAATTTAAATGGCTGTTTTTCAGTTGTATATTACAATGTTTTAATAAAATATTGATGCCCCTCAGACAGTATTTGACTTCTAAAATGTGCTGTGTGCTTGTGTTCTCTCTTGTTAAATGCAGTCCATATGAGTCTAGATTAAAAATAGTTACATTTATACCTATTGCCTCCACTGTATTCAATGTCCAGTGGTAGAACTGTATTTGCTTTTAGTACCCTGCCCCCCCGAAAGGGAGGCAAGGGGAATTGTTTTTGGTTCAGTTTGTTTCTTTGTTTAACTCTCTAGCAGCAAAACTTTTGGTTGAATTCATACCAAATTTGGTTTATAAATTGTCAGTGACCTAGAATAGATGTCATTACATTTTGGGAAACATAGATCAAAGTTTAAATTTTTTTAATGGATTTTTTCATGCCCCTCCATTTACTTATGATGGGCAAAATTTCACATGTCTGTAGCAGTAAAACTATTGGTTGAATTCATACCAAATTTGGTTTATAGATTGCGAGTGACCCAGAATAGATGGGGTAATATTTTGGGAGAAGTAGATCAAAGTTCCAATTTTTTTTTTTTTTTTTTTTTTACAAATTTTTAAAATCTTGCTTTTTCTCCCATTTACTTATAATGGGTGAAATTTCAAATGACTGTAAAACATCAATTTTGTTTCAGTTTACTTCAAACTTGGCACATATATAGAGGCAGTTGATATGCTTACATCAGTACGTGCATAGACATGATGACATCAGCTGGATTGATACCAAAATAAGCTATAATGAGTGTGAGGGGCGGGGTTTGTTGTGCCTGGAACCACTTGTTTATATGTTAACATTCAAGTTTTAAAGCATTTATTTGTGTACCAGCTGCAAACTGCAAATTATCACAAACTATTATAACAATCATAGATTAGAGGCAGAGATTTAATAACCACTGACTGATTTACTTAATGCAATGATAGAGTACATGTTGATGTAAATAGGTACATTTTACCCATTTGGATAGCATCCCCTGGATATTCTAGTGTTAAAGCTGTAATATCTATTACAGAATGTAAAAACATATCATATCATTGCTCATTTTCTGAGAAAAATCCAGTTTAATTCAGTCTGTCTTACCTTTTAATTTGGTGACTTGTCAATGTCATCGTATTGTTACTGATGTTACTTGCAGCTATTTCATTAGAATAAAATGATGTGAATGGACGTCACTTAATGTAACGTTAATACATTATCCATCACGTCAGGTAGATTTTCAACAGCAGAAGTGGTGGAAAAACAACTCCTGCTAGCCCACGCTACTTCAGACCCCTCACAGCAGAAATTACATACTAAGCATTTAATATCATAATTAAATTTTGTGTTGATGACAGAAAAGTAAAAAAAAAACCAAAAAAAAAAAAAAACCTTAGCCATAGAAGTTTGTGAGTCCTGAAATATAAGTCTACCCTCAAACAAAGATACTTTATCTAAGGATCACACAGCTTTTCGCATATTTAAAAGCTGAGACTTCTGTAATACCTTCAAATAGTAGAGTGTAAAAGTCTACAAATCTTAAATTATAAGGAAAATAATTGATGAGTGTCATGATGTAGCGTTAAAACAAAATCACAGTCATATCTACTGTCAAATCCAGAATTAACATTTCAGATTCGATCAGAATATACAGTATGTGTTTAAAGCAGATACTTTACTTGATATTTGCTTTTAAGCCTTGCTACAGTGCAGCTCAGGGAATGTCACAAGTTCAGGTGATCTGTTGGTGTCCTCTTCAGTTATGGCCCAGGGGACTTCATTTCAGGGAAAAACGGTTTTACAATCAATGACGAGAGACAAAAGATCTTTTTTTTTTTTTTTTTTAATCCTGTTTCAATCATACCAATATTATACACATGATGTCAGTTTAAAAGATCATTTTTATATAAAGTCTAGGAAGTAGCTGTATGACTTGATTCACACGGTGAAAACATATAATTAGAAAAAATACATGCCCAAAAGTGACAGAAATGATGATATTGTAAATTTATTTCACCATGATCCACTGAACAGTGACCCTGACCAGGCTTCAGGTGATTTTAACTCATCCACATCCCACTGTAATTTTGGTGCTGTCTGGTCCACTGTTTCACACTAAAGTTGATGTTTCTTTAGAATCTTTAAAATAAACTATAGCCACTTTTTCACAGAGATCCCAGAAAAAAGGTGAGATGGTGATCCCACCTTTTTTCGACCATTGGCTGATTTCCACAGCCAAAGGAGTAACACAGGTGGGACAGGCTGGACTTCTATACAGCGGACCTGCATTCCGGAATCCAAAGGGCGGTGACATAGCACAGCATATAGTGTGATGTATAACTTGCCCGTCTGAAATACCCTGAGCATAGCGGTGTTGCTAATCTCTCCAGAGTCAGCCTTGTCTTTCACTATTCCACAAATGTTAGCATGGATAGAGTCCCCCACCAGAAGTGACAACAGCTCATGGATCTTGGCATCTCCTCAGTTTGACATCTCTCTGGTCACGTTGATATGTTTGTTTACTGTACACAGCCCACGCTCATTTTTAAATCCCCCGGTGCGGGGGTCACATCATCAAAACGTCACACCTAGGTTGCAGAATGAGAGGTGTTTCTTTTTACGTAGCATTCCCGAATTATGATTCCACCTTTATCACGGCTCTGTTATTACCTCCAGAGATATAACAAAGCCTCGATAAAGGTGGAACCAAATGATCCCACCATTTTGTTTACACAGACATCGTTCTGGAATAAAGGCAAAATATTCCCGTAACAGAAGTGCTGTGTAAAAAGGGCTTATGACTTTCTTGACTTTTGAATTTTTTTTTTCTTAAATTGGCAAACATCACATGTGTAAACGGTGGCAAAATTTAAATGGGATCAAACAAGTATTTGTTTCTCTTCAGTGACTGCTGGTCATACTTTTTGTGAAGTTAGGTTCAACACAATGGGGCACGCTTGAAGGGAGCGTAACTTTGGTTTGTATACCTCTGACTCTTCTACTTTCTGTCTAGTGCTAATTAGAAAATGTTAGCTTGTGAACTAAAATGATGAATGTTAGAAATATAAACATCATTACCTCTGTTGTGCTGAGCATGCTAGCATACTGACATTAATATTTAGCCACTGTGCCCAGTTCAGAACCTGACCCTGCCTGAATGCCAGTGAGCCAGAGCTTGTGCAAGACACCACCATGTGTACACCATATGTATATTTCTTTTGATCCAGAAATCTCCACTGTACCACAGCACACCCCCTCACAACACTATTCCTCTTTTGAATCCCTATTCGTAGCTTTGTGTATTTCAAGTGCAGGCATCTGATGAATAAGTTAAACCAGAGGGGACTGTAAGGCTCAGATATCCTCCTGTGTAGATCTGACCCTGACCACTCTCTTTGTGTTCTTCTATGCTCTCAGAATGCTCTCATCATTTTGACATCAAAGATGCTGTCCAGATATCAGTCTCTCCACAAGGATGGTAGCTGGAGGTAACCTTGGAACTTCTTATGCATGCCTAAGGGGTAGGCACACGCATATGTGTACATGGATTTGTGTCGTCATGTCTGTTTTTTCTCCATGTATGCAGATGTGTTACACAGGTACACTTTCATGCACAAGATAACTTAATTATTCCCAAACAAGATCAAAACATGTCTCTTTTTTTCTATGCTCAACCATTCACTACAGTGAATATCAACAGATAACAGGGAATATGATCTCTAGCATTAACATGTCCACAAACGTAGCATATGATTTGTTTACCCATGTAGTAAATGGAATAGAATATTATTGACAGGCACATTTTATATCTATTTTATTTTATATCTATTTCATTGTTGGAAACTTTTGACATTACTAACTGATAGTAGACAAATCCATATACAGTGGCTTGCAAAAGTATTCATACCCCTTGAGCTTTTCCACATTTTATCACACCACGACTATAAACATAAATATATTTTTTTGGAATTTTATGTGAAAGACCAGCACAAAGTGGTATATAACTGTGAAGTGGAAAGTAAATGATACATGATTTTAATATTGTTTTACAAACAAAAAACTGAAAAGGGCATTGTGCAAAAGTTCTCAGCCCCCTTTTCTCTGAGTGCAGCCAGTTGCCTTCAGAAGTTGCCTGATGATTGCTGAATGATCAAATGTTGACCAAATGACTAAACAGAGTCCACCTGT
>JAPQRP010000020.1:28313190-28337083 GCA_037367295.1 Apogon hyalosoma
GATCAATATCCCAGAAGTTTGACTGATAGGTTGCTATACTCTGATTAAAAAGTGTTCCTCTAATTTTTTTGAGCAGTATATATATATATATGGTCATCTTTGGTTGCTTTGTTGCAGATAGATATGTCACTGAATGTGAAGCAAATAAACTTAACTTCTGCTTCAGTCCTGTTTGACAGATTTTCACCACATTGGTGCTGAAAACACCAATTCCCATAATGCCATGCTTCAGGACATAGTCTGCAACTATGTGTTTTATTATTGTTTTGATTGAGGGACCCCTAGAGGCAGAGATTACATATTTGATATTTAATAATGTCCAGTTCCTTGGCTTTGTTAATATACATGTTTTAGAGCAAATGTAGATGTTTCACACCATCAGAGAAGTCATTGAAAACTAATAATTAAATGTTTTAATCACAGTATGTGTTTGCATGTATACATTTGCATGTACTTTTATCAGCTTCGCATGTGTTCTTCTTCCTTTCCCAGAAGTGAAAGACGCTGGTTCACTTAGTCCTACCAGCATAAGAAGTGGGTCAATCCCACTGCGCTGAACAGTGAGAGCCGAGCAGTGACAGGTCTATGAGAGGAGAGGAGGAGGAGGAGGAGGAGCAAAGGGCCCTGTGAATCCGAGGCTGCATCACATAGCCTATACCGGCAGTCAAGGCATCAGCTTGAAACATGCAGCGTGTGTGCGGCATATAGGCTTCACTCCATGCTGTCTATACGTGGGTGGACTGAGCAGCGAGCTAATCAGATGTGTTATTTGTATGGGGTGAAAGCGAGGCTGCTCATAGAATATGTGAGAAATCAGTCTTTGACCTTGAATCTCACTTTGAGGCTGCAGCACATGATGACTTGTGGACTGATTTAGACATGTTTTGAAGGACAGCTCAAAGGGTCAAAAAGGAGGAAATAAATCCTTCAGAAAATGACGTCTCGTATAAATATTTAAGAAAAAATGATTAGACATTTACATCACTTTTTTATTTTTACTGGATTCAGAATAATTTACACATACAGGAAATAGTAACTGAATCTGATACAGTGCTGTTAAGTTCTGAGTTGTGTTTCTTACTTTGATTTTGTTTGCACAGTGGGGGTGTTCCTCTTTTCTTCTCTTCTTTCCTCTCCATCCCTAATAGAGGATGCTGTTAGAAGTCTTCTCCCATGAGAAGAATGCGACAGATCCCACATTGTTCATTGTTGTTTGTCTCTCCTTGAAAAGAAAGGCGGAAAAAAAACTTCACAATGGTGTGGGCAGGGATTGGGGGTGAAAGAAAGAGGAATTACAAAGATCACATTTTCATCCTCTTTGATCTGATGTGTTAAGAGAGGGTTTCAGTGTGTTGGTGTGTGAGTGTGAGGGGGTGACAATGTTTGCATCAGTGTGTCATGACAGGGAGTATAAGGGAAAAGGATACTGAATAAAGGAAGGGTGTGGGCTACAGTAATGTGGAGCTGTCCTTTAGGTTTGACATACATAAAAAGAGAAGGTGCTCTGTGCAGGGAGTGTGGGTTGTTTATTTACTGCAAAGAAGCTGTCTCCCTCCAGGGCTTACCAGGGGAGCTTGTCCCCATCACTACCTCAGCTCCAGCACCTCCAGCTAAATGGCCCACTTAAGCTCCACCCATTCAGGGAACACTGCAGAGAGACAGAGAAAGAGAGGCTCTCCTTCCATAGCCGCTGGCCGTGTTCCCTTCTTCCCCCGTCTGGAGCTGAAAATGGGGGAATCGCCACGCAGCGCCTCTGCCTCAGCACTGAGGAAAACAAGCAGACACTTAATGCCAAAGAAGTGCTTATTAAATCCTAGGCAGCCTCACAATTGCACTGTGCAGCCAGTCAAAATAAGAAATTGTTTGTTGGTTGGTTCACCCAGCTTCCCTCTTACTCTGAATGCTTTCTTAACCTCCTCTGAATCAGCATGGACTTTCTGCTTTCTCTGGGTTTTTTTTTTTTTTTTGTCTTTTCTCTCTCCCCCTCCCTCCTTTCATCTCTCTATTTGTGAGAAATGGTGTGTGGTTGAGGCAAAAACATGGGACATGACAGCCAAGCAGCAAAACATGCAGATGTGACAGTATGAGAGGGCCACTGGAGGGCAGAAAGAAGGAGAGAGTATTAGGGAGAGAAAATGACAGGCACAAACAGAAAATCTGCTAGAAGTGAGACGAGACGTTGAGAGGGAAAAAAAAAAAACACTGTGCAGTCGGGAAAGAGAGTGAGAGCCTGAGGGATGAAATATTTGAAATACTGAAGGAGATTGTTAGTGTGGAGAGAGAGGGGCAGAGAGAGAGAAAAGGAGAGAGAGAGAGAGAGAGAGAGAGAGAGAGAGAGAGAGGGTTCGGGGTACACTGCGAACAGCAGATTGTGGGGGCGCGTGTTGTCGAGGTGGCCCAGGTCCCTGGTGCCCTCCTGTTTCATGGCTCTCACAGCCTGTCAGTGAAAACAGGCCAGCCATGTAGACAGCTGTGCTCAGGAGGCTGCGGGGGCGAGAAGAGAGGAGAGGAGAGGAAGAGGAGAGGAGAGGAGAGGAGAGGAAGAGGAGAGGAGAGGAGAGGAAGAGGAGAGGAGAGGAGGAATACCCATCCTGCTCCACTGATCCCAAGCTCTTCATGTTTCTTGTAATCATCTGCAAAACTACCACAAAAGAAACAAAAGCCTCATTTAGTCTTCACAATATTTACACGTCTGCCTGCTCAGTGTGTGTTTGTTTCTGATATTGTCAGTCAAAGTCAAGCCATGTAGACTCAAATGCCACTCCTTTGCCTGTGCCCCATATTAACACAATTTCTTGAGGCTACAGTGCATATTAGAGAAATTGCTGTGTGTCTGTGTCTGCATGTGCGTGTGTTTGTTTGGTGACATATTAGAGAAAGAAATCACAGTTAGAAACATAACACTAAGCAATAGATGCACAAAACTAGGCTGCCATTTCCCCTAGGTTGAAATCAATCACAGGTTTGTTCAAGTGATTTTTATTGGCCCTAAAAAGTCCTAGCCACAGGCTAATGGGATAGATTCATCTTCACTCCCACAAACAATACATCTCCCAAAGAGGAGACTTAAAAGAATATGACAGCTTGCCATCCACAGTGTCTCTATGCATTAGTCCCTTTTTGTGTTCATGTTCTCTACATCAGAGGGATCACACAGATCAGTGCTCTCTCCTCCTCCCTTTGAAGGGACAAGCGCTGTCCCTGAAGTGGCCCCCTCCACGCCAACCCACTCTGTCCCTTATGAAGGTCTCCACTTACCTCCCGTCTCCCTCCCTCCTCCTCTTCCTCCTCCAGCCCTTCCTGCCATCATGGCCTTGTTTATGAGCCTCTCCCCTGGAAGGACAGGTTAATAGAGGACCTGGCTCAGCTCAGGCCCGCCTGGTTCCCATTCACTCCCTAATAAGACATTTCATCTCCCGCCTTCATGGCTACTCGCCAGCGGCAAATTTCTCCCCAAAAACACAAAGTCCACTGTGTGTTTGTGTGTATGAATTCTATGGTGTTAGGCCTGAGGTGGCCTTGGAGTGTAAGGCACATTTCAGATATCAAACAAATGAGAATATAAACCACATCAGAAAATGTCTTTCAGCGATCAACCACAAACAATGGCCAATGAACAAGTGAAACAACTGTGCTTGAACTAACTTTTTATTTCACATTCACACAGAGATCCAGTGTATCTGACATGAGGATGTTACATTATGATTCCAAATGAATAAACACAGTACATACATTATTCAAAAGTGGGACGATAGCTTCAATTCAAGGACGGTACGTAAATGTAGTTTGCACAAAAACAAAAATACATCTTCTGTTTTCCACTCTGCTCCTGACTTTAAAACATCATATCAGACTTAATACTGAAAAATATCATTTATTTGCTTACTGAAATGCTATATTTTGTTCCTCATGGCCACCATACTACAGGCCAGAATTAAAGACAGAAGAAGAAACCAATGAAAGTAGCTCCAAGCACACAAGGTTACCCTGTAAATCAGCTCCCAAGGACACAATAACAGCCTTCTGAAAACACTGAAACACAAGGACTGTGATCTTTTTACAGGGGGACGAATGAAAGACAGGAACTGGAGGACTGGGGAGCAGGGCCTGGTCTGTAATGCCTGAGCTTTAGGTGTTTTAAATCACCTTGACTGGCCCAGCTCTAAAAGTGAGCCAACTCCCTCCTGTCCAGAGGGAGACTTGGTGTCCAGTAAACAATTTTTCGCCTCGCCCTCTGGAGCCACGGTTAGAGTTAGAGGAAACGGCATGTCCTTGGGGCTTCAACTTTGACCCCCCTCCCTGATGAAATATGGGCCCTGCCCTGTGGTGTAGACTTGTTTGAACTCGAGTCACTAATGGGTGTGTGTACGTTGTTCATTTTGTCCTGGCACAGTTGGGAGTTTGTGTTTCTGTAACACTGGAATTTTGGAGTTATGGACCAAGTGATCGTAAATAACTCCAAAATAATGACTTGCTGAATTACTGAATGGCATGTTTTTGAGGGAAAAACATGTTTGAAATAATTATTTATTTATGCTGTAAACATAGTCTGTCAGTAAGAATGACTGTATTGATTTTGTAGCTGAAGAAACTAATTATAATTGAATTCGGTCATTATTTATTGTTTTACTTGTTCTCAGTGAGTTATGAATATTTGTAGAGTATCAAAAACAATAGCCAAAGAGATTAATATGTAACTCTTTTATGGAATTATTTTAATATCTGTTTCCAGCTGTGTTTTAGTGTCTTAATATGACTATGAAGTGTTTGTTTCAAAATACACATAATTATTATGACATGTTAAAGCTCGGTTCATTATTATAAACTTACTTCAGCTCACCTCTGTTTCATTCACTGTTTTTTTTTTCCCTCTGTAGCTTTTCTCAGCGTTACTTGGCAGATGAGCATCAAAAATGCAAAGCAGTACCCTTTTTGCTCTGCATCTCACTATGTTTAAAAGGAAGAGCAGGAAGGTTTTCAGAAACAGCTGGCTTTCTTATGGTACGCAGCAAAGGGGCTGTTTTCCCCCAGCCTAAGTCATGTGTCCTTTTTTCACCTCATTTCATTTACTTCTCTGAGTAATTTCCCTGTGGTTCTGTAAAATGGGGTATCACTTTGTGCCAAAAGTATGACAAAGCAGAAGGTTGAAAGTGTACTGTGGTAAAAGTGAATTAATGGTCTGTGTCACTTTGACTTGGAACAAAAACTGTTTTTCAAACCATTGTTCTTTGTTTTTAAAAGCAATAAATATGATATTATGACACATCTTGGTAGAGATAGTGTTTTGATAGAAAAGGGCAAAAAGTCATAATTGGCATTGAAATTTGCTGCTGAAATTTTCATTCAATTTGTCCTGTTACTGTTAGATGAAGTAATATAGTGTGAAATATAAGCTGTCTTTGTATAAACTGATCTGTAGGATGTCAGTCACTGTGTCTGGTGTTTCCCTAATTGATAAAGCATGTTTTTTTTTTTTTGTTTTTTTTTTTCCATTTGTGTGCTTTTAAATTTCACATGACAGATGAAAAAGAAGACTGCCTTTTGACGCTATGAAAAACACCTTCAGACTGTGGATGTGGCTACAAGTGTCGTAACCTAGCAACCAGGGAGTAGCAGTGTGAGAGAGGGAAATCACGGAGAGAAGAAGAAGAAGAAGAAGAAGAAGAGAGAGGGGTGTGTGTGTAGAGGGAAGGCAGTGGTGGTGGTAGTGGTGGGGTCTTCTGTTTGAAAAAAATAGCTGCTTGACCAGCTATTTTAGGACCTTTAAGCATTTCTCTCTCACCCATGGATTCGTTATTTTTAGTGGCTTATGCTTCCTGTCTTTTCCGTTCCCCAGCTACATGGGTGAACACTGCTTAACCCTCTTCCATTTCAAGGAGGGAGGAAAAATAAGAGGAAGGAGGACCAGGGAGGAGAGGAGACAGAGGGAGAGTTTTCCATCTGTTTTTAGGCTTTATGTATTCTTTTTTGTTTGAGGCCATCATGCCAGGCAACATGTTTGTTTTTGAATATGGCTGTTTGGCCATCTGGACTATTACCTATTAGAGAACACTGTCTTTGTCCTTGTTTACACTACATTTCTGCTAGCTCTGTTCACTCATGTTTGACAAAACAATACAATATGCGGCCCTCTGTTTTCATGATGGTGCTGCAGAAATCTGTCAACACATTTTGTTTAAAATGTTTAGAACATAAGAAAAACTGTTTTACAATAAAGAGAGGCATTGTTAAATGTTTGTCTGTTAAGACTTTTGCAACAGCAAGGATGGAAAAACTATCCTGAGTTAACACAGAGAAGAAACAGATAACAAAATGGAGATGCTGGTATTACAAGGAACACCGATGAATCTTATGTTGTTGTGTTTCTTTGTTGTGCAAATAACCACTATACATACATGGATGATCCTTGAGACTGAATATGAATTGATATTGTCCATCTTTTCTTAATAATCCTCTCTTCCACCTGCGTTTCTGCCCCTGAATTTGCATAGTCAAAGCCATGATCATTTACATGATGGCATAGGTACAATTCATTTCAGTCTAGTGTTTCCCTCCCAAGCACTGCAGCTTTTTTCACTGTCTATGGGGAATGAAAGGGTGAAAAAAAAATAAATGAGGAAATCATATAGGGCTGCTCAGAAGCTGCTCAGAAGCTGATGTGCGGCTCTCTAGTGGCAATGTGATTTTACTGTCATTGGCTGGAGAAAGGTCAAAGCAAAGGCGCATTGAAATGGGGGAATAAATAGGCAAGTATACTGCAGTGCATAGGGAGAGTGGGCCTGCCAATGAAGTCCCAATCTATTCCCCTCACGCTCCCTGTTCTCTCCCATTACAGACCTCATCAGCATCAAATCCCCACTAGCAGCAGCAGTATGCCCTCCCCCACATACAGTATGCTACCCTTTTTCTCACAGATGCAAACATACACACACACACACACACACACACACACACCTACACCTCCACACACAGTGGCGCACACACATCTCATTTGCAGGCCTTGCAAAAAGGAGGCTATTTGTTTAAATCTTCTAGGTAGTCTCTGTGTGTTTGTGTATGTGCATCTATTGGATATGCATTTTTGTGTGCAGACCAACTATTGTCCCTGTCTCTGAGATAAGAACAGCATTCACTTAGTCACCTCAGTTTCCATATCTTCAAGCACTAACTATCAATTCATTCTCAGAATTACCTGTTTATCTTAACTGGATTAAAATGCAAATAGCATACATCATTGTAACTGATGAAATTTAAAGGGAAATGTGCTAGAGTGGGGCAATACATACAAAAGTAATTGTTTACTTACTGCTGAATGATGGCCTGCTGGAGGTCAGAGTTTATATTTACCACTATATCACTGTCCCTTCTTACCCATTCATGTGTCCATTCCCTACATCTTTCCTCCACTCTTTTTCTACATTTTCCCATTCCCCCCCACCTGAGGCACTGGTCCGATTCCTTTGCCACATCCAGACACTCCCTCCACCACCTCACAGTCCTACATCCCTTTCTGTCCACCTCAGCTCAGCTCAGCTCAGCTAACATGACAGTCTGGGCAGATGATGATAAATGCAGAGGAGGAAAAGCAATTACTGGATCAGTTAGGTGTAGTAGGGAGCGCTCAGGGCACTCATTACCAACAGACTGTGGAGTTTGGGATGCACACATGTTCGTTCACACAAACACACATACTGAATGCATATCTCCACGGGATTAGACACCTCAACATCAACGACAACCGTTACCCTCAGAGTTACATCTGACAAAGAGATTATTTGACTTCTTTAAAAAGTGCTATTTTATTTACCTATTCATCCAAGTGGATAAAGCCAGTGAATCATAATGAATCATTATTCATTTAATGCTGCACTTGAGATGATGCAAAACCTGCCTTAATGTGATCAAAAATATGATCACAAATGGCAAGCAGATGACATAAAGACTGTAAAAGATAATCAGCATGAATAGGTTAATATCAGTGGCAGTAACATGGCGTGCATTTGTTGATGTAAGCTATACAGTTGTGCGACATCCCATCTGCACACCTGTCAAAGAAAAGGAAGCTGTATGTATAGAATATAAGCCAAGGAGAATAAGGCAGCCATGATGATTGACAGTAGCACTGAGGTTGTCATAGGGACAGCTGCAGTCCTCGCTGTCCCCTGAGGAGGATGTAGAAACACTAATAATAAGGGAGAGAAACATACAGAATAAGAGAGAGAAGAGAGAGAGGGACTGAGGGGAGAGTGATCTGTATTTACCCTGCAAATGCGCACATACACATGCATGCACGCACTTATAAGCACACACTCGTTCTTGCAGGCTAAAACTGAGGCAGTTGCCTGGGCCTGGTGTGTATGTGAGTGGTGGGCGGTGAGATCGCAGGTCAGGCCCACGCAGTCCCCATTCAGCCATACAGTGTGCAGCACACACCAGATATACAGAGGCCAGAATGGCAGACAGAACAAAGAGGAGCTCGTTCATGCACACAGAGGCTAAAAGAAACACACAGGCATATTCACACACGTCTAGAGACTCCTCCTCTTGCCAAAAATCTGCCCGCTTCTCACTGCTTCGCTGCCCCCTCTTTGTCAAAGTCCTGATTATTATCAGTCCATCACAGACACATCCAAACACGCAACATAATGATGCTCAAAACTTGAAGAGAAAGAGTCTAACTTTATACTTCAGTGTTTTCCTGTAGAAGAACAAACACACACTGAGTCTATGTCAGAGGAAACAAACAATATAAATGCATGAATGTTAGTTTTACATCTTTCCTTTTTTTGGCCTAAATCATTTTCTGTGGCAGATTGTCCAGCCACAATTACATAAGAGTCCACAGGCCTTAATTGTGGGTTTCCTTTACCACTACACATAGTAAACATGTGATTACAAAAACAGCTTGATTCTGCTGGATATCTAATAGCTGGTTACATTGTGGTTCACCTGATATCACTTTCCTTAACCTGAACTGTCAGTGGAGGTGTCTCCTTTGCTTTGATAAGTGGTATGTTTGGATATTTGGCTTGCAGGGGCATTTTGTCCAACCACATTTGGACTGGACAGGATGATCTAAACAAGTTCATGCTTGAGCGCCGCTGGGAGAGGATGATGTAGTGGCACTGTAGGTGGCAGAGAAACACAAAGTCGCAAAGTGTGTTTGCGTGCATTTATGTTTGTGCGTTTGCATGAATGTGTGTATGTATGTGTGTGCGTCAGCACCAGAGTGAATGTTTGTGTATATGGGCGAGTGGGGGTGGCAGGGCTATAATCTGCTCCAAACTGCTTGCGGGCAGAGGCGAGGTGGGCGAGACAGTGATACAGAAAGAGAGCAAGAGAGGGAGAGAGCGAGGGGGGGTTTGGGGTGGAAGGTGGGGGGTGAGCTGGCAACAGAAAAAGAAATAAAGAAAGAAAGCAAAACAAGAATTGAGGGAGGGAGAAGTAGAGGTGAATTGAGATCGCATGGATTCATTTGGCTTATGGATGCTTCATACTGTACCCACTGTCCTCTTCGTCTCCCAATCATTGTCATACAGGGCTCTGTGGGCGCCGGAAAGGCAGCTAATTCCTTTGACATTTACGCAGCTTTCTCAGCCCTATAGTGACGCAAAACCAGGATGCAGCCAGTGTCAGCACCCACAATGGCTGACCCACAACGGCCTCAGGTGGATAGTGCAGATGATGGACCAGTCCACCTTTGCCAATGAGGAGGCCTTCTTCAGAAACACTCTGGGAGCCAAGGTCCTGCATACAGTCTGTCTTTATTCAGTATGTCTTGAATAAAATTAGTGTGGGTGGCAGAATAAGAGAAGAAAACAGTGAAGACGAATAGGGTGAAAAATACTGAAAGATGGAATGTAGAAGAAGAAACTGCAGTTATTATAGTTTCTAACTTTTTCTATTATTTTTCTTGTTTTGAGTTTGATTTTCATTCTCATTGCATAAGTTATTTAGTGTATAGGTAGTGTATAAGTGTTTTAGTTTGAGGAATTGACTAGTTTAGCCTTGATCTGGAGCTGAAAGAGTACGGATGAAAGAATGCGTGACGCACGACAATACTGTGGAAAACCAATTTAACAGTACACCATGAACTGTTATTTGCCACTGCTCGACCCACAACAGAGCTTGATAATTAACACCTGGAACTAAATCAAAAACAAGGCTGATTTTCCATTCTGTGGTTTTTTTATTTAGTACAGATTTCATGCAATTTCGCTTGTTGATCACCTTCCTGACATGACTACAAGTCTCACAATCCCTGTTTCCTTGTGTAACCACTGACAAAACTATATAGATTGTAAAGCTATGAAACAATCATTTTATTCTGTTAACATTACTCCTCCATTCCTGACATTCTGAGACCCACATTGCAGGGTAGCTGCCGGTTTAAAGCGTGGGGACATAAACTGTGTCATCCTAAATGGCAGGTACAGGGTTTGGCTGTGTAACTGGCTGGGTATGTCTCCAATGATATAACAGTCTCTTACAGTCTTATAACATGCAGGGTCCTGTCTCTTTACAGGACAGCCTCTGGGCTCATACTGTTTACCTTTTCAACAGTATATCATCTTCACATGTTTGCTTTTACCCTCCTTGTACTCTGCAGGATGCACACATAGATATAATTTTCAGGGCACTCACAGACCCTGAGGGAACAAACCAGTACAAACACACAGACATGTTCATTACTGTCTTGTATAACTATAAGAGCCTCCTGACACTAGACATGGCCCCTGTTTTTTTTTTTTTTTGACAAAGAAATGGAGGCATCCTTCTTTTGACTTTTACAGTACGCACTCAATTCATTCCTGAACCGCCATTGCAAATGACTTTATAGAGAATGCAAATATCTCTTTGTGGGTTTTAACGCTCTAAGGTTAAGAATGCAAATGATAGATAGAAACCATTTTACTGCAGAGTATTGTTTGTTCACTAGTCTAGTGACTGCTTGTTCTCTGTTCTCGCTTATGTATTTTTTTATGAGTCCAGTTCTATATTAGTTGATTCTTTTCTCATTCTCCAGAGACCGTGGAGATAAGTTTTGTCCTGATCTATGCTATCCTTATATGCCCATCAGTCTTTCCCTTTCTTTCCCCTCCGTCTTTAATATTGTATCTATGTTTTCGCAAAGGCGTTGGTTCAAATAGAGTTCACAGTTGCAATGAAAAAGATCTTAGAAGGGATGTTATCTTGGTTTGGGTGGAATGATAGGAGTGGCACTGACCACTCAGACGAGAAATGGTAAGATGAGGAGTGTGAAGATTTATTTCACCTTCCACAGGTCAGAAGGGGATGATAACTGCTGGAAGATGAGCGAGTAAAGAGTCATTAAAGGGGTTCTATGGAGTACTGACCAGAACACAGTCATGGCTATCAAAACCACCAATCAACACAATGTATCCACAGACTGTATCAGTCACTGAATAAATTATAAATCTCATTGTTTACACACTTGTATTACTGTATTATCAACTTTTTATTTTGACGGTTGGCCAAACTACATTATGTCGTACAATCTTCATGTGATACGTCAGCTGATAGTTTACATTAGGGGTGGCCAAAACATCAACCAGTGACCAACACTGACCAGTGGATTGCGAAGGTAGTGCAGACGGCATTAAAAAATAGGCATGAAATTTTGGGCTAAATGATGCTACTGTTTAAGCTCCATTCAAACCTCAGTCTCCCGCATCAAAGTTAGTAGTGTTACCTACTGAGCTATTCGCTGACATGTGTCAGTATTTCCCAACCACTGTACCACAGCATATACGTGTGCCATGGAAGATTATCCAATTTCACCTGAATGGTAGTCTAAGCGAGCGGTGTGATATATATACGTACAACTGCATGTGCCAACGATCCACTCTACAGCAACAGTTTCCTGTTTCCCTTTGCAAAGTTAAAGTGAAAGTGAACCAGCCCCATGCGGTGCTTTCTGTTGATAAAGCCCCCCTCACTAGTGATGCACGGATCAGCGGGTTACATGTGGATTAGACTGGGGCGGTGGGATATGCATCTATTATATTATTATACGACAGACCTCAATCCATAAACCCCCCACCCCCCAAGAGTGTCCAGTGACTGCTGCCAAGGAGTTCCCCATTCTGGCAAAAAAAGCTATTTCAGTTCTATTCCCTTTCTCCACAACCTATCTATGCAAGGTGGACTTATTCTTGCAGGAATTGAAGAAAGACACACGAAGATCTTCAATTCCTGCAAGAATATCAGCTTTGTGTTCAACCAAACAGGCCCAGGTTTCACCCTGAGTAAGTAAACTGAGACTAGATTTGCATTATATTTCAATAATATTCAATAATATTACTTTTGTGACATTTTTGTTTGGTGGTGTGTCGTGATTTTTCTAATTTAAAATATGTGCGGTGGCTCAAAAAGGTTGGAAAACACTGATATGTGTAATATCTGGTACATACATTTGTAGTGGATGTACATCACTTTGTCTTGGTCATTTTAAAGTAGCTCATAAGCTGAAAAAGTGTGGCCACCCCTGGTTTACATCGTAGCTCTGTTAGCTTAGCTCTGTTTCTAGACAGAAAAAAGACACAGTAAAATTGCAAATCACCTGTTTTCTGTGTGATTTTTCCAAACTAGGTCAGAACTGTCACAGTTTAGTCTAAATCATGGCTCAACAAACAACATCAGACATGACAACATATTAACTTTATACCTTCATAAGCTTCAGAAACACACTCACCTGTGGAATGCTGCTATTTCAGCATCAAAGTCCTTTCTTTTACATTAGAGCCGTGTCCAATGGTGAAAACAACAACAGCACTGAACATTGTCTCTTACTGGCTCTTGTCCATAGTTCAAATTGCAGGGGGGT
This sequence comes from Apogon hyalosoma, assembly GCA_037367295.1. Classification (NCBI taxonomy): domain Eukaryota; kingdom Metazoa; phylum Chordata; class Actinopteri; order Kurtiformes; family Apogonidae; genus Apogon; species Apogon hyalosoma. Next base: position 28,326,038 of record JAPQRP010000020.1, read on the forward strand.
ACTAGAGGGGTCTGTACCCCCTGATGAAGACCCAGACCCCTCTAAAAAGACAAACATATCTGTGTGTGTGTGTGTGTGTGTGTGTGGGGTCTTAGACTTAATCTTAAACAAATGTTATTGATCCAATAGGGAAATTATTTGGTCACAATAGCTCAGTTACGTACAAAAACACTCTTTAAAAAACACTAGCAAAAAAACAACCAAAAAAGGAAAGTAAGTGTGAAGAGATAAAAGGAATAAATAATATAAATAGAATACAAAAATAAAGCAGAACAAAATACAAGATTTACGTATGTACAAATCTGCAAGAAATGGAGGTAAATATACACTATACAGGTGTGAAAGTGACTAAGGTGCAGTAATGTGAATGTATGAGTTATCTGTTACAGACGGGTGAGTGGTTGAACAGGTGGATGGACATCGGTATGAATGAAGTCCTGTGACAACGGAGCTGGATGAGTCTGTTGGAAAAAGAGCTCTGCTGACCCTCTATAGTCCAGTGAAGTGGTGTAAAGAATTGTCCATGATGGAGAACAGCTTGTCCAGTGTCCTCCTGTCCCTCACTGACTCAAACGTCTCCATGTCACTGCCAATAATGTGTCCTGCTTTTGGATCAGTTTGTGGATCTGACTGATGTCCCTCTCACTGATGCTGGTCCCTCAGCTGACCACAGCAAAGTATAGGGCATTAGCAACCACACACTGGTAGAAGAGCTCCAGCATTTTACTGCATACATTAAAGTACCTGATCTTCCTCAAAAAGTAAAGTCTACTCATGCCCTTCTTTCATTCTTTTTTATTTTTATTTTTTTTAACATATGGTACACCTGAGTTGTGTTATGGATGTGTTGCACTTTGACAGTATAACATATTATTTATTGTAGGCCAACAGAATATGCAGTTATCACTCTGACTTCCATATAAAAACTCAGATAAAAGCCTAAGCAAAAGTCATTAACTATCAATTTATTAAATGATCTCACAAATTTTAGATAAAACTAGACACCCACATTTCCTGAAGGAAATGTAGTCCCTTGTGCTTTTCTCTTGCTAGAGTTGTGGATGTATGGCAATGTGGAATGTGCCTATGAAAGTTATGTTGTTTCATGTTGCATTTTTATGTCCACTTTATTTATTACAAAATCATTTCCCATAACTGTGCAACAGCACAATAGGAAAGATAAAAAAATATGGATCAGCTGAATTATTGACATTGTTCCCAACACCTAAAACCAAACAAATCACCCTTCCCTGAAACATCCCACATCCATATCCTATAATGTAATAGCAGAATTAGTCAATTGCATGAAAAAGTTTGACAAGGTTCAATGCTTTATTTCTGTACTTTACAGTGAAAGCGGACCCACTGCTTCCTGTGCCCCCTCTGCCTGTCGCCCATCCCTGAGCGTCTAGAGCTGAGCGGCAGCACTGCACCTTTAGGACCTCCAGGACCCCTTGCCTCCACCTCCAGGTGCCCCCTGACTGACCGGAGCAGAGCAGCAGTCCCCTGCCTCTGGCTATTGCCATGAGCTATTGTGAAGGTGCTGTCTCTGCATCGTCGTCTTCATTGTCATAGTCATTGTTGTCATCTTCTTTGCTGTCGTCATCTTTATTCATGTAGCTTTGTTGGGATAATGTCTTCGAAGTCTGTTGTAAGTTTTGAGAAATTTAGATTTTTGGATTTTTTTTTTTTTTTTACAAATTTTTGAAATATAAAAAATTTGCCCAATAATGGTCCACATTTATTTTAAAAATAGGTGTGTCTGGCTCAGTCAAATGCATAATTATGTCTAGGAAATCCTTTTGGACCATGTTCAGTAATTCATGACTCAGTTGCTGAAGCAAAACAGTAATATCAAACATCTCCAAAACTGATCCTTTTTACCGCAATAATGTCTAATACTATGTCTGGAACTAATAGTGACATGATTTACTCAGCTGGAAAGGAGTTCCATTAAACCAACAAATACTTATGATGATAATAACAACAAACATTTGTAAACAAGACATGTTTCGGTGATCAGTTGGAATGTTCTATTCACTTCTGCATGTATCATTTTTAAAGCTCCTTAGTTTGCCTTCAAATTGAACAATTTGCCCTCCTCGTAGATTCTAAAGTTTGATACATTATGGGCCGGCTCTACTAAAGGTTTGTGTGTATAAAAATGTGTGCAAACTCATTGCACATGCAAAAAAAATGTACAAACTGATTTACAAACAATGTGCACTAAGGGTTGCATCTTTCAAAGGTGCAAAATAATGCATCTGCATTCACTTAGTACGTTTGACACAATAAATATGCAATATGGGGCGTTTACACGCAGTTGTGTGTGTGCTGGGAGGAGAAAATGTAAATATTTTAATTTAGCACACACAAAGGGATTTATCAAACCTGAAAGCAATTTTGCTGATAGAAACTGTGTCTATATTTAACACATCTCAAAGGGAGGTGCAAACAGTTTGGACGTGTAATTCCGCACACACAGAGGCGGTTATTGTTGCAAGGAGACATTGAAACAATGAAATAAGACGCAGAGACCTTGTGATAAAATTATGTGCGCCTGACTATTTTTCAATCCAAACCCCCCCCCCCGGTCTTAGTAAATCATCGCAAACCACAGTTCAACCCCACATGCAAAATTCTAAATTCCGTACACAAATTAGTACACGCCAATTGGGATCTTTGTAGATCTGGCCTTATATGTATAAATATAGTGTGTTTAACATTTCATACTTCAGTAGAATCTCCAAGGTGGGCAAGAATGATATTTTAGATTTTAAAAGTCAAACGTAATGATTTTGCTGTGTTTTCCAACATGATATTCAAATGAGTTCAGGTCAAAGGTCATGTTTAGTTATTATATGGAGCTGGATACGTATTAAAGACACTATTTAAGTATTATACACATGAATGATATATGGGTAGATAAAATTGCACAAGAGCTTTGATGTGATTTTTACAAAATATTGCTGGTGCGAGACGATGTCAAATGGGGGTGAGCTTAGCTGCTGCTGTAACAGCATCTGGAGGTTTAGATAGAATAGAATATTAATATGTGGCATAATAAGATGTAGTGGGCCAGATAGGTACAGAAAGGAGACAAACCTTTCCTTTAGTTATTCTCCAGTGTAAGTACCATGCACTTCTACTGGGAGATTGATCAGAATTTCAGGTAATGACCACGGACCTTAGACTCAAAATCTGTGATTGCATCACGGAATCACTGAAAACTCCGATATGGGCCAACAGAAGTGATACCAATGTAAGTCAGTGACAGAAATCAGCTGTGGTCCATGCACAGACCCCCTGATTCACATATAAGCTAGAGATATAAGCCCTCCTGAGACTGACCAATAGTTGGCCTGGGAACTCCATGACAGGTCCACAAATTTGCACAAATTCTGCCCCCACCCTCCAGCCAATAGTCCTGACAATATTTGTTCTAATTTACAAATTATTGTTTATTATAAATTGACAGATAGACCTATATAAAGGAAAAAAACCCAAAAAAAACCAAAAACGGATAAAGACTCAATAAATTAATAATAAATCTGAAGAGTCTGTTGCCATGACAGCGATGCGTCACATTTTCTTGTGCACATCCCAGAACCTTGCAGTTTCTGGCAGGAACCCCATATTACCAACATTTAACCTGACCTTAAACTTTCAGAATCTCACAAAAAGTCTGAAGTGGTTAAGTTCTTTAGTTATAATTATGTTAAGTTCAATTCATAGAAAAATAAACACTGATCAGTGAAACCTCTATGGGCAACATAAAAATAACCAGCTAGCAGGCAAGGGTAAATAGTACGCCCTATTATTTGAAATTGGTTTGTATTTTTTTCTACATTCCAGAATTTCTTATTTATTGTCAGATGTTTGTAGCTTCACCTGAGAGCCCAGATACTTTTATCGACCTAAGATTTGATTTTATTCACAAAGACACTATGATGAAAAGGGAAGGACACACTGACTTCAGGCACTTTTTTGGTGCTTAAAGAGTAAGAAGGACATACTAGCATGAAGATCTACAGACAATTACAGTAAAAGTGTTGGTGCTGTTAGGTTTTACACACTGTTTATGTGTATAAAGGAAGGTGATGGCCAGCAGACAGGAGAGGCACAGAAGGAAAGGCAGACAGCAGGATGCTGAGCTAGGGGGTCACCTCCCAATTGCAGAGGGGTAATTCACCTTCTACTCTCATCCCACCTCATCACTTCCTGGTACTTTAGTGAAAGACCCCATGGCACTACTTTTCAGTGCCATTCTAGTGGTCACGTAAATCCCCCACCAATGTGAATGGTTTCTTTATAATCCAATGCACTGTCATCTTTGGCATAACTTCATGACTATTTATTCTAAAAAATCTAATAAGAATTTGAAGTCATTTTTTTCATGTTTCAAAGTATAAATATACAAATAGTTCTTTTTGGATTTGTTCTGTCACATGATTCTTCTTAATCATACAAAAATCAAACAACTCAAACCTGCCTTTGTTTTCGTCGTCCTAGTATAGTTCATATTTATGTGTGGTCCTTTTGGTCTGCCTGGCTCTTATCTCCAGACCCCATCCTCAACCCTGTACATACACATGCATGCAGAATAGGTACAGACATGTTCTAGCATCAAAGAAGTGAAGACAAAGTCATTATGATTGAACTGCAATCTGTTAGCCTTCCTTGCAGCCTCCAGTGCTCACCCAGACAGATCTAAATGATATTGACAGCTGAATAAATTTTCTGCATGAAATCATGTCAGTTGGAGCATGCTGTCCCCCCACCTCTATGACCCACTGGAGTGCTAAATAATTACATTAGTTTCTAGAGGCTAATTTCACTCAGAGCAATAATTTTCATCCCATACCACCATAGGTGTTTTCATATATTTAATACTGGTATTGGTAAATGAAAATGAACCCTAGGTTACCAAAGCTTCATCCAGTTGTGATTATTGAGGGGGGATAATTAAGAGCTAAGGCTGTTGTGTAGCTGCAGGGTTAATGATGCCACGAGTGAAGTCTGCCATCAGCACAAACCAAAGATCGGTAATTATCTACATACTTTAAGTTTTTGCTTTATGTACTGTCACAGCAAGAGAAACATGGTGTAGTAGCCTTCGAAACCCCTCAGATCATATGAGCCAATGAACATAGAGAAAACATGTTCAATGCAAAATGCTAATACTGATATTAATACGAATACTAATAATAAACCAAGACTATTTATCTTGTTTTTTATAGCATTCATGATCAAATAGAGGTAACCTGTGTTGTACAAATTTCCGCAAGTTTAATTTTTGATCAGTTGAGGTGGAAATAATGCATGGAGTAATGTGTAAGCTAAAGATAATAAAGGAATACACAGTACAGAAACACACTGCAAAATAAATGATGTATTGCACACTCTCTAGTCTCCTTTAAATGGAGAAGGCTTGGTGTATCTTTAGTTCATTCGTAATCATCTATCTGATTCTTACAGACATCAAAGAAAGTCATTCATCATATGTGTGCAAAACAGCGTGACTTATGAGGCTTATACTGCTTTCATGCCGGTTTAATGACACAGGATGAGCTTCTAATAGTCACTGTTTACTTCTTAAGACCTGTTCCCCATAGAGCTGTAATAACAATGTAATTTATGACTTTTTCGCTCTTTTATGTCTGTTTAATGACATTGCAATTACACAAATAACACAGTATTAGCATGTGAAATAATAGTGCTTGTTTATTGCTGACAAGTGCCTTGACCTTTACATGTTTGCAGACTACATACTGTTTGACTTTACTTCACATGTGTCTTGTTAGAAGACATACTGCTGTCTGTGAGTGATGTTATATAAGTGTGTTGGGTCTGACTGGTCTTTCCAGTGAGGGAGTTTCTGCCCCCTGGTATTTAGAACAGCAAACGTCTGATTCTTACAAGTATTGTGTGTGCGTGTCTGAAGGGGGGGGATCCAACAGCATAATGAAGAGCAGTTACATCATCTGAGAAAAGACAGAATCTTCTTTCACTGCCTTCAGTGTTTCTCAATTCAAGGACTGATCTGCAGTGTACCAGCATTCATGCACGACTCAGCGCATTTCTTTTTTGAAGTTTAGAAGTAATAATATATTTTTTTCCTAAAAAAAAAAGACAAAAAGCTCAAAAGTTTTTGTTCCACTTTGTCATATCTTCTGGGAAGAGTTGTGTTGTGTGAGACAGGAAACACCAGGATCGGAGAACAGGCAAAGGTCGTTTGCTGCAGGGCTAAGGCAACATGGGTTAAGTAGCGTTAAAGCTTCCTCTCTCTGAAAAGCCCTTTAATCCTGATGAGGACAAACAACTCACTGACACACACACATGCACACAAACACACAGAGTTTGCTGATGAGAGAGCTAAGGGTCACCCTTAAGTATAAATGCTGATAATTATTAAAAAAAAAAAAAAAAAAAAAAGAGTGTGCTCTGTTTAACTGCCACAACTTCAGAAAACCTGTGTGCAAACAAAGTTTTTAACTGTACGGCAAATAAGTTGTGCCCGCTGTATTTTTAGGAATCACAATTTCAAGTTGTGAGGGGTAAATGTGTTTTTCAGTTTGAAACTTAGACACCCATGTCCACTTCCCCTCATCATCATTCCATCTCACCGTCATTACCCCTGACCCCGACGCTCAAAGTGGTTTTACCCACATTTCTCTTCTCCCTCATCTCATCTGTGCTCCCTTGGCAGCTGTGTCAACACCCTCAGGCCTCCAGCCTTAAACAAACCTTCCACACAGCCATTGTACACCATGCCACTCCCCTTGCGCGGCTGCAAGAAGGCTGCACTGACAACTCTATAAATGCTGGCAGTCAGTCCCTGAACAACATTGATTTTGTTCCAATCAATCCAGAGAGATTGCAACGCATGGTAAATGACATAGCCTGTGTGCCATAGCATACATTTCAGCATTAATTGTTGCTGGGCAGACTCAGCCGGCCAAATGGCGGGTTGGTCCCGTGAGTGCTACGACAGTGGGAAACATCGGCCTGCTGTCTGTTTGCTGGAGCTCAGTGTGAGGCCCAGCTGTCACCCATATCTCAACTGCACTGGACAGACTTGATCCCTGTCCAACAAAAATGGCCATTATTCCAAAACTCTATATCAAAATATAATTTAGTATTGCAGATTAAACACTCAGCTTTTACATATTTTATAATAAAAGTCAACAGCGAGGCAGATGAACTAAAGTTATTATCTGATTTTCTTTCTCTAAAACCTGAGTTAAATGGAGAAGTAGGTCATTTTGGGAAATCTGCTTATTTTCTTTGTCACTAAAAGGTGGATTGAATGAACTTTCATATCTGTCCATGAAATACAGAGCTATAGCCAGGAGACTGTTATCTTAGCTTTGCAGAAAGACTTAACAACAGCCTGGCTCTGTCTGAGGTTGAAACACATGGACACATGTTGAATTTTCAGGCATTTAAGGGACTTTATATTGAGTCTTACTCCACCTCGAACCCTAATGACAACATGCTAACACTCACTTTAACCTTAACATAACCTCCAAATAAGACAAGCCTTAACCCTGATATCTAATGATTAGACAGGTTTATATCCCCATCATATAACAAAAATGGACACAGACACACATAAACTACTAAAGGTCATTAATGAGTAAATATATCTCTCAGGTTTAATTCATAAAACAATATAAATAGCAAGTTCCTGGAATTTTATTTGTTACAGCCTAAAAAGGGAACCACTATAGACTCTAGCACTTACAGTTACAATAGGGAGTAGCTGTTGTGGGTTGGAGAATTTTTTGAACCTTTGTACAAACTCTGTACTTATTCCAGATGCTGACCTTTATGCACAGCTGATATGAGATATGACAGTGTATATAAGGGGTATGCCACAAAACTATTCCTTTAATCAGTTTCTCGGTAATTTCTAGGGAAGCATAATTTCCTTTTCCACCTATGAGCTTTTGATTGCTAACATAAATTGATATTGCAGTCTCTGTCCAGAGGAGTGTATGTATGGTCAAAGAACTGCTGTGGATGTTATTCTAGCTGTCAGGCTTTGTTTGCCTTTCATTTGAACATTTTCCTGTCTCTCATTCCTAAGTTTTGTATGTTTTCTCTTCACCCCGCCTGTTGTTTTGTGTCATAACAAAGTGAGTTATATTCCCTCCTCCAATAGTTTTCTCATCCTCTCTCCTTATGGTTGATTTTGTTGTTTATGTTTCCACTCCATCGTTCTTCTCCCCTCAGATGGAGCAGAGATGGGACAAGGCCTGCAATTCTGCTTTGTGTGATGTGGGCTTGGGTGTGTGTGTGTGTGTGTGCCTGCACGTTTGTGTGGTTTTGGCACAGGGTACACCTCTGCCAGAAGAGGTGTGCGCTGTGTGACGTCAGTGAGACACCTCGCTGATGCAGGTCTGCTGTTTGTGTCGTATATGACCTGCTTCATGTTGCATTTTATCAGCCTTCATCTATGTGGACACAGATTGTGAAAGGGGAGAAAGTACTGTGCTGACAGCCAGCCTGCTGCCTCCTGACTGGAGAAAAATATTAATGTTCCACTGAGCGGGAACACTGCCAACTGTCTCTCTCTCTTTTTCTCTGTGTCAGTCCATGTCTGATTGCTGGAAGAGACTTCTAGAGTTTTAGGAGTTTTGCTGCCGGACCTGCCGCGGGCTTGGCTTAAGGCCCTGACAGGAGTCAGCCTGGCATAGCAGCACTCACACTGTGGCATAAATACAACTGCACACACACATACACATACAGGGGAGAAAATGTGCCTGGTAACAAATGTGAATCATGTGTGTGTCCTCCTTGTCCTCTTGGGATGGCGTTGGGATTCTCTGCGATTGAGGTGGTGCTATGTACTGCCATTGGCTATTCAGAGGGACGCACCACATGGACTGGACACTGGTCATAACATTTGCACAGAAACATACACACTACAGCATATTTAGGCCAAGTAAAGACAATCTGCCAACAACCTGAACCACCTCAGGGCAGTAGACAGAAGATTACAGCACACATGAGCAACTGCCTGGTGGATTAAAGGACACAGAGAGTAGATGTGATGCACTGTTAAGAGTTCAATAATCCAATAATTAGTAATCACATGTGACAGGAAATCTGGTGAGGGATAATAAAGACAAACATTTACACTAAAGGTTATTTTCAGAGCTTTGTGCTAAAGTTGGACTTAGTAGTAGAGTCTCACCCAAGTCGACCCACCTGTGGCTTCAAGCCATTTCTTATTGACTCTGATCTTTTCTTATGTTTTGCTTCTCTCTCCCTTTTCAGATATGATAATCTACAGTACACGGCCATTTTGCTAACAGACTCCCAAAAAAAGTAGAAGCAGAGGGGGACTGCCTTCATTAATCACCAATCACTGAGTTCACATGGATGAAAAGAAAGTCTACAGTAGTAATTGACAGAGAAAATGTCAAAAGACCGGACAGAAAGAGCTGGAAAGGGCCTGAAAAACACTCTTTCATGGCGATGGTTGTGTTGTAAAAGCAGCAGAGCAGAAAAAGAAGAAAGGTACTGTCCCAATTGGTAAGAACACTCACTGCCCTTTGTGTTTGGTTTAGGAGAGGAGGAGGAACTGCTGACCACATCAACCACAGGCCTTTAGCTCACGCTGCAAGCACTTTCTGCATGACCTTCACATTAGAGCAGCTTTAAACTGATGTCTGGAGTTCAGTTAGAAAAATAAAATAACAGAAATAGGTAGACTAGATTTGTGATTTCCAGAGAACAAAAGCTTGACACTAGAGCAGTAGCCCATTAAAGTATAATGTAGTACCATTTCTTCCAAAGCTGTTTTCCTACCCTTTACTTTTGTACTTTGAAAAGGACAATTATATGTTTTTGAGTGGCCAAAATGCACTGAAGAAACTAATACAATGTTTAGGGAATATTAACAAAACTGTGCTTTTCTCCCGTTTTGTTCTTCATTTGGAAGATAAGGTTGATCGTCGATATGGTGTGTGATCCTGCTGTGGTTTCTGGATCTTCACGGCAGACTCATCAGGTACAATCACAAGTGCCACTTTGCTCTAGTGCTAATGTAGATCCAAAAAATGACTTTGTACTTCACTGAATCAAAAGGTGAATAATCCATAATTAACACTGAACATGTTTGAAAGGTACACTTGTTTTCAAGAGACAAGACGGAAGAGGTGCTGGGGTGACGCAATCCATGGAGGGAGGACGGCAGAAAGCTGTGGACTTCAACACTGGAGAGCCCTGTTCATCTTCTGTTTGACACTGAAAGTCAATACCGCTGACCTATCCATGTTGACTTTTTACATTTTGTGGTATTTATCCTGCCGGTGGTAGAGGATCATTTAGAGAAGACGCACCCTATTGGTCATATCTGAGCAGGGACAAACAGCTGTTGGATGACGTGCTATAATTTTCGCTTGTGCTCTTCTTCAAGCTTAGGAACATTTAGACCAGGGCCTAAACTTAGCTCAGTTATTTTATTACCAAAAACATCATGCTAAGGGGGTACTTTCTATTTGTTGATTTACTTTGGAGTGTGCCTAGTAGCCAATGGTGGAGTGGCTAATTGGTAGATTCGGGTGGATTCCCGATGGGCTGGCTCATGCCAATCTCGAGTTTGGGCCGGTTGGTTGGGAAAAATGATTTTGACACTTATCTGATCTTCTTCTTGCATTCATTCTCCATTCATCTGACAGTGCAGCCCCTACATCGCAGTAGATTTGATGGGTTCTACCATCTGAGGAAATTCTTACCTCCCAAATGTTTCGTTTGGTTTGGCCCATGAGTCGTCTTTTTGGGAGTGGTAACATGAGTCAGTTGGGGGTGATGGAAGGCAGGAAGAGGCCAGGTAGAACCGAAAAGGCCAGGTTAAAGAAAATGAAACTACTGAAGAGTTTAGTGTAAATGTGGCGGATTTACCAATTGGTGCACTCAACGCCCCGTGTGAAAATCTGCAGAAAAAATCACTGCGCCTAGGCAAGGCAAGGCAAGTTTATTTGTATAGCACTGTTCATACACAGGGTAACTCAAAGTGCTTTACAAAGGCATAAA
>JAPQRP010000020.1:28337183-28347265 GCA_037367295.1 Apogon hyalosoma
AACTCCACACAGAAAGGTCCCACCGACTGGTGTTGGAATCGAATCCAGGACCTTCTTGCTGTGAGGCACGAGTGCTATCCACTGCACCACCGTATCGCCGGTCAGAGAAGATGTTTGAAGAAATTGGTAACAAAGATGACAACAAAGATGCTGGATACACCTTCACAGTAGCTCATGGCCTAACAGCCGGTGAGCTAAAAACTTAGCATTTTTGATGGAAAACAGTAACAGAATGCTCCATTTCTTCTACCTTGTGTATGACAACCATGTCTAACATGGTCTACACTTCCGCCTGCTGATGACAATGCAGCCAAGTTTATTTGTTCTAAAACAGTTTATAGAAACATGCATAACTTGCAGTTCTGTGAATTTTCAGAAGTTTGCTTCAAATTTGCTTGTCATTTTTATCAAATCACAGCTCCTTTTGGACAGCATCGAAATTAACTAAATCACTTTTCCTGGCAATAATGGTTACAGTTTGCCTTCTGTGGACTTCTTTTGCAAGTTCTGTCTCCAAAATTTTGGGGTATACTTATTTATTATCATGTGCTCTTCTTTGAGTTTGGGCTGTTCTTAATATATACCAAAACACTTAATCAATGCAAAAAATAGACAGTTCATTATTTATGGTGAAATCAATACTATTCTGTGTCCCACTTGCAGTGACTTATTGAGGAGTGATAAATTCCCATGTGTCCCCACCAAATATAATTAACACAAACCCACCTTTTCGGTAGAGGTAGCAGAGTAGAAGAGGAGAGCTGTAGTAGGACAATGACCACAGGGCTGAGGCCTAAAGGAACAAAATGAGTTACTAGACAAAGCTTGTGATTTACTTTTTCATATCAGTGTTGTTGAGGTATACATATACGAACCCAGGAGAGGATGGAGTGAGTGTGTTTTTCCAAACTTCTAGGTTGGTAATTCCATCCCTGGCAGACGGAAAGGATATTTATTTGACAAATGATAAACTGCACATAATATCGATCTAGCTAACGTTTATTTTTTTTTGACAGCTTCAGCTGTTACATTAGCCCAAGGCTGGCTAGCATATTAAAGTTAGCTATTTCAGCTATACAACCTCTTTGTTTTGAATTATTTTCGTTTTAATTATTATCTCTATTTATCTTTACCGCTAATCTTTCTTGTGTTTGCTTGGAAAAGTTTATTTTCACCTGCTTACCTGCTAATGTTAGCATTCTGGAAGAAGGTTACGTTCACTGAGAGAAACTGCAGTTATATAAAATTAGCGTAAAAACTGCCTGTCGGTGTAACGGTAAAACAGCAAATTAAGACAAATCATACCACCTAACGCACCCCTTCCATTTCATTCATTCACTGTCACCTGGGCTGTACAGTGAAGAGTTCCAACAAACACTAGACACTTCCGGGCCGCAAGTGGAGAAACACAGTAGCTAAGGCATTAAATACTCATGAATTTTTGCAGTCGGCCATTCTCAGACAAATGCAAATTATTTTAAATTTCCGTACCTTCCTCCCCGTACTGCTCTCAAGTCGAGATTGGTTCGGTGAACGATGAATTCGTTGCAAATGAGGCCCTAAAATACAACGGAGCCACATCCAGCCGGCCATTTCTTCCGATGCTTCCGATACAGTAACTACGGTAGCCTGCACTGACCACAAGACTCATCCGCGCATGCGTTTGGGATCGTATTCGTCACACGCATTTTGGCACAGTAGATGCTAGTACGAGAATGATATTTTGATTATACAAGAGCCTGTACACTAATGTTTACTTATAATGTCTTTAATTAAATTCAAACGTCAATTAGTGCAATATTAAATACAAATAATGAATGATAACTTATGGCAACAACTAAAAAAAACAACCTTATATATTACAGTGTTGGAGCCCTATTGATCATTTGTGTAAGAAACTCAACTCCCTTGTGGGTGTAAAGAAATTAATACAGCATAAATACGGCATATTAATAAAACAAAAACAGAGAAACAACTGAGTATTAATTCCCTGAAGCACTGAAGAATATTTTCAATCCCAACATTGACATGCAGTTTCACTTATAAAGGCCTTCTGCTGCATCTGGGAGCTGAGAATATTTGACAGCTGGATGAAGATGAGATGTGGGTAGGTGATCAGCTCTGACACTGCTCGTATCTGAAAACAGAGCAAAAAGACAAACTCAAACAAAAATCTCCCGTCCCCCAGTCTCTTTTATTCCTGCTTAAACACAAACACAGACAGCCCACGCGAAAACAACAACACACAAGCAAGGGAGCACTGTCTGTCAGTGCATGGGATGGTATTATGCCACTGTGTCAAAGTGATGTTCAGGCCAGCGTGATTGGTGAGTGTGAGAAGAATGTAAGGGGCAGATGAGTGACAGTGTACACACATATACCCAGATAAACACACACATCCAGTTCACAGGTGATGCAACGCTTTTTGCTTACCGCTCCAGTTCCTTATAGACATCATCCTCTCCTCTTGGCTTCAAATCCTGGCATTAATAAGAAAAGGGGGAAGGGATGCAAGGAAGAGTGGTGAGGAGGAGGATAAATAGAAAGATCCGTGGAACAGAGGCTAGATTTATGTCCCTCTGGTGTGTAATGAGATTGATTTGTTAATACCACTAATGTAAGGGTGACAGTTGATAGGGAATGGGTTTATCTGAGAGAGGACTGACAGATTGGAGGAGAGGACGGAGTGTGAGAGGGAAGACACATCTGCTGACAGCTTAGGGAATGCAATAGACAGAATGAATGTCTGTATGCATTGGTAGATGGGTAACAGAACTCGTCGCACAAATATGCACACGCAAATGTTTGACATTTCCTGTGTGTGGAGGGAAATACACAGTAACTTACCATGTAGACTGAACCCTGGGGAGGAGCCTGTTGGGAGGGGAGGAGAGTGAAGAAAACAGGTTTAATGAACAGCAAGTGAGAGAAAGGGAGCAACAGAGGAAAACAGGAAAACAAAAAAGAAAGGAGGGGAAAAAAGTGCACAACAGAGACAGGATAGAAAAAAATAAGTTGAACAAGGGAAATTGATCTATATAAGTGGGAGATGAGAGCAAAACAAGGAGATAACTTCATCAGAGGATATTTATGTATTGAAAATATCTGATTTCATCACCTGTCTGATATCCTCTGGATTCTCATAGATGTTCTCTGCCTCACCCGACTGGACAGACAGCGACTGCTCAATACCTGAGAGAGATTGTAACCAATATAGTCAAACACACACATACACTCACACACACACACGCACGCACGCACACACACACAGTGCACAAGGATGTAGGGAGTGGGGGCAGATTCATTACAACCACCCCAGAGGATGTCATGGACGACATCACTCCTTGGTCGCCGTCAGGGGTTGAAGATGGACGGAACATGAAAAGCTGTCAAAAAGGAAAAACGCCGGAAGACTCACCGCGATCAGAAATGTGTTTCTGTCTCCATAGCAACACACTGACAGCCACAGCAACCAGGGGCACCAGGAGTAATAAAGCAGAGAGACAAGGGAGCAAGGAGGGGGTGGTGACACTGACACTCTCTACAAGGGAGAAAAAAGTGAGAGAGCAATAGGAAAATGCATGAATGCTTTGAAGAACAGTATTAATATAGAACTTGTGGAGCTGTGAGTTTAAATGATGGAAAGCCATTCAGAGATTACTGTTTGTTTGACAGTTTGCTCTTTTCTTCAGGTTAAGTGGAGGCAACCTTTTTTGCACGTCAAAATATAGATTTTATACATGTTGCAAGTTAAGATTTCTTCAACATGTTACGTGCATTTGCATCATGCTGCTGTCAGTCACAGACAATGGTTGCAGAGAAAGAAGGCGAAGAATTTCAGGCTCTGTCAAACAGAGTGAATAGTCTGCAAGACAGCACAGTAGGCTCAGATCTGACAGACCCTCAGTCTGGACAGTGAATGTTGTCAATCTGAAATGTGGATCAGAGGAAGAAAAGCACTGGTATCAAAGAGACCAGATGTTGTTGGATCACTACAGGACAAAAAAGTCTGCAAATGCTCCTTCCATACAGAATGGTAAGATATAATTTTTTGCATATGGCACCATTATTCCTTATCTAATTCGCTAAATATGTGTGAGTTTGTAAAAGGTGTAGACAGAAGATGCTTTCTGTGCAATCCCTTGACATCTGAACTAATAACAAACTGCTCTAGGCAAACAAAAAACACAACATAAACAACCATCTTTCAGACAAACTGTCAGTGCAGCAGGTGGATAGAACACAAAGGAAGATTAATTCAGACATTACATAAGCAAGTTATTAGCTCACCATGGCACCAGTCAAATTTTGTGGGAAGAGCACACGTGTGTGATCAAACTTGTCAGGTTTGTTTGCATAATGAGGATGACATCAGTCTTGCAATACACACCAAAGGGAATCATGGGAAGCAGGAGGGAGGTCCTTGTTTCCACAGAGACTGCTGTAATTTAGTGTGGTGTTTAGTGTCACTGCTTGCTCACTTTTCATGGATCACAAAGCAATCAGGTCTGAGAGACATTGTTTTAAAAGAAAGACAAGTGTGCCTCACAAAGCTGAAAAGTACAGCAGAATAGAAATGCTCATGCTTATGTGCATGCTGTCATTTCTAATCAGATTATACAGTGACATTCTCTGGCATTTAAGGTTTAATTGTAAACAGAAAGTTGGCAAAGTCCAACCAGGCATCTTCTCAACTTTCTATACATTTTATTTGGAAAGAAGTTGGCCTTTAGCTTCACCTTAGCCCCAATGTCACCGCTTCAAGGCAGCTCTAAAATAATCTATCATTACATACTTTGTGAGGTGTAATTGATTAGTGAGTATGTGTAGAGGGTGCTAATGGAAATTGTTGGCGAGTGCTGACCCCAAGACTGACCTGCACTGTTCTCAATGCCAGCTTTAACGCATGAATTATGGTAATTGAGTGCAGTGAAGCAAAGCAAAAATGCTCTTATTTTCCTCACAGTACATCTTTCTTTCTCTCTTCTGTCTCTCTCAACCTTTCTCTCATTTCCCTCTGTCTCACCTTTATCTTTCCTCCATTGGTACTTCCTTCATACCTCGTCTATTTCACCTCAAATGAGGTAGTGGGTGATTTATATCAGTAGAATTGTAGAGGAGGGTGGCTGATAGGATGCAGACCAAGGAACTGCTTGAATGCTTTGCAAATGATGGGCCAACCTAGGATATCAAATGATTGCAGAACATCCCTGACATTTCAGGTGTTTTTGCCCTGCAGAACGTAATGATTTCTTCAGTTTGGGTTTCTCTGAACTATGCCACCAGTGAAAGATATTTTTATCACGCAGCAGCATGTGTTTAAATGCTAAACTTGGTATAATATTTTGTCCTGCAGAGCTTACCCCACACACACTGTTCAGACTGTCTCTGGGTGCCTCCTTCCACCCAGTATAACTGTTTCTACTTTACCTTAAACTGTCACTGCTTATTGTCATTATTCATTTTTAACCAGTAACTCACCAAGAATTTATGCAGTCTTGCACAACTGCAGTGTTTGTGCAACCTGGCACTTCTCAACATTGTAAATGTAGGTCATCCCATCTTCACAGAATCTGAATTTCTTATTCTAAACAGTATATATTTCTTGACATACTAGACATATTTATCCAACTGCGTTTATTTTCTAAGCTATAGTCTCTTAAATTAGTAACTTTATTCTACCATCATCTATGTCCTATTTTTTCCACACATTTTATGCTGGTGGAGAGAAAGTATAAGGCTGTCTTTTTTGTTGCTGTTTGTCACTTTTATAAAAATCAAGTGGATTAGCTGCAAGGCAACAAAGTGTGCATTAGAAACTAAGTGAAAGCAAAATGTTCTACTAACTGTAAATTTACAGCATTTCATTTTCATCTTTGTTTGTTTAACCTCTAACTTGATGCTGTTGGAAACAAAAGGTTAAGGATAAACTGAATGTTTTTCTTTTCTTTTTTCCAGACAAAACCTCATGGTATTTCCATATACTTACAGCATACATCCACAGCAAGTGTTAATATATGTTCAGTGACTAATTTAGGTTGCACTGTAAGGGGAATACCACATTCATGCAACAATAAGGTAAGACATTGTTGAAGTAAACCAGAGCATCAGTAGAATAAGCTATTAACAGAATCTGTTCTGATTTGAAATATATTTTAAAAGTAACCCTCCCAGCGCTGCCCCTTTTCCTCATGTCCCTGTCTTTGTCCCTTTCTGTCACACCATCTCTTGCTTTCCTCTCTTCCCATTACTCTTATAGCCTTACCATCAGTGTGCATTGTGATGAGCTTTGGGCCCCTCAGCTAACATGATGTATTGGGGTACAGAGAGTGTGCTCATCTCTGCTAAGGGATCCATTCAACTGTCACATCCTCCTGTGCTCCCCCACAGCCACCAATACAATAAGCTTGAATAATTTAGTTTTTCTGGGAAGAGATATCCTAAGGTCTTGTCTTTTTTATATTCGCATATCAACTGGGCGAGTCAGATGAGAGAAATGATACATATGAAATTTGTATTTTCTCGGGGAAGAAGCTGAGCAGATGACTAAAATTGTGGTGTTTTTTATTTTGTGAAAAGTGGACATGTAAATGATCTTATCTCACCAGATGTTAGTTAAATCAAATCGTGTTTGTCCATAGCAGTCTTAACCTGTGACCCCTTTAACTAAAAATAAGGAGGTAAAACATATGATATCTGTCGGGAGTGTTTTCTCTTGTTAAATGAATTGACCTGAGTTTTTCTTGAATGCTTCACAGAGCACATATCCGTGAATCATCCACGCGGTTGATTATCTTCACTGAGTTGACAGGAAGTCTGCCAACAATCCTGCGTTAATCATACGCTCATGATAAATAAAAACAGAAAACAAACCAGTATTTGCACTGCAAAAACAGCCATAGTAAAAAGCGGAATATTCTTAAACATATCCAAACTGTGTTGTATTGTATTGTAGGCAAAAAACAAGCCAGTGTGGTAAACAAAGATTTTTTAAAACTGGGAGAAAAATCTATGGCTATGAGATCATAATGGGTCTCAAAACATCAAAAAAAAAAAAAAAAAAAAAAGCCATGCCATGTTGAGTTAACACTGTTGTAGAAAAGCACCATTAGGTTTGTGCTACAGAGCTGAAAAGTCTGGATACTGTCAGTGGAGACATAACTCATGTTGACTTCAATGGTTTCCTCTTGGAAATTCTGGGAAAATAAGAATTTTTAGCCCCACTCTACCAAAACATTCACTGACTCATTAAGTGTATTTGTGAGTTCTTCAGTTTTATAATACTACTGAAGTTAATTCGCTAACACATACTGAAAGTGAAACGATGCACAGAAGATTAGCATGGCAAGGATGACAAAGAAAATTCATTAATAATAATAATAATAATAATAATGATAATATAAATAATTTCCCCCTGGGATTAATTAAGTATTCTGATTCTGAAATGCACCTTTTACAAGTTATCTTCTGAACAGGATGAATCATGAGTGGGTTTCAGAAACCAGTACTAGAGTAAAATTTATTTTGATGAGAACAAAATGTGACATATACAGTGTGAGTAAGATACATTTAAAAAATCGCCAAGGTAAATTAGGCTGGCTCTGAAAGTACTTGTTGACATTTAAATATTTTCCACCGCCAAGTGTTTAATGCGCTGCACCATGTCTTTCTGTCAGTGCTCCACATACCACCGGCTTTGACAGCGCTGCCTCTTCTCACCTCTGACTGTGTGCATTTACCAAACACTGGCCTGGGACTGATTAGCCTCCCTCCCTCCTCTTTGACTGTCTCTGTATATGTCTGCTGATGTTGTTTAGAGGAGTACAGACCACTTCAAATTGTCCTCTGTGTGGAATGAAAACGCCAGCAATCAGGGGGAGTGCTGCAGTGCATTCTTACATGTCACTTTTTAGCCAAACACACAAGCAGAGCTCTTATTCTCTGTCTCCGCGTGGAGTTTGCAGTGTGGGCAGAGGGTGATGAATACAATGGAGAGAAAATAGAGGAGAGGAGAGAGGGGGAGTGGGGATGGAGGAGAGTGCGTGGGTGAGCAGATAGGACTGGAGATGAGGGGGAGGGGGCAGGTTAAGTTGGTGCCTACACAGGGCTCTATCCCACAGGCTCTCCTGTCTCCCACGCTTGGCCCCTCTAACCTGGCCTAGCTTCTGTTTAATGTCTGGTTCTGTCACACCTCAGCCCACTCCCTAGAGATCTGCACGTCTGTGGAGTAAAGTACATTTCAAACTAGTTCTCCAAGGGAAAAAAAAGAACACTAGAGAAGCCTTCAGTGTGGATTTTTTTGGGCCTTTCATCTCCTGAGCAGCTTCTGCTCAGCTTCATCTTTAGCTCTATTTCACGTGTGATTCCTGAGCTGGCTTTACTTCTGCAGGACTTGCTTTTGCTAACATCATTTTTGACTCATTTATTGTAATCATCTATTCATCCTTAGCATATTAGAACATTCAGAAATAGTCCATCGTGTTGGAGCAATGTGATGTTTTATTAAATAGAAAAAAAATGTTTTTTTGAAGGTCAAAAAGCCTCGTCAGACAAGTCACTAGCGATTTAGTGAGTGGACCTTTTACATTCATAAGGTTTTCAATTTATTTTATTTTGTATGAAAAGAAGCTAAAAAAGAGATCCTTGATATTTAAGCTTACGTGTTATATCTGCTCTCAGGGTACAGCGGCTTCCTCCCACCATTCAGACATGCACTGATGGGTTCAATGGTCAACCTAAAATTACCCATAGGTGTTAATGTGAGAGTGATTGGTTGTTCATCTCTATGTGTTGGCCTTGCGATGAACTGGCGACTCATCCAGGGTTTTCACCCAAAGGCTCCAGCCCAGCACCCCCATGACCCTAGTGAGAATAAACTGAGTACAGAAGATGAATGAATGAATGTTATATCTGTACTGGCATTTAGAAGTGAGACAGTAGACTGCAGTGAACTGAAGGTCCAAACTAGTGTTGCATATTCAGATCCATCTCCACACTTTGTTAGTAGTGTTCCAGTGCTGTAGTCAGTCTGGCACTCTCTACTGTTGTTCTGCTAAAAGTCATCTGGGTTGTTTAGTTAGTTCTTGGGCAGTGCTGAAAGCAGGTAGTACATTTGCAAAGCTCTGTCAGGGAAAAACTTGTTTGGTGGAACATGTGCCCACAACAAAACACATGGTATTAAAATGACTAAATCCTTACAAAAACTATGAGTCCTTTTCAAAAGTTGTCATTACAGGATGTAGCTGGACCTTGGACATTATTATTTGATGAACCATGGAGGACTTTCAAAGTGATGACGCACAGACAACAAAAAGAAGCACAACTGTGAAGGATATATTCACCCATATTCTGATGGAGAACATCCAGAGAACTATAGGTTCCGGATACTCCAGTGTTGGTTGCTAAAAATGCAAAAGACCCTCCTCAGAGGCAGTGTTTTTTTGGCTGTTTTGTCTGATTTTAATTCTCTTCTACATCAATATTGTAGGTGATGCAAATGAGTTTTAACTCTGGATACCACCTTCCTTAAAACAGAAAAAAAAGAAGAAAAGAAGGAAGAACAAGAGGACGTCTTCTCTGTTGCTGTATAATTTCTAAGGTAACAAACATAGCAATTCTTATTTTCAGTTGATTATACACAAATGAGAACATAGTTATGAATATTCTATTCCATTTCTGCAATTAGATCGCTCTAAATTTTACATATTGATCCAAAATACCTACAATTACAGCTTACAAAGAGGGGATTGGTGGATTCACACCAGCAATAAATGTGTTGGCATGAAGATATCAGTGTATTAGAACTGAGTAGTGGAACCACTGTACACCTTCCTATATATGTCCCAGAAGTTAGCTAGCTGTCAAATAATAAATAGTATAAGTGAAAAAGCTACTAATAAGCTAATGTGGCTGAAAATGTTACTGGAACATTACATTAACTCATAAAGACCCAAACATTCACTGGTGACCAAAAGCATCTACTGATGTAACTGTTTAATGACTGTCAATCCACTAATCCTATCAATACATGTAAATAATTGGTGTAAAATGCAGTTTGTCATCTTTTCATGGTCATCAGATAT
>JAPQRP010000020.1:28368244-28381385 GCA_037367295.1 Apogon hyalosoma
CTGAAGTGCTTTGGTGAAAAGAAAACTCCTTCCTGCAGAGTGTGCATAATACTTTGTCAGTCAGCTGTTCCATCTTGGGTTTTTTGTCCTCATATTTCCATCCAGAGGGCCAATGTCCTGTTTAGCGTCTTCCATCTTTATGGGTTTGTTCTGCTGCCTGTCACTACCGAATCAACTGCCCATAACTCTACGTGGACAGACTGCCTGAAATGCGTTGCCAGAGACATTCTTAGCCATTCTGCACTGCAGATGGATTAATTGCATTAAAAATTTTTATCAGATTAATCATGATGATGAATTAATCCGCGTTAACGCATGAATTCTGACAACCCTAATATTAATACAACTATATGCAGACATCTTGCTTTGATAGAATTCTAAGTCACATCTTTAGTCTTTCAACCCTCATATAGATATTTTAGTATGTTCAAGCATGCTGTGTGAACATAAATTAAGCCTCTCTCAGGGCTATTTATTTTCCTGTTTTGTCTCTCGAACTTATGGTACAATATGTGGCTTTTTTTAAATTCCTGCCCAGTCCCAACCTATTAACATACATTTTCTGCACATTTTTGGCAAATGTAATCTGGAATGATCTCTTCTTGTTAATCAGTAACATCAAGGTCAATCCTACATAATACATGATACATGTATAGGAATACAATTAACCAGTTCTTACCTCTCAAGGAATGCGCTTTTATTCATGTGTTTTGCAATATATATAGCATATGGTTTACTATAATGATTAATACTGCCATGCTAATGTTTGACTTCATATGCTGATGTGTGTGGAGGATGATATCACCATTGGCAACAGGTTGGTGCATTACCAGTATGTAGCTTGATAGTGTGGGCATTGGTATTAACATATACAGTATTTCCTCCAAGACCCCTGAGGGCTTTACCGTTTATATGATTGTATGTAAATGTAGAGCACATTGAATAAAATCGGGTATCAAATCTCACATTCATGTATTTGTTGTAGGTCTTTTGTTTCAAATAAGGTCACGCAACTTTGGTGCGTACAGTATATGTAAGTAAGTGGCCAAATTATTTATTTTTTCATATCTGTGTGAAGCCTACACATCTGCTCTGCTGTGGCTCATGTTTGTGACAGAGAAGAAATGCTTAAAGTTCCTGGCTTTAAAGACTCTATAATCAAACCAACACCCAAATCCCACACAGAGCAGAGAGGTCAGCAGCCCACACAAGCACACATGATAATACACATGTTGACACTCACTTTCTTCCTTATGCATGAGCACACCTACATACGGCTCTAAGCACTTACCTGCAGTTTTTAATTGTACTCCTTGTGTTTTCATTCCATAAAACTCCACACACCCACAGCCTCCTTGCTGCCTACCTTGTTGTTAATCCTCTTTCTCTTCTTTAAGACGCCAGGCAGTTTCCTATGACCATGTCTGTGTATGAGTCAGCCTATTACATTCTCCTTTGTGATGCTCAGTCTTCCCGCTGTTTACATACACACAGTATATGGTCAGTTCTATATGGGCGGTCTGGCACGGACGTGAATGAGATCAAAAGATTTCTATGTGATTAATACAGTATGAGTCATTCTTCACAGCTTCCCGTCATACACTCACATGCACACAGATACACATGCACACACACTCATACGTATACACACACACATAACAGAACATTCCCATCATTAAATACATAAAAGAAATATATGTATGTATTCATTCTACACCCACACATTTTAGTACTCATAGAGTTCTTGCCAGATGTCAAATGCTTTTGTGTAATTAATATGTAGGCTATGACTGTTGATGTTCTTATTCAATTTGACTACAGTTGGTCTCTACAGTTGACATTCGGTCCATTCAAAAGCAAGCGCTGGGTGGTGAAGCTTTGTCATAAGAGTGTCTCCTTTCATTGAGCCGACCCATATTTTACGGTTTTCTGTCATTTTGGGTGGTTCAGAGCCAGTACAGTAATTCCATATGTGTCAGCAAAGAAGGAATTCAGTGTGGGTGATTGTAAAACATAATTGGTTGAACATAAAACCTCAACTTTTCCTGAATGTGAATAGTGTGTAACTGGATGATCTGAATTGCGGTGCGCTCCTCCTCTTTCCCTCCATGTCAATTAGACTTAGTTTGGATGGAGAGGCATCTGTTTTTGTCATTACCATCTCCAGGCTTGCAGTACAGCATTCGCTTAGTTTTCAATGACCTTATAATAATAATAATAATAATAATAATAATAAATTGTATTTATAAGTGCCTTTCAAGACAGACAAGGACACAGTACAACAAGATAAAACAGACAATGCATAAAATACAAACAAGTAAACAAACTGATAAAATAATAATGACGATATATAGAAATGAAGACATAAAATGGAACGCAAAACTTATGGTGGGTAGGCTACTCTGAAAAGGTGAGTTTTGAGTCTGGATTTGAATGTGGGGAGAGAGACAGAAGACCTTACACGTTTGCAACTGTGGAACTCGAATTTGTACATAACAAACCAACCCTGAGCCAATAAAAATATTCCGTCCTGTACTTGAGCCTTCATCTGCCTGCATCTCCTGCACTTTGTCACTCACAGCTCCTCTGGTTACTACCTGGCCTCTCATGGGGCCGCTGGCTAAATTAGTTTCAGCAGCACCAGGACCCGTATTTGCCCCTAACCCCTCTCTTTGGATTACAGGACTCTAACCCCTCTCTCTGTCAAGGCCTCCAAAGGCCTTTGAAGTTGCTCATGTTTTTTCCTTCCTCACGCCACCCAACTCTGAATGAATGATCTACCCCCACCTCTGCCCTTCACCGACCCTCCCTTTTACTCTCACTCATTTTCCTGCTATCTCACTCCCCCTCTTGAAGGGTAAGGTCCTCACTCCCTCCTTCACCCTCCTCCTAGTCCTCGACTCTCCCCTCTTCTCCCTCTTACTTTGGCCTCATTCCTCATGTCTTTGTCTCTCCATCCCTGAAGGCACCTCTTCTGTCCCATCCCATCCCACCTCCTTTTTCTGTCTGCATCTTTTTTATCCACCAGTCATCTTTCTTATCTTTTTAGCTCTCGTGTTACATGGAAGGCATAAAATCGTTCTAACCCATTATTCATTCTTCATCATTCTATCAATCTTTTCTCCTCTCACTGCGTTAGCCTTAACTTGTACTTTCTTCTTTAATTACAATGTCCTCTATATAGTTTTCTTTTAACCCACTGCCTTGTTCCCTGTTGGTTTTTTTCTCCCCCCTTCCTTCCTTTCTTCTCTCCTCCCTTCCTCCTTTGGATGGTGTCCCTAGGGTTTTTGCGTGCCTCACACATTCCTTTGCTCTGAATGTGTGTGTTTACATTGACATCAGCTATTCTCAGTATTAACTGCAGCATCACAAACTCACAGAAGTTATATAAAAATATGATGAAACAACAAAAAGGAAATGAACAGAAAGTTGAGAAAAGAATACATTCAAGTGAATATCTAATGCTCTGTGTCTTTACATTCTAGGACCATTTGACTTTTTTGCACTAATTACACTTGTACGTGGTAGGATGCTCTCTAAAGGTGAACATTTTTCATCAATATGCTAACAGTGGTCGGATAGTTGGAGGTTCAAACAGAACTCAAACACATTAGAGTACATTATGCCAGCAGAGGTTACAAAGTAAAGTCAAGAGCTGCCAAACTGTAATAGCACCCTTAATCATATACTGTCTGATCCTCCAGAGTGAAAGCAGGGGAGGTACAACCCAGATTCATTGATAAATAAAACCAGCCAAGTGGATCTTTTTATAGCTCATGCAGCCAGAGGACAATATGTAACCATGTGCGCTATGTTTATTTTATTAAACAGATTTAGAGGGAGAACAAGGTGAAGGGGGGTTGTGGTGGACAAACGGATAGAGCCAGAGAGAGAGAGAGAGAGGTAAAAAGGGAGAGACAGGACAGAGAGTTCATCTATCATAAGGTCATCTTTTTCCGCCTCATACACGTCACTTGTGCACTGCGGACAGTCAGCACATTCAAATGTCACTGCCTACTGCTTGTATTGTGTAATGCAATAGTCACACAACCACGCACAGATATTTGTGTGTCATATCAAGACTGAAGAAAGGTGCAGGGTGATTTCATGTACCTGCTGAGCCCAGCCCAGTGCATTCTAGGTACTGAATTGAGCAAGATGCTCCCACCCCAACGGTGTCCTCTCCAGATATCATCCATATTAGGATGTTATGTTTCCACTGTGCCCTATATATTTTCCCTCCTCTATTTCCTGTCCTGTTCAGTTCTTTCATTCACCTGTCACTCTGGCTTAATGTATCTTACTATTTGCTAAAATAATGCTCTTTTGTGGTTGGGCCTTTTGTTATTGAATAAAAAGACTGACACAGTAACAGCTGGTTTTATCACTAATCTGCTATTGTTTCTAATATTTTTAGTCAAGCTGCATCATTTACTGTAGCTTGACTAAATCCGGTGTTTATGGGTTAAACACAGGCGTGACCAATCCAGAGCTCCTCCTTGGTTTACCCTGTTTTACAATGTGTCGCTCCTTCGCTGACTGTTCATGTACTGTATCTGTGTGTTATAGTGCTGACACCTTCATCATGCTAGGTCACAGTTAATTGTCAGGAGGATTATATGGTGTTGCAAATGGATAAAAACATTTGCAGGGTGAATCACATTGACATTACTTGCACACGCCTTCACTTCCAGTAAGTTGCACACCCTCCTTTTCCCCAGGCTTGTGAGAGAAAATGACATCGATGCCAACGGCTGTGGAACTGCCCAACAAGGAGTTAACACCTCAGATGGATAGACATAGCGGAGGGAGGAGTGGGAGAAAAAGGAAGAGGATGGTGTGAAGGAGAAAAGGAGTGGCTGATGGCAGGCTCAAAGGTAGTGAGCTCAGGGCTGCGGAATCAGGAACTGCTCTTTGCTCTTTACTGTGCTACGCCCCTACACTACCTCCACCGCAACACCCACACCTCTACCCGTTACGACCTCTGCTCCACTCTAGTCTAGCTGGAATGCTGACTTTCACCCCCCCACCCACCCCCTCTCAGTTTCTCACCCCTCCTTCCCTTAAACATACAAAGAAATAAAGAAGAAGCAGCGTCCTCTGTTTCAGACTGTGGCTTTGCCTGATCCACAATCTATGTCTGAATATGAATCACACTCCTATCAAAAATCACAGAAAATATGTCTCAATCAGTTAAATTTATCTTCTGTGCTGTCTTAGTGTTCTTCAGCAGAAGTGTCTGACTAAAAATATCTCTTTAAGCAGCAGAAGGAAAGTCTGATACCACATGAGGCTCCATTAAAACCCACAGATTCAGCATCACAGACCTCAGTTTTAGTCCAGTGAGGACGATTCCTACCACTAGAGCTGAAATTTGTACTGGTGGGGACTGGGAAAAATATTCACACACAGTCTCAATGAGACGGATTCAGGAGGAGTAATTTGTGCCTTAGGAATACAGCTTCAAAACAGGTGTAAAAACACACTTTTTATCTCCTAATGAACAACAGGTAGCATTGCTCTTTAAAAGATACAAATGGATAATAAAGCAAAAGAAAAAAGATGGCAGGATTGGTAATTTCCAGGATGATTATGTCCCCAGCCATAGCACACATGGGTATGAAAATTATTTGGATTACTGAATATGCTCAACTTTTTGACCGTTGTATCAGATAAAGAACTGCACCAATATCATCATCATCAAAATACCAATTGAGAAAACATCTTTTGAAGGAAAGATTTTTTTTTTCGAGGTCGCAGCTCCATAGAATTTATGTTAAGGCACACTGAAGCTTTTCTGAAGGTATCTCATGTTTTTTCTTTGGCATGTTACCTGTGTATATACTTACAATCAATCAATCTCTATCACATCAGAGGTTTCCTTATACTTATATGGTGACAAAAGAATTATACATATGTGTTTCATTTCACACCTCTACTGCTCACACAAGCCAGGTCAAGTTAACCTTGACCTGGTTAACAGCCACTTCAGGTATGGCTGGCATGAAGCACTCATCAACGTATTTGTCACTATCTATCTTTGGTGGTAATGGACCATAGACGTCTGTCTCCTGTTCCACCACATGAGTCATCACAGGCAGTGTGTGCCTGGATTGCTGAACATTTCCAGTTGTCTCCAAAAATGATGATAAAGATGTTAATGTAAGCGGCAGATTGTGCTAACATCTTTATCATCATTCTTATCAGAAACATCAGCTTCTCTTGAGTAACTCATTAAACAAATAAACCTTTCTTTTGAAATAAGTTCAGGGTTGTTTGCAGCAGTGAGGTCAACAGCAGATGAAGGATCTGTGGGTTAGAGGAAGAAAGAAACAAAGACAGAAAGAAAAGGAAAGAAAAATAGGGTGGTAGTTAGCACATCTGTCATCCATTTTGGGTGGGAATAGAAGGGATGGCTTTCTGCTTACCTGTGCAGCGTCAGCCCAGGAGGGGCAGCAAGGACATTTGTCATGGAGCTGGGGAGTAAATAGTGAGGAAACAAACCGCCATCTGTCTGGGTCCATTGATTTTCACATGAAAAACAAATACATCTATTCTGTTTGCGCTGCCTCACAGGCCTATCTGCCTGTTGGGCGGGCACAGAGCCTAAGTTTACCTTTCGACATCATGTTCCTTTGATAATCCTTATATATGACTGAACCTCTGGCCATGATGACTGCGTTTTGTGGAAAGTCAGTGGCTCAAAAGACAAGCAAATATGCAGTCGTGCTGAGTCCTGGCCTTAGTGAGTCACCGGTTAAGATAGAGAGCAATGGTAGCGGATTGCGGAATGGCACCAGGTTGGCGAGGTAAAGAGATAGCATGTCTGCACTTTATAAAAATGAACAATACAGGGAGGTAACTTACGTGAATATGGCTGACCTGAATGAAGGGATTCGACAATGAAGGTTAAGGGTCCGGCTTCTCACATCCTGTGCTTTTGTAGCACCTTTAAGAATTCTGCATTTTCCATCTCAGTCCTCCAGCAAACACATTAAAGGGAAGTTGTCCATTCACATCTGCGATATGTCATAAAGGTGTGTTTTGGAGGTAGGCACTAGAAGAAAAAACAGAGAACAAGATGAAGAGATTGATCCTGAGAAAGAGAGAGAGCTTTAATGTCTTGTCACCACCACCTGCCTCCTCTTATGAAATCTCTTCATGTTCCACCCACTGAGTTTCCAATCCTCTGTTCTGCCCTTGAACAGACACTAATTCAGCCACCGAATCTAATCCCTAATGCAAAGACCTGATAAATTCCTTTCACTACCATGTAAATGTTTATCATTAAATGGGGGGTATTCACAGAATTATCACTGAGGGGCGTAATGACTTTTTATGAGGTCTGACTAAGGTTTGTGGGTAGATAACCTAACAAAGAGCGCCTAGGTGCTCTCTGTGTGTATTATCCTCCCTATTTGGCTTTGATCGTTTTGGCATTTTGCTGCAGACACTTTAGATATACAGCTGATGCAACTAAAATGTCATCCCTCTTTTTGTACAACCGCTGGAGAGAGGGCCTTTTCATTTAGGGGGGAGAATTTGAAACAGCTCTAACCTTTCATCAACAATGCTGCCACTTTACGCTGTGGAATTCTTAATTCAATGAGAGGTGTACCAAGGCACCTGCTTTCATCAGTGCTAAGGTCCTCTGAGAAAGTCTACGGAAAGAGAGAAAAGGAATGTGGAAGGCTGTGGCAACTTGTTGACAAGACTGATGTGTCAAAAACAAAATGAAACAAGCACCTAAGGGCTGGTGATATCATATGACAAAGGGTTTTTTTTTTTACTGCTGGGACAATAACAAAGGCAATTACATATGCTTGTACCACATCATAGTAATACACAAATACATTCACACACAGTGTAGTGGATCACACTGTGGCAGTGACCAGTGGTGGCATATAACTATCTATACTGTAGTATTCACATACTATATATGTATATTCTGCTACATTACTTTACAGATGAACTGTTTAGTGAAAAACCATGCATTTCCAAATGTGTTGATTTTAAAGGTTTGTGATAAACTGAAGGATGTGGAGGAGGGATTGTAAAAATTCTCCTCTTCCTCCTTTAAAACCCTCTGGAGTTGGAGAATACATTGTTACAAAGCTGAAAACAGGCCTTTTTTTTCCAAGCACATGAAAAATGGTCTTTTGAGAGATGCATACTTCTCACTGAACAGCAATGCCGCAAATATGTGATGATCTAATAGAATATGATGCATCGCCTGTATAACCAGTGGTATGCAAAGTGGTTTGAATGAACATGTATGTAGTAAAATCCAACATATGCACGAATAGAGCAGTAATATGAGTGCGAAAACAGTCTACTTTAAAACCATTTTGCTTAAAATACTTTCAGCGCAGAAGTTTCACTGGTAGTGGAGTAACATTTACTTTTACTTACCACCATTTGTAGTGGGAACAGCTCTGGCATATCAGAGATAATATTGTTTTCATGTGTTTCTTAATACAGTGTCTGTGTGTGGAATGTGCCCATTGTTTTGTTCCCATGCCCTTTCTTGTCCATGTCAGTCCTCACCTGTTCAGTAAAGGACAGAGTGGAAAACCCTCAGCTATGCAGTCCCCTCAGACGGCCTCCTGTACATGGGACCCACACCACGTATCATCATCCCTGATCTCACTTCGACTAATTACCACACAACCGGTATGAGAAGAAAAGTATCAGATTGTTACACATGTTAACACGAGGGCGTTTTGATATTGCAATTTTTAAGAAAAATCCGTCCTCCTCCATCTTTTTGTTTCTTTCCTCATTTGGCTCCCCCTTCCCTCGCCTCTATGCCCTCCCTCCATTTTTATCCCCCACCTCTGCCTCTTACAGCCCTCTTTCTCCCTCTCTCTCTCTCTCTTACTCTGCCCCACTTCCCCTCCCTCTCTCCACATTCCTCAGTGAGTGGGTGGAAAGTTCAATGGGGATGTGGGATCCCAGAAGGGCAGGGGGTTTGCGTCTTACCAAAGAACAGTATGTGTGCAAACTAGATGATTCTTATCGGCCAAGCCAATCTTTCTTTGTGCACGGCCACAACTCAGCAGCAGCCTGCTGCTCCTTACACAGCAGTGGTGGTTAACTGTTCAGTGGTGTGGAGTGACTCAGTAGGGGGGAAACATCCAAAAATGTATCATGGAAACACATAGCAAAACAACTCAGAGTAAGTCCTCTATAGCTGATTATAAATAGATGAAAAGTTGTGCTCTATGATCTTGTAAGCATCTGTTCACTTTTACATAGTAAAACTGGGATAATGGGGTTATCTACTAAGGTTCTATCCTGGGGAATTGTTGTGGTTCACCTTCAACACCTATCCACAGCTGCTTCCCAAATGAAAATGGACTATCAAAGCAGACGTTTACAACACTTAATGAAAGAAGGACCTCTGCTGGATATATTTTGATACTACACCCCTTCTCTTAACTAAGCACTTTGTTTTCTGCTCTCCCCGTTTGACTTCAAAACTAGTTTATAGAGTTGGCAAACTCATGCACAGCTAATTCTGAAAGCATAAAAGCAACAAAAAGATCTGTTATCTATCAGTCTCTTCGGTGACATAACACCTGGAATGCCTCATTTCACCTTAAACACACATAGAGTAGAAAATAAAAGGGTAGGGCACTGTAGGGCAGTCATTTCCAGCAACTTGCATAATCTTCCTCTGGTGACAAACCAGACACTAATTTATTAGTTGCATGCCTCACCTGTTTCTCACCATGTGTACCTTTGCTTGTATCTTATCTCAGAGCAAGCAAACAAACTGGTTTTAGTAGCAGCTCTAGTCCGTGGGCTGTGAGTGTAGGAGACACACAGGAAGTGGTGGGCGACCAGCAAACTGTATTTCCCCTTCCTGTCTATGTCCTCCCTCCCTGACTGCCTGCCTGCCTGCCCTTTGGCTATTAATGTAACTCTGAACTACCCACCACACACCCACATGGCCACTGGGAGATGGCGTGCAATAGGAATCAAAGACACGCACATGTACATGGACACTCCAACACACATACAGTCCCACCAGCAAATGCCATCAGTGTAAATAATTAGAGGCTAAACAAGGAAGCAGCGAATTAGATTGTGCATACAGCCGTGCAAAGTCTAGCATACAGTATGTGCCCTCATATCAGTCCTTCAGCCCCTGCCTCGCCCTCCTTCCTTGCTGGTACACAAACAGACAGCAGGGTGCAATTAAAAACTGTCCATCACTCAATCGCAAGGTCTGTAACTGCCAAGGAGGAGGTAGAAGTACAGTATGCATGCACAGTTGGAAAATACCAGCACCGTGATAACAAGCATCCCCATTCTTTAAGTAGCTGTATCTGCACATCCAGACTAATGAGGCACGATTACAACAAGTAGGTACACACACACACACACACACACACACACACACACACACACACACGCACACACACACACACACACACACACACACACACTCACACACACACACACACACACACACACACACACACACACACACACGCACACGCACACACACACACAAACACACTCACACCAGCACACACCACAGATGTACCATTACAGCTGACTGTGAAGGAAATTATTGTTCTTTTCTACTCTCTTTTCTTTCCTTTCCTTCAAGTAGGCCTGATTTTTTCTGACAGTGGGCTCAAAAGTGGGCTGACAAATTTAGCACTTCAGCTGTGCACTTTCAATCTCTCTATCTCGTTCTCTCTTTGTTCAATTTACCACTTACACACATGGCACAGCCTACACACACACATGCACACGCACACATAGCCATGATCCATATACCCATCGCGGTCCTTATCTCCTCCCCCCGGTCATCCAGCTCAGCTGCGAGAACAGAGAGAACACACACTGGCATGAATCACAGTGAATCATGCAGCCCAAATAGCACCCAAAGAGAGGTGTTGCATTTAACCAGGACGCAGGCTATTTATAATGGCCCGGGCATGCACAGTCTCATTATAGGCCACGGAGGATGCTGACAATGGACGGGCAGATGAGGGGGTAGTGACGCCTTTTTAAATGTCACCAGCAATGTATCTTCTTATCTACAGGCTGTTGTGGTAGAAGACTTTCTGAATACAATATTTAGTGCGGGGTGAATGAACTGGGATGGAAGAGAAAGAGAAGATCTTTAATAAAACTGGCTGTGACACCGTAATTTGCAAATGTTCCGACACTTCATCATTACATGTATATAAAGATATTTACCATTTTTGATATGGTCAGGGCTGCAGGGGTGGGATCTTACTTTTCGGCCTGCTTAGAGTTAAGCAGAATAATTTGATAAGATGAGCATCATTATATAAAGCAATAATTAAAGATTGTTTATTAGCGCATGTTTGGTTTTTATCCCCACTATAAAGACTGTAGCACAAAATAATGAAAAAGGAAAAAAGACAAGCGAAAAGCATCTCTTTCACACAGTTCTCTGCCTAATAGTCTTGTTAAAGTCTAATTAGTGTAACAAGTAGCTGGAAAATAAATAAGCATAATTATCATATCAAATACATTAGCTGTTGGGGGTATGATAGACTAAATTGACAAACACTTTGTTCTTCTGTTTTCTTTTGGCTTATTTTCTTTCTCCACACGCCAATCATACTCAATGCATCATCAGAACAGAAAAGGGAAGAGCAGGCTCATCAATCCTTGGCAAGCGAACGTGCATGCAGAGTCTAATCCTGAAAGCAACAAAGCAAGGAACCTCACCCCAAAAATTGCAAACTAGCTGGTCAGAAACTCCATTTCAGGTGAAACAGCATTGAGAAGCAATCAGCACCTGAACAATTACATCTTGTGAGCTGATTAGATATTGATTGAGAGCAGCCAGACACCACATGCAACCCAACAACTAAATGGTAAGAACACAGTGTAATGGTAGCACATACAAAACACCCAATGTGAAATGTGACAGCGTTCTTGTATTCCAGTGGAACAGGGAGAGCAGAAGAAAGGAGGGGCGATTTCATTATCAGCCAACATGTAGGATCATGCCGCACGGCTTTACCCAACCAACCGTTGTCATGGTAGCAACTTGTCATGTTATCTACATCTCACCTTGAATGAATGGAAACCTGCAGGACATGTGCCCTCCCCTGGGGACATGTATGAGGGGTGTAGTGGAAGTGCGTCAGCCTTATGAACAGCTGGGGACACACCCACAACAACCTGTGTTAGTGTTTGCGTGCACATGTGTTAATGCGTACATGTCTGCTTTCCTGCTTTTCTCTGAAATGACAAGCAAAGCTGGGTTCTTCGGGACCACGTTGTCACCTCAGGGACAACAACAACAGCAACAACAAGCAGCAGACGACCAGCTGCTCTTCCATTTAAAGACCTGCATTTCAGTTGGTGCACGGCCAAAAAAGAAAGAAGAAAAACAAAGAAAAAGAACCATGTCAAGGAGCCTTTTAATGTTTGGTTTAAAGCACCCATCACCCATGACCCTACTGAATATAACTGGATCATATCAGTTCATTTGTGATGGAACAGAAGTGTCTATTTCTAAATGAAAAATCAAACAGAAAATACCTATTACAAATGCCAGTCTGGCTGATAGTGCTTTTTATGTGATAGTGTTACTGTGCAATGACAGTGATTGTGTCATCATGTATCTTCTGGCGTGACAGCAACAACAACAGCAAAATAAAAGCATCTTTAACTGAGCTGGAAATCACTAGTGACAGATTTTTCCATGTCAACATTTGTATATATTACAAATAGAAACATGATAACTGAAGAAACAGTTAGTGCTGATACAGTAGTCATGTTAAAATGTCAAAAGCGACTTCTTGCTGAGCAGTGTTTGTACAATGCAAGGACGAAGGGAAGTTCATTTTTAAGGAAGAAAGTCTGGCACGGTTTGGATATGTTTAACTTTTTCAATACTAACTTTATATTTTTGCTTCTGCTGGTGTTTCTCTGCATTCTCCTCTCTGTCTCCCAAAGAGTTAGATGTCTTTTTTTTTTCTGTTTAGCCTCTTGATGTCTCTCGAGTGTTTATAGAGTAGATGTAAGATAGCTTGTGTGTGTGTGTGTGTGTGTGTGCGTGCGTGTGTGTGTGTGTGTGTGTGTGTGTGTGTGTGCGTGGGTGTGTGTGTGTGTGTGTGTGTGTGAGTGAGTGTGTGTG
>JAPQRP010000020.1:28387384-28399278 GCA_037367295.1 Apogon hyalosoma
TTAAATATAGACGCACTATCTATGAGCAAAATTGCTTCCGGGTTTGATGAATCACTTTGCATGTGCTAAATTAACATGTTTTAATTTTCTCCTCCATGCATACACAGAATACATGTAAATGTCCCATATAGCATATTCATTGTGGCAAACTATGCGCACTGTTAGTAAATCAGTTTGTAAATTATTCTGCGTGTGCAATGAGTTTGCCCACGTTTTTATACACAAAAGTCCGACCGTGTAGTGCGTAGCCCGGCTGAGAGTCCGATCGGCCCAGAGTACGACTGTGCAGCGCGGAGCCCGGCCCAAAGTCCGACTGGCCCAGAGTCCAATCGTGCAGCGCGGGAGCATTGGATGACAGAAGGCAAACACACATTTGCCAAGGCAGGGAGGCAACGCTGGGCGAGTTACGCCACTATCTGCCAGTGGATCGTGGATGCCTGGGCTAAGATATCAGGTTCAAGTGTCGTCTGAGCTGACTGTTTTGTTTCGCTTAATGTGCCTTATAATCCGGTGCGCCTTATGTATGAAAATAGACCCGTTCATTGATATTGCGCCTTATAATCTGGTGCGCCTTATAGTCCGAAAAATACGGTAAATCAGTAACATCATCAGCCTTTTACCATCTCAAAAACATTGCCAGGTTCAAATGTTTACCGTCTAAACCAGACTTACAGAGAATTATCCATGCATTTATCTCTAGCAGGTTAGGCTACTGTAACAGCCTTCTGACTGGACTCTAAACAAGCTGTAAGATAGCTACAGTACATTCAGAATGCTGCTGCTCAGGTCCTGATTAAATCCAGGAAGTATGACCATATTAATCCTGTGCTCAGGTCTCTGCACTGGCTTCCTGTCACTCAGAGAATAGACTTTAAAATAGCTCAACACATGTATAAGTCTCTCCGTGGTCTAGCACCAAAGTATTTCTCTGACATGTTGGTCCCATATGAACCATCTTGGACCCCGAGAACCTCAGGGACAGGCCTTTTAATGGTGCCCAGACTCCGGACTAAACACAGCAAAGCTTTGTTTCAGTTCCATGCAGCTAAACTCTGGAACAGTCTTCCTGATGACATCAGATAGACCTCTACTCTGACAATGTACCATATGTAGGATTGTGGCCAAAAATAGAGCTT
Organism: Apogon hyalosoma; assembly: GCA_037367295.1. Lineage (NCBI taxonomy): Eukaryota > Metazoa > Chordata > Actinopteri > Kurtiformes > Apogonidae > Apogon > Apogon hyalosoma. The sequence goes on from JAPQRP010000020.1 coordinate 28,388,521, forward strand.
GGTATCCCCTCCGCTTCCCCCCAAACTAGGGGTTGCCAGATCTAGCATGAGCATCTAATACAAGGAGCTACCATGGCAAGTAACAAGTCCTACACCAGTATTTAAACCGGGGCTGTCTCTTCACGTGGTCCCGGATCGGGAGAAGAGATCACTCGGTGCCGAACCGCAGCCCGGTGTTCTCCGGGCCCGGTCAGACCTCAGGCTGCAGGAGACCGCAGGAGACCACGGAAGAGCTAGCGTCAGTCTTCAAATTCTTCTCCACCTTCAGACGTCTCCATGTTCCAAAAGCATCTCCTATATATATCCTTGTTTTGTTTCTCACTTTGTCCTGTTGTATTTGGGAATAATAAGAGGCTTTTTAGATTTAGTAACATCGTAGGTTTAGAAGTTTTACTTTTGTCAAAAACACCAGAAGACTGAAACCAAAGCTGTTCTCTATGGGACTGTCTGAACTGTTCGGTGAACCGTCTCGTACCAAATCATCTTTGGCATGGGTGTGGATGCTAGAAAAATGCTGACACTGATTTGCTTAACATAAAGAAAATAAACCAGAATTTTGGAAAAGTCAGTAAACACCGCCGTTGGCTGGACAACAACCACCGCTAGCTGGGACAACATCACTGTTAGCCAGGCTACAATCACCAATAGCTGGGACAACACCACCGCTAGCCAGGCTACAACCACCAATAGCTGTGACAACACCGCCGTTAGCTGGGCAACAACCACCCCTAGCTGGGACAATACCGCTGTTAGCCGGGCTACAACCACTGCCTAGCTGTGACAGCACCACAGCTAGCCGGACAACAGTCATAGTCAGGATAGCACCACGGCTAACTGGGCTTCAGTCATGGCTGGCTGGGATACCACCACAGCTAGGTGAGGTACAGGCATGCAGAACTAGGGAGAAAGTGCTATTGCTGCTTCCACTGTGCTACTGCTAGGACAAAATGCTGCCTTTGGCGTGTCTCAGCTAAAATGCCACCGAAGAATAGAGCAGAAGCTAAACCTGAGGATGAGTATGTATCACTTGCACAGGTAACTAAATGGCTTCAAAAAGGAAGTGTTTGAACAACTGTTAACACAACAGAAAGTCAATTTTTCAGGGATTTGTCAATACAATTATGGATAAAACAAACATTACAGAGGATAAGTCAGACATTTGTAATCAGAAATGTTCCAGTTACAGCTCAGTGGAACTAGCAACCTGGATGCTGAAACGCTACTGACTTGGTGATTGGTAGATAGGTGATGGGCGGAACATCAGACCAAAACTTTTATGGAATGACACACGGCTTGAATCTAAATGCACGAGACAATCAACAGGCTTGATTATAAAAGTATTAATTTAAGGTGCAACAAAAGCTCTCAGAAAAAGACAAGGAAAAACCTAATAAAAATATCTTCTCTTCTTGAGGCAAAAAAACAAAAATATCTTCACAGCTGTGGAATACACTACTACGAAAAAGGCAAAAACAAAAATCAGAAAACAAACTAATTTATGTAGAGTGACACGAGAGGAGCACAGGCAATATGATGTGGACTTGACAGATGCCCTGGCAACTGATGAGGGGAGAAGAGGGTATAGAAAGGGAGTGGGAATACCAGGTGTAGACACTCAAGGAATCAGGGGAGATGCAGACAAGACAGACAGTGCACACACAAAAAGGAAATCCATTACCAAAATAAAACAGGAAATGAAAACACACGACAGGACAAAAACTAACACCACTGACAGCAGTACATAACAGTACCCCCCCTTCCAGGTCCGGCTCCTGACGGACCAGGTAGCTGAGGATAACGACGATCAAAGTCTGTAATGTGTTCTCTGTCTAGTATAAAACTAGCAGGGATCCATGATCTCTCCTCCAGTCCATAACCCTCCCAGTCCACTAAGAACTTGCGACCCCTCCCCCGTAATCTGAACGCCAGGAGTTTCTTCACGATGTAGGCTGGTCCCCCTTCCACCAGTCGAGGAGGGGAGGGTGGGATGCGGTTAGAGGAACCAAGAACTTTCAGACACTGGCTTGAGCTGACTGATGTGGAATGTGGGGTGCATCTGGAGCGACCTGGGTAGACAAAGACAGACAGAGACAGGATTAATAACTTTAGAAACAGGAGACAGACCAATGCACCTGGGAGCGAGCTTCCTAGAAGCCACTTGAAGGGGGAGGTCTTTGGTGGATAGCCAAACATGCTGCCCTGGTGTAAAGGCAGTTATACGAACCAGTTGTGCCTTCTGACATGCAGTTAGACATGCTCCAATTTATCAAAAAAAAAAAAAAATAAAAACAGAGTAAGAAAAAAAGAGAAAGGATTCCACAGGACTCACGTAAAATTTAGCTTATTTATTCCTGAATGAAACTGAAAATATTTATACAACAGCCCCGTTGTCTATATTAATAAAAAAAAAAAAAAAAAAAAGAAATGAAAAAATGGCCTCTAGAAAAATCTACTCTTAAATAACCAAATGCTGTCAAAAAACTGTGGTGCCGCTCTACCTGAGCCAACCCAAGTGCCAAATTACCTAACCAGATAAAGGTGTGTACAGGAAACCAAAGGAACATGGGAAATGAAGGCAGAAAATGGGTATTAAGCATTACCAATTATTTCAATATTAACATTAACATAAAGAATACAATTTTAGTGGGGCAAAATGATACAGTTTAAGAAAACAAAAGATGAATTTGGCTCCTACACCTGGTCTGTACTCTGATGCCAAGCGCTGCTGGCGATCCACCACTGTCTTCATGTGGGTAGCGTGGCATTGGAGGACCTTTGTGGCGGTTGCCCACACTCAGCAGCATCTTCTCACCAAGGCGTGTGCTGACGGCACCACCACCTCCTTCTTGGTGCTGGGGAATAAAGGAGGTTGGAAACCAGATGCACAGTGAAAAGGAGACAGACCAGTGGCAGATGTTGGTAGATAATTATGTGCATACTCTACCCAAAAAAGATGCTTGCTCCAGGTTGAGGGATTCTGGGACACCAGGCAGTGTAGACAAGTTTCCAATCCTTGATTTAACCGCTCTGTCTGCCCGTTCGCCTCTGGGTGGTACCCTGAGGTGAGACTGACTGAACCCCCATGAGGTCACAAAACTCCTTCAAAAATTAGGAAACAAATTGAGGACCTCTGTCAGAAATGATGTCTCTGGGGATCCCGTGTATGTGGAAAACCTGGTGGAGCAACACACGAGCAGTTTCTTTGGCTTAGGGAAGTTTTGGCAAGGCGATAAAATGCACCATTTTAGAGAAATGATCAACTACAGTCATGATGGTGGTATCGCTCTGTGAGGGAGGCAAACCAGTCACAAAGTTCACCGAGATGTCTGACCATGGCCGGCTGGGCACCGGCAGTGGCTGGAGAAGTCCTTGAGGGCATTTGGAGGAGTTCTTGTTGCAGGCACATACTGTACATGTCATCACGTATTCCTTGACATCTTGATCAAGGTTCAGCCACCAGAATCTCTGTTTTATGACAAAAACAATCCTGCGAACACCAGGGTGACAGGTAAGCAGTGAGGTGTGAGCCCAGTGAATGACCTTTGACCTCATGCTTTGCGTTACAATCGGTATGGTGGACAGCCACTAGGTACCGGGCTTACACCAAGTTCGCGTTTTACCTGATTTTCTATAGGCCACATTGCCACTCCAACCACTCAGTTAAGTGGAAGGATGGATGTGGGATCTCTGGCCATGGAGGTGGCTGAGAACATCCGGCTTACCATTCTTGGACCAGGGTCTGTAAGATAGAGCAAAATTGAAACGATTGAAAAACAGTGTCCACCTAGCCTGTCTGTCATTGAGTTGCTTAACTTTGTGAATATACTCAAGATTTTTGTAGTCAGTCCAAACAAGGGAGCGAAGCCGGGCCCCCTCAAACCAATGGCTCCATTCTCTGAGCTGCCTTTACTGCCCAAAGTTCCTTGTTCCGCATGTTCCTCTCGGCTGTGGTCAGCTTCTGGGAGACGAAGGCACGGGTGCAGTCAGTGGTCATGGCTAGATTGCTACGGCTCCAATCCCCTCGTTCGAGGCATCAACCTCAACCACAAACTGCAACTGGGGGTCAGGGATGGAGAGCACTGGAGATGAAGTGAACACCCTTTTAACACATTGAAATGCCTCCGCGGCCTGCGGAGTCCATGTAAACATAGTTTTTGTTGAGGTGAGTACATGCAGGGGAGCAGCTATGGAACTGAAATTTCTGATGAACTTTCTATAAAAGTTAGCGAATCCTAAGAACTGCCGCACTTTTTTACGGTTGGTAGGTGTGGGCCATTTGCACACTGTACTGACTTTGCCTGGATCCATTTCAATCTTGTCAGGAGAGATGACGAACCTAAGAAAGGAGACTGTGGAAGTGTGGAGTTCACATTTTTCAGCTTTTACAAATAACTGATGGTCTAGAAGATGGAATAGCACCTGCGTCACATGGTTAACATGAGTCTCGAGATCGGATGAGAATATTAAAATGTCATCCAAATAGACAAATAGGTTTAGGAAATCACGGAGGACTGTATTAACCATATTTTGAAAAACTGAGGGTGCATTTGACAGCCCGACAGGCATTACCAGATATTCAGAATGGGGTGTTAAAGCCTGTTTTCCATTCATATCCCTCCCAGATCCTGACCAAATGGTATACGTTGCGTAAATCTAGCTTGGTGAACACATGGGCACCCTGAAGCTGCTCAAAAGTGACATCAGTGGAAGGGGGTGGCTATTTTTTATTGTTATGGCATTGAGGGGGCTGTAATCAATGCAGGGGTGGAGTGAGTCTAGTTTTTTTTTTTATCTACAAAAAAGAACCCTGCCCCTCTGGGTGATGAAGAAGGTAGAATAAGGCCAGACCAAAGATTTCTGTGTGTACTCTTCCATAGCCTGACTTTCAGTTTGTGTCAGTGAGTGCATCCTGCCTTTAGGTATAGCTACCCCTGGGACAAGATCTATTGGACAATCAAACTTTCGATGAGGAGGAATCGCGGTCAGTCTCACCTTGTTAGATACCTCCCCCAGGTGGTGGTAACAACGATATGTTGGATAGGTCAGGGGACTGGGGAGGGTTTGGTGGAGGATTAAATACAGGAATGTGGCTATCAGTAGTTATGGTGGCTATCTTAACAGTAGATTTAAAACATGGGTAGTTACACCCCTCTCCCCATCCTGTGATCAAACCAGTAGTCCAGTTCAACGCTGATTGTGTGCTTTTAGCCATGGGAATCCCAACACTACGGGATGTAGAAGAGAACTGAACACGTGAAACACTTTTCCTCTCAAAATGATCACCGATTTTCATAACTAAAGGACTGATACAGTGAGTGATCTGGAGCCCGGTGACAAGGAAAGTCACGTGTGTCAAAGTGTGAGGGAATTAACTGGATAGGCTATGAGTGTTCAGTCAGTCAGTGCAGGGCGAGAGGGATGTGTCTGTCCTACCAGACATGCGACTCTTGTCCATGCTGTCCACAGTAAAAACACGGCTCTTCCTGCTGGCGCCACAGTCGCTCTCCTGGGGTGAGCCTGGTTTGCCCCATCTGCATGGGCTCTACCAAATCAGGAATGGCAGAGTCAGTGCTCTCTGGATGGTAGCCGGGACTGGGACTGGTGTACAGCGGACTCATGTTGCTTCTCTTTGTCCTGCTCAGGCAGGCGGAAATCCAGGCGGGTGGCCAGGTTGATGAGGGAATCCAGGTCTGGCAGACTCTCAAGGGGCACGAGCAAGTCTTTGATGGGGGCAACCACCCCCTTGTGGAATGCATCTCTTAGTGCCAAATCGTTCCACCCAGTCCCTGCAACTGCTGACCGAAAGTGGATGGCACAGTCGGCCACAGTGAGCTGTCCCTGCTGGAGGTTCTCCAGCGTCCTCACCACTTCTCTGGATGGCGCCACTTGATTGAAGACTGTGAAGGGCAGCAAAGAAACTCTCTGCTGATTGGCAGGAGGCCGAATCCCGGTCCCACTCTGACATCACCCAGTCAGCAACTGGCCCCGTCAGATGGGACACTATGAAAGCCAGTTTACTGTACTCCAAGTCGAAGACATGGGGCATGAGTTTAAAGTGCAGGTCACACTGGAATATAAAAGTCAAGCAATCCCGTCTCACCAGAGAACTTGTCCGGCTGGGCGAGCCAAGGTGGCTCCATGGTGGCTTCCAGAGACCAGAGGGAGCTGCTGGAGTAGAGGATGGCGGCAGTGCTGCCTGCCCCAGTGAGGATGGACTATCCATACCAGCCCCTGATTCCAGGTGAGTGAGGACTTGCTGCAGCGTCTGGTTCATCTGAAGAATCTGGCTTGCCACGTTCTCTCGATCTCCACGATGTCGCTTGGTGAGTTGATGCACCACATGGCCTAATGCACTGAGTTGATGCTCATGCTCCCTTAACTTCAGTCATTGAACACCTAAGGCGGCCGTCACTGCTCCTGTCTCAGCTGGATCCATGTTTGGCCAATGTGTTCTGTTATGGGATGACACACGGCTTGGCTCCAAATGCACAAGATGATCAGCAGGCTTGATTACAAGAGTATTTATTTACTGAAGGTGCAACAAAAGCTCTCAGAAAAAAACCTAACAAAAATATCTTCTCTTGTTGAGGCAAAAAACTAACAAAAATATCCTCACGGCTGTGGAATTCACTAAGAAAAAAAAAATCAGAAAACAAACTAATTTACTCACACAGAGTGACACGAGAGAAGCACAGGCAATATGCTGTGGACTTGACATGAAGACTCACTGGCAACAGACAAGGGGAGAAGGGGGTATAGAAAGGGAGTGAGAATAATTAACACCAAGTGCAGACACTCAAGGAATCAGGGGAGATGCAGACAAGACAGTGCACACACAAAAAGGAAATCCCTTACCAAAATAAAACAGGAAATGAAAACACGTGACAGGACAAAAACTAACACCGCTGATGGCAGTGCATAACAAAAACACAGAATGACAACATACACATTATTTAGGGGCTGACACTTAACTTTTCAAATGTTAATATTCTGGCTGGACTACTACTGTTAGTGATATCAGTATTTGAAATGAACATGATTCCTTAATGTCTGGTGAGAGTCAGGGCCAGTTTATGATTACTGGGAACATAATTCCTTCATACAGCACCTTTAAGTCTAGGCTGAAAACGGCTCTTTTCGACTGTGCATAGAACAACTGAAAGTGAAACGGGTGCAGTACGGACCCAGATGCAGACCACGAACAGAAGAACTTAATTTTAAGCAGTCTTTATTAAGTTCAATGCTCACAGGATAAATCAGTTCCAAAAGTCCTTAAGTAGTCCTTAGAGCACTAGTGTGCTGAAGCTCACCGGAGTGAGGAGAAACATGTGCACAGACTGTGTACAGGTTAGCGGTCCAGGCTAACCAGAATCTGATGAGGGGCATGCAAAGGGTGAGTCGAGGACAGGCGGGGGTCGAAGCCAGGAGAGCTGGGTACATCAGAGGTGAAGGCTGAAAATGTGGTTGGGGATGGAAAGCAGGTGGATAGCCGAGGAGCAGATGTGAAGACAGGGTCAGGCGAAGGCAGGTACATTACCAGGGGTGAATGGGTAGATGTGGTCAGATAGGTGAAGGTACGGGCAGAAGGCAGAGCACATCAGGTCAGGTTCAAGCAAGGTCGGGTTTCAGAGTAGCAGGCAGGCAGGTAAATGCTGGACAGCCATGCACAAAGCAGAGGAACAATCTGGCAAAGAACATAGACCAGAATGGTGAATAAATACCCCTCACCTAATGAGCTACAGGCGTGCTCTCAGTTGAGGATGATAGACTGAGCACAGAGAGAGAACTAGGTCAGAGAGAGAAAAAACCCAGTCCACAGATAGAGATGTGACAAAGTATTCTATCTGCACTCTTTTACTTTATTTTAACTGATTATGTGCCTCGCCTTGCCTATATAAATACATACACACAAATATAAACACATATATGAACATATAAACACATATTAGCACATTGAAATAATATAAACAGATATTAACACACATATACACACATATAAACATATACACATATTGTGCACTGTAAAACAATTAACAAATGAGCTGCCTCATTTCAGTAGATTTGAATGTCTAATTGTCAGCCATCACTTTGTCCACACAGCTGACACATTTTTGACTTGAACTTAAAAGATAAGCTAATAAATAGAATGTCATGAAGAATTTGTCAACCAAACACACAACATGCTTTTTTCCCCATGCTGGTAGTTTTGATGTGTCAAAGCCAAATCATGGTGTCAGTTGTATTTTTGTGCTGTCAGAGGAGGTGTAGGTCCTACAGTATACTTTGGACATGTTCAATGTATAACATTGGTACTTGATGATATCTACTAAGAACCCAATTTGTGTGTACTAATTTGTGTGTGCAATCTAGAATTTTGCGTGTGGGGTTGAGCTGTGGTTTGCAGGTGACTTACTAAGAGTGATTGCGTAAATGACGACAGGTGCAAAGTCCTGGAGGCCACCCTCATTAAATGAACATTTTGCATGCACAACTGGTTGTCGTTATGGAGACAGTATGCTACAACAAGTGCTCTGGGATACACCAGCACTAATGGCGACAGTGCACTGGAATGATCCAGACACAAGGAAATGTAATGTTGCGAGGAGTTTTGTCATAGAATTCATTATAGATTCATTATAGTGGTGGTAGTGTGTGTATGTGGGGGGGTTATTGAATTGAATGACTGTCAGGTGCACATAATTTTGCTACACTGTAGCCTACGACACAACACCACCTCCCCCACTGACACCTCTCTCCTGGACCAGCTTAACACTTTTTTCACCTGCTTTGAAGAAGACAGCAGACAGGCAGAGGACACACAGCTGACACCATCAGACCATGATCAGCCCCCTGTTATCCAACAATACCAGATACTCCAAGTCCTGCATAGCATTTACACCAGCAAGGCACCAGGACCAGGTGCAGTATCAGGAATTTGCTGAAATCATGTGCCTAGCAGCTTGCTACAGTGTTCACCAACATCAAATCAAATAAAATTTTATTTATATAGCGCCAAATCATAACAGAAGCTATCTCATGACACTTCACTTATAGAGCTGGTCAAAACCTGACTGAAGCCAATTTACAGAAATCCAACAGAATCATCCAGGAGCAAACACTTGTGACTAGTGACAGTGGCGAGGAAAAACTTCCTTTTAACAGGTAGAAACCTCTAGCAGACCCTGACTCCTGGAGGATGGCCATCTGCCTTGACCAGCTGGGATAAGAGAGGGTAAAGGAGAAAAAGAGAGAGAGACTAGGGGAGAGGGGGAAAGGTGGGGAGTAGGGGGAGACACATGGATGCAAATGATGCACAGCAAACTGAAATTGAACATATTTGGAACTATTTAATAAACACCACATATATGTGGATAAGTGAGCAATGACAATGAAAAGCAGGAAAGAAGCAGGTGCACAGCAGCAGGTCCAGAGAAGATCCAGGGAAAACCTGCGATGATCCTGGGAAAACCTGTGAGGCGATAAAGCATAGAGACTCTGGGGAAGAAGTCAAGTCAGTGACATGTACTAGCTGGGGCATAAAGAGAAGAGAAAGGGTAGGAGAGAGGAGGTCAGAGAAGAGGACCAAGAGAAGACAGAGAGGAGGAGGTGGAGCAGAGAAGAGCTCAGTGTATCAAGAGGAGTTTCCCAGCAGTCTAAGCCTATAGCAGCATAACTAAGAGTAGCCTGAGCCACCCTAACTATAGGATTCATCAAAAAAGAACATTTTTAACCTACTCTTAAACATAGAGAGGGTGTCTGCCTCCCAGACTGAGGCAGGGAGCTGGTTCCACAATTGTGGAACTTGATAGCTGAAGGCTCCAGTGCCTGTCCTACTTTTTTCTTTGTCCTACTTTTTTTTTCTGTCCTACTTTTTTTTTCTGTCCTACTTTTAGAGATTCTAGGGACCACCAGTAAGCCTGTATGTTGAGAGCATAGAGTCTAGATGGATTATATAGAACTAAAAGTTCTTTCAGATAAAGCAGGTGCCTGGCCATGAAGGGCTTTGTAAAGCAAGGAGGAGTATTTTAAAGTCAATCCTAGCTTTTACAGGTAGCCAGTGCAGAGATGCCAACACAGGGGAAATATGGTCTCTGATACTGGTTCTAGTAAGTACATGAACAGCAGCATTCTGGATTAGCTGAAGGGTCTTTAAGGCCTTTTTGGGACAGCCTGAGAGAAGTTAATTATAGTAATCTAGTCTTGGTGTAATAAAGGCATGGACTAATTTTTCTGCATTCTGTGTTAAAAAAACGCCTAATTTTAGCAATGTTATGCAGATGAAAAAAGCGGTTCTAGAAATCTGTTTTATGTGTGAGTTAAACGATAGATCCTGATCAAAGAAATCGCCTAGATTCTTCATAGTGGTTTTGGGATCCAGGGTAACACCATCCATGGTGACTACTTTGCTGGACACTGCATGCCTAACAGTTTTTGGGCTGAGCACAGTGACTTCAGTTTTGTCTGAGTTTAACAGCAGAAAATTTTTGGTCATCCAATCTTTAATATCTTTAATGCACTCCTGTAATTTAGTTAGCCGATTAGCTTCATCAGGTTTAATAGATAAATATAATTGGGTATCAGCAGCGTATCAATGAAAGTTGACAAGTGTTTCCTTATTATGTTTCCTAAAGGAAGCATGTATAAGAAAAACAGTATTGGTCCAAGGACTAAGCCTCAAGGAACTCCATAACTAACTGTAGTGCACTGAGAGGATTCATTATTAATATTAACAAACTGAAAATGATCTGTTAGACAGGA
>JAPQRP010000020.1:28402455-28415777 GCA_037367295.1 Apogon hyalosoma
CCCCCCCCCCCCCCCCCCCCCCCCCCCCCAATAAAAATAACGCATGTGTCATCATAGGCAGAGAGCACACAAAACTTATTATTTCACTGCATTGGCAAACTTCATCCACAAGGTGACAGTGTTGTCTTTTTGTACATTTAAGAGGAAACGTGAGGATACGGAAATGTGGTGTGAAACTAAGATGTGAAGTTTGTTATTGAAAATATGGACAACTACAAAAGCACTTGGAGTGTGCAGACCTCTGCCAAGGCAGATCACCCCCTCATCACCACCAAAATTATATAATTTGTTCCTTGTGCCAGTATCTACATTTCTTGAACATTTCATGAGAATCATTCCATAACTTTTTGACTTATTTTGCTAACACAGACAAACAAATGGACAAACCTTCATGAAAACATAATTTCCTTGGCAGAGGTAATAAATGAGAAGAAACAGGTCAAAAGACTGATGCTGACTTTTTATTTTATCTGAATTTAAAGACGATGCACAAAGCAGAAATACATGGCAGTAAAATATATGTGCATTTTATAGCTGTGCATAAGAGCAGGAAAGTAGAAGATGTGTTTAACAGAAGTGAGTACACACTAATATTTCTGATTCAGGATCAAATATAAATTTCCAAAAATTAGTTTTAAAAGTTATTAATCTGAAATAAATGCAGGGTAGAATAATTTAGACCACTGCTGGCACTTTTGCAAAGGAACTATTTAACAGATTGTATATGCTTTAGGAATTTGAAAGTATAAGCATGATTACATCTGTGCAAAGCAAGTTACAAGTCCAGTCATGTTTGATCAACAAATGAAATAAAACTTAACATGCGTGATCCATCAAGTACAGGTATCAGTTACTCGTCATGATGGAATCAATCCATTCTCTAGCCTGAGGGATCTTTGCATAAAAACGAGTGTTTGGGATATTTCCCTGGCCCAGGTAGTAAGACACCACCCCATAAGCTTTTCCATCCTCACAGACCAGTGGACCTCCAGAGTCACCCTAGAAGGACACACACACACACACACACACACATATATATTATAACAACAGTATACTGTTACACAGGGCATTATGTCATCTGTTCAATATGTTACATACTTCAGCAGGTCCACTTCCTCCATCAGAACAGTAGAAGTAGTCATTGTCACATGGCGTCTTGTCGATTAGTGTTACATTGACTTCCTTGAGGACAGGAGACATTTCTCCTGTCGTGTCGTGGCGTCCCCAACCAGAGACTATACATGATTTCGAAGGATTGTCCCCCAATCCTGCGAGAGGAATCGATGTCACAGTGTGGCCCAATTTCGCCTCTGACCCTAACTTTAGGTTCAAGAAAGAAAGAAAAACATGCATAGGAAGCAGAGAATACTCTATTGTCGGCTTTCATTTGATAAATACTTTCAAAACACCATCTGCAAATTAAAAAGTGACATTTCACTGTTTTTACCTTAAGCAACATTAAGTCGCTTCTGAAACCTTGCCCGTCACGATAGTCTTTGTGTGAGAAAAACTTTTCGACAGATATCGCCTGTACATTTGTTTGGTCTCGGAAATCATGAAGTCCTAGGAAGACTCGGAAGGATCTGAAATGAGAAGAGTGAATTGAATAAATTAAATATACTATAATATACTAACCAATTTAATAAAATTGATTTGACAAATGAAAATAATGACAGGCTGTAATATAATATACTTCATCAAACAGTCATGAAGCATATTTACTGAATTACCTGGCATCGCAATGGGCTGCAGTCATCACAAAATCCTTACTCAGCAGGAAGCCACCACAGTATTTTATTTTACCACCTTGCATCGTCCTCTCCACAAGCACCATGTAAGGTCTGCTATTTTTCCCAGCGTTATGACCTCCAATTATTTTCCCTGTATGAACTACATGGTATAACAATATATACATGTAACAGATTCAGAATTCATTCAGCATTTAATGTTTCCATTTCCTTAAATACTGTACTTAATATCAAGGACTACAGATGAAAATGAGCTCTTAGCTTTTTTTGGTTCTATCTACAGTACTGTGCAAAAGCTGTGATGTATTTGGAAGGTTGGAATGAGCTTACATATTTACAGAAAAAAATACAGGAAATATGTGCACAGACACACAAAAAATTGAACTAAATGTGTTTTAAAGGTTAAAGTCATTATTTAGTGTGACCTTTGACCTCATGACAAGAAGCAGAACACTTATGTAGAAACATCTGAAGTGTGCTGAATTAAATCTGGTATAAAACATCAGAAAATTAATGCAATAAAACACATACTGTCTGAACAAAAGGGTTAAAGACATGTTAAGTGCAAAGGGAGGTCACGCTAAACACTAACACTTTGGTTTATAGAAGCTATTTTTCCTTGAAACCTTTGTTTTCACTGCTGTACATAAATCCTATATATCTAGAATGTGTATTAATACAGAAATGCATACGCTGTAAAAAATGACCGTATAATTAACACTAAAAAATTTTAAAACTGCAACATAAAAAAACCTTAAGTGAAAATACAATACAAAGTTGTTCTTTGAAAAGATTTTTGTGTTAATAATAAAATCAAATATAGCTGTAGCTTTTACAGGAAGCGTATGTTAACAAAAGCAGATTTTTATGTAGAAATTATGTATTTCTATTGTTTGACAAAATACAACTGTAAATTGAAAAACAATTTGGTGCTGTTTAAATTGCAAGACCACAATGTTAAAATTACAGCCTATTCACCTTAAAAAATAAAAAAAGTAATGAAAAAAGTAAACAGTTAATAATTCAACATTTCAAACATGTGTGATGGGTGGCTGTGGCTCAGTTGGTAGAGCAAGTCGTCTGATGACTGAAGGTTGGAGGTTCAAATCTGGGCTCTGACACGTCACACATGTTGAAGTGTCCTTGTAAGACACTGAATCCTAAATTGCTCCAGTAGGACCTGGTGGCTTTGTAAAGCACTTTAAGCACCATGAAGGTGTATGAACTACGCTATGTAAGTGCAGTCAATTTACCATTTAAATATACATGTTTAAAATGTTAAATCTACACATTATGCCATACATGTGTTACGGTTTATTATGTTTCTTACAGTATTGCTCAGGTAACCACAACTGCCAGTTTTTTTCCGTAAAAACAACAGGATTTTTTTACAGTGTATGTGTAGTCATTAGAACTTTACAAAACTAACAAATATTGGCCGAGGACTTTTGCACAGTACTGTATTGTGCACCGTCCCTGCTAAATAATCAATCACTCAATAAATACATATAAATACCATAACTGTACTTGACACGGTTATAGATTTCCTTTAAGGTGTACATGCACTCCACACATTTTCAGAAGTAAGTTAAAGTTTTAATGGTACTACTTTTATTTTACAGTTTTCACCAGTGGTCACACATATATCCAACTAATATTATTATGATCTGAGCTGTCTTACAAAAAAAAGCAGTCCCAACTCTTCCAGCAATAACATTTGTCATGTTCATACACTGATAATTATATAATTACAATAAAATAAATCACACTGACAATAATTATACTTTTGGTACACATATTAGTCAGTAAATACATTTACCAAATTATGTGACGTAGTACTCCTATACTAGGATTTGTCTTACTTGTAAATACAGTAAAGGATTTAACAAATAACCTACCTTGATCATTCAGAGTCAGTGCCAGTATGAGTATTACCAGTTCACAGTGGATATGCATGATGAGATGAGAGTTGAGCTGAGACACTGAAAAACAGAGACACACTCGCACATTCAGTCTTTAAATATTGGAGGAAGTGACTGTGAATTTGTATATGTATATGATGTGGTTAAAAACCAGTCACCTCCTTAGTAAGATAAATTATGATGAATTATGAAACAATTTCTTTTCTTTTCTTGAGGAGAGGGACATGGGCATTGACATTAACCTGTATCTGCACATGAGCTCGTCTGAGAATAGAAAAATGCTAACTGTCATAATGTGTCTAATACAGACTCGTCTCCCGTCAAGTCATTAGTGATGCATACCTTCCACTGAAAATATTACAATCTAGATTTTATTTACATTAACTTGATGACCTGTAAAAAAAAAAAAATCACCTTAGTTTTAACCTTGAATGAATGAATACCTTGTTGGCTCGTATAGAACCCTCTGAAATACAACTTTAACCATATTTTGATTTGTTGTTTAGTAAAGTAGTGGAAAATGAGAAAGAGGGAAAGTGATCATTGGCATGTTACATCTTTGTGCTAAAACACAGTTTTGATGAGGTATAATAGTCTTAGTAATACTTTCTTGAAGAAGCATTTACTTTGTCTGAAACCCAGCACAAATTATAATCTGTACATAATTCTCTAGTCACTGTCTTTCCTTTTTTTATTAAGAAAACAATCCCGTTCATATCATCTAAAATGAGAAGCGTCTTCTTTTATCTGTTAAACTCTTGTATGTTTTATGGACTAACTTGAAGTAATACTTCGGCAGATTTGGGCACCATTTTCATACATTTTGCTAAATCACTGTTACTTAAACCAGGCAGAAAAGTAAAAATATCTCTGATGAACATACTTTGTATTTTTCCACAGGATCACAACAGGGCTGTGACCCAAACCACACTCAAGTATTATCTTTATTTCTATCTGTTGGTTGACAGTCATTTAACCCCAACAGGAAAGTACAAAACAAAAAACACATATGCAAGTTACTCAGAATTTGATACAATCATTCATAAAGTTCCTTCCCTTTCCTTGAAATTAAGAATAAAGACACACTGATAATAAAAATGTTGAAACTATCACACCCTTTAATCAAACTAGAGGTTTAATTTTCTAGTTAATCGAATCAGCAATCACGTGTCATCCCAATGAAATGTTCAGTCACAAGGAGTAAAGAAACAGAGCAAGTAGGTTTGTAGTCATTTAAGGCCTGTATAGACTATTATACATTCATTTATTTTACAGATTTCCGAGCAGCATTTCCACAGATGGAAATAAACAGCTAATGAAAAGCCTTCAGTGCATCTTTAATTACACTCTGACTTTTATTCCAAATCAGGTCTTTCAGTCTTTTAAGGTCAGTTCAAGTCTACTATGGCAGACTCAGACTCAGACTCAGATTTATTGTCATTCGGTAAAAACATCACAGATGCTGTCACAGAACAAAATGCTGAATGCACAGCATGAAATAAAAACACAGAATGGATTCTAAAAAACACCGACTAGAAAACAACCCATATGTATGTATGTGTCGCTTATACTAACATTGACATGTGCACAAACGGAAGATACATTTCACTACCTTAGCACAAAAACTAGAAAAGCACTCGGAGAGCGCAGACCTCCGCCAAGGCAAATCAGCCCACCGCCACCATGAATAATTTACATCTAAAATTAATTCTTGGACCTTGAAAACCCATGTAGTTAGTTGCTGGTAACAATGCAGCGTTTCAGCTGGTAAGGTTTTGCAGTGGCACATCCTGCCCCCTCAAATGAAAGTTTGCAAAGCTTCAGTAGGTAGAGAGATGATAAATGTTGATGATAAATGAAAGTTTCACTTTCACTTCAGCCCCTGACCTACCTACCCCCTACCTTGCCTCAAACTTGTTTCTAGCTGTTGTATTTTTGCACTACTTACTTTTTTCTTTATTGTAATAATAGGTTTTGCTCCAATTTATCTTATGAAATTATGTAAGATTTAACACATTCAATCTCTGAAGTAGATCATTTCTAATTCTAAAATGTGGACTAGTGTAATTTTTGTGTCTATAATATCTCTAATAAAAGTGTAGATAACTGTAATGACAATAGAAACCCCCTGCTAAAGCACATTTGCACAATGATCTCAAAGGGAACAACATACAGCGGAGGTACCAAATCCAGGCCAAACACACCTTGTTCCGCTGTTGAGGGGTTGACCAAAGCCTCTAAATGCAGAATGACAGTAGCTTCCTCAGGTTCATGGCTACTTTCTGTTGCCTGGTTTGTATTTCCTAGAACAGTACAAACACAAAAAATGTACAATGTGCATTTAGGTCAAAATGTGAAAGGGAAAGCAAAATAAACCTACATCCCACAGGCCTCAGATACTCAGAGAAGCACATTTGCTCTTACTATTTCCAACCATTGCTCACCACCATCTACACCTATAAACTAATATAAAAATAACTGAAATTAGTTTTTAAAATATATTAAATACAGTCTCACCTTCAAACATAATTTTAAAAATCTCATGAATGTTGTTCACACGCATTTGTGCCCAACACCAGATCTTTAGGCAGAATGAGTTTGACCCCCTTTTGGGGATATTTGAACAGGAGCAAAGGCCTCCAGCCAACTGTGTTTAGCTTCTCTATCTGAAAAACAAACAAACAAAAAAACCCTTAAAAACAACTACAAGTGCTTTGGTGTGGTGTGTATGGATCTATGTGTGCATATCCCAAAGCTGAGACACAAATGCAGGTCAACATGAAATTCTTTGGCTCAAAGCAGACTGTACTGAATTGACTCTCTCTCCTCTCAGTCCAAATCAACAGACTAAATATAAACATACATGGGCTGATAGTGACGTCACTATGGGACAAATAAGACACAGTTCATGTCATGGCATTTAATTGCTTCATTTTTGTGAATATTTGTGTGTGAGCCAGAACCATACATTCTTTCAGATATGTCCGCTAGTCTTGAGTCATAATCTATACGAGGAGTTCTTTCAATTCCATGCAGTTATGGCTCAAAAGGTGCTCCATGAGGTCATGAGATATATTTTCACACAAAAAATCAATGGGAGAGAGACCTGCAAGAGGAAATACCAAATGAGATATGGTCAGAGAGATGGAAATCTCAAAGTTGTACAACACACTCACCATCCTGGAGGGATTTTTGTTGGAAAAGTCTTGTCTGCTTCTTTATAACACCTGTACAAAAATTACATTTTTTGGAGTTCAGTTTTCTTGCTGGAGGGAGTGTGGATCACTCAAGGCAGATCAAGCACATGTATTCTGGGTCTGTCCTGCTATTGTTGGCTTTTGGAGAGATATGATCAAATTGATGTATTCAGTTTTTGGTGTTCATTTTGATATGTCATTGGCTACTTTGTTTTTAGCATTCCCCCAGAGGAATTATGTACAAGTGATGTCTATCTGTTTAGAATACTGCTTACTGCAGGCAAAAGAGCCATCACCAAATATTGGCTAAAAAAGGACCATCCCTCAATCTCCTTGGTGATAAAAATTGTCAGTCATATCCATTTAATGGAAAGGATGACCTACAATCTCTGCCTACAACAGCACAAGGGTGTAAAGCAATGGGAAAATGGGACTTTTTCATTCAATCTGTGGACAGTAAACAGTATGTAAATGTCTGAATGTACCTGTGAACATTTCTATGTTTTTGTGCCATATGCTAAAACACTAAAAAAAATAAGTACAAAAAAATGTGCAAAATGAGGTCACAACCAAGTCCAAGTACATTTTTGTGGCGAATTAGGGAAAAAAAATCCTTAAAATGAAATTATATTTAAGTGGTCTAATTTATTTTGACTTTATTGAAGTGCACTGTGCACTTCTGTATCATTTCCATCTGCATTAGTTAATACTTGTCTGGTCTCACTCTTGTCATTCTCATTTACTGCTATAAACCAACAACATCCAGACGTGTATGTAGGCTTAAGAGTTTTGGGAAAACAACTCAGCAGTGCTGCTACCCTCTCTCCAAACTCTCATATTTCTTTTCTTTTCCAAGATTGATAAGAAATGAAAAATATTTGAAAAGTCTCCTGTGAATTTTTACCTCCTAGAAACATGTATTGTATGTAGATTCAAAGGGATGTATTACTGAGATGAGGAATTTGCAGAATATTGGAGGAATACAGCATATTTTAGGAACATGGACTAATTGATCAGCTCATGGACAAAATAAACAACAACACCATATAAACCTGCCATCATTATCATTTCTGAACCCATATCTTTATATCCTGTTTTAAACTCAGTGATAAATACATCCTTGTATTTATTAAATGATAACTGGTGATTTTTTCTACTTTTGTTACTATCAGCAAATCATAACCAACTAACAGCAGCAATTAATTCGTCTTCTGAACAGCGTTATTCATGTATTTGTAACCCACTGGAGTGAATTCATCTGTGCTGTAGAGCTCCACTTGTGTCTGGGAATCATGGGGCTTCTATCTGGTGCGAAATCTGGACTTTGAAGATAACTGTGCAACATTAAATACTAAAATACGGCCATATCATCTTGTTTATTATGAACAGAACTCATACGCATGTGCAGCACAGGGCAGTATTATACTGACCCAGGGCACATCTCTTGGTTGTGATTTGCCCATGATGACTTTTTTTTTTGTTTTAACACTGACTGTGTTGAAGCCATCGAACATGAGAAAGGAGTACAGGAATTTTTATGGAGCAACCAGCCTGAATACCAGAGGTGGGTGATCCCAGGTTTATTTGGTTCTACCTCTTCACTTAATATAGGTGATTCCAGTAATCATCCCATCTACCTGGATGAGGAGTTGTGCTCATCAAAATGGGCTGGTTCAGTGAACAAGTTGGAACCAATGCATGGCAGGACTTTGACTTGATGAACCTGGGATTACCCAACTCTGCTGAATACTCTACCCAGGAATCAATGCACAGACTGTTAATGGGCTTGTTTAGAAATTGACTAACACATAGCCGACTCCAACTCAAAGATAACAGAAGTCCATACTGTATTTATTAGTAGTTTATTAGTGGTAGTGGTATTGCAGTGTTTCCTGTGGAACTGATCTCGGGTTGGCCGGTTTCTGTCCTGCTTATTCAATAAGTAGGCCTACTCAGTGTAGAAAAAAAATCCTTTCATGCACTGATCTTCCGATTACCTCAAGAGATTACGTCAGAAAGGTGCCATGTCACAAACAATCTCCCCCCGTATATTATTTTTGTACGCCCGGTGTTTTCGCACATGCACACTACATGGGTAAATTTGGTACAGCATGCAGTGTGCTGGTTTTACACCCATATTATTTTTACCCCCATTAACTGTGCAGTTTTGAATATTTACATTTACATTTATGCGTTTGACACACACTTTTTTCCAAAGCGACTTACAGGGGAAAGTTAACAATTAAGCTTTCTCTCTCTCTCTCTCTTTACTTCTTTTGTGAAGCACTTTAAAATAACCACAGTGGACCAAAGTGCTGTACAGAAGAATATATAAAAAACTAAATAAAAAGAATAAAATACAAGAATAGATTTAAAAAGACATATAAACAGCTGTACAGTTAAAAACAGTAAAATAAGAATACCAAGCAAAACAATAGAATAAACAATAGAATACCCAAATTAAGTGAAATTTACTCAGGTAAATGATAAATATATGGGGTAAATTCAGCACAACAGGTTTCATTACCAAATGTTTACACTGAAAAGAATGTAGTTGAACATGCCTGATGGTTTGGCGCATGCGCATAATTCTGAGGGATTAAAAAAATAGGGGCATAAAATTTGTATAGTGGCATGGAGTACTTGTTATTGAAAATAGTAGCCCTATTATACATTATACATATGTATAATAAGTCTAATGCAACAAATGTATGGTCCGGTGGAAAGGATTTTGCTGTAGCGGTGTGCCACGGCAAAACCGTACCAGCGGAATCGCTGTATTGGGTATTCTAAAGTTACAGCAGGCTGTTAGCCATGATGCACTGGAGATGAATGTAATGTTTAATAGTAAGGAACTGATCATTTTATAATATTTTAACTGCTTTTGAGATTGTTTCTTCATGTTTGAGATGCAAAATGAGCTTTTTCTTAATTCCTTTATTTTTTAAGTGGTAATGAGTAGCATGAACAGTTCATCTATCTTTTCTGACAGCATATGCTGACTGAACATGATTGAACTGATTTAATTCTCAAATACTGATTTGATGCATGCAGCAAAACCTTTCATATGATATACAGCCCTCATTCATGTTCATGCTAATGTATATTTTATTAATCAGTGACTGCACTAACTCAGGAATAGTTTAGAACCCGTGACTTTCAGTCAGGTGGGTTTGTTTCTTCTTTAATGTTGACCAATGAGCCAATCTCCTGAATAATGGATGTGTTTAATGCATGAATCAGTACATGTGTGCTGTGCGGTGTGTGTGGAGTGCTTACAGTCTGAAAGAACACACTTGTAGGATATTTGTAAAGTCCACTGTGGTGAGATAATGGAAACAAAAGAAAATTAGAAGCATATGCTTTTGATTTCTTTTTTAATGTATGGTACACCTGAGTTGTATTATGGATATGTTGCACTTTGACTGTATAACATATTATTTATTGTTGGCCAACAGAATATGTAGTCTGTCACTGACTTCCAGCTGTTGGCCAATTACTGTGCATTTATTCACGAAGATTTTCTGAACACTGGAGTGAAATAAAACTTGAGACATTTATTGTAAATAACTTGTCTTTTTCTTGCTTTGTCAAATTGAATGATGTAGACAGTAGAGTGGATGCACTAATGAATACCCAGAAAGCAATACCGTTTACTATGACAGAAACATTTGATCAAATACAATGTATCCAAAATACCAGGATGTCCCGCTGAATGAATGAATGAAACTTTATTGTCATTTGACATGTCACAGCAAACAAGATTATGCACAGTTTTTCCCAAACCTGTGCAGCAGCTGCCATCACCAGAAGTTCAGAAGTTACAGTACAGAAAATGCAAGCACATACACAAGACATAGTTACACGTCATACATTGCATTACATGATGGACACAGTACATGCATCCAGATGTATTTTTACTACACAAGACAATATTTTTTCTAGTTCTTTTTACCCATAGTCCTTAATATTTGTTATTACAGGCTCAGTAAGTGGTACTTAAGTTCAAGGTCAAAGTTCAAAGCTCAGTCAGAGCCTCCTGAGGCCCAGCAAAGTCAAAGTTTTGGCTTTTTTTTTTACATTAAATAATTGCCTTGATTGGAAACAACACGACACAACATTTTTTTCAAACACTTTTTTTTTTTAATGAAATGTCCTTTACATTTACTTTACTTTTTCTTTTAAATAAACACTTTTTTGGATGTAGGAGAGTGATTTCACGATGTGGGTCCTGAGGAGGAAGGAAGTAGATTTGTACCTGCCTCTGGATCTACTGGTTCTGTTAGCAAACGACCACTGGTGGATGAATGGCTCCGTCAGACAGGCCTCCTCCTTCACAGAGGTTCTGCATCGCTGTTGTCTTTCCTGAAACACAGTCAGAATGAGACTCAGGTTATCCACTGTGACACCCACTGAAACGGATGTTTTCTAAAGTCTCCACCTGGACGTAAGTAAGCAAGTAGGTAAGAGCCTCCAACTGGATAATTACTGCTGTGAAAAATAGAAATATAACCATAACTGATTGTGTTCTAGATGAGGGTGAGAAGAGATCATCAAGAGAGACATTATTTTCACCTTCATTTTGATTTTGACCTCTTCCTCCCCAAATAAAAAAAAGACTGTATACACACACACGCACGCACGCACGCACACACACACACACACACACACACATATGTATTAACTGCGTTATTGCGTTATAACGCAATAGGTTTTTTTTGTTTTTTTTTTTCATGTCCCTTCCCTAGCCACAAAAAAAAAAACAAAAAAAAAACAACCTTTTTTTTCTTTTTTTTAAATTTGTTGATTACTTTTGCCCCCTGAAAATATATTACTGCAAGACGGAGTCATCAAGTCTTAATTTAAAACTAGGACATGTGTTTTATGCTAACGTACACAACAATTTTCACCATATATGAGGTTAAAATACATAAGTGGACACGTACTGTGATAGTTTGGATTAAAAGAAACATTAGCATTCATGGCTAAGCTAATGCATGTTTGACATCAGTAGCAACTGTTATGGTAGCATAGCATAGCATTTAGCATAAAACGGCATAAAGGGTTTATTTTATGTTATATTTTACATATAAATAATTAACCAGGCTCTTGATTGGTAAGTAGAATAAAGTGATATGGTTGTCCTCATGTAGACACTTCAGTGCCAGACAGGGTGGACCTTTCATGTTCAGTCCGTCTGCTCGGGTGCTTCCTCCCACCGTCCAAACACACTCACCATGAGCTTCCTGGGTCTGTGGGAATCGGCCATAGCTGTCAGTGGTTGTTGGTCCGTGTCTGTCGGCTGCGGTGACACGTCCAGGGTGTATCCGCCTTCCACTGCTGGTAGCCGGGGAGAGCGCCTCACAATGACCAAGTGATGGATGAAAATGGATGAATGACAATCTAACAGAAATAACTGAACAGCTATCCACTCCTTTACTGGAATTATTCAGATATTTGCACTTTGATTCTGGTTGAACATAGCTATGTATAGGACACACGGATCATTACACCAAAACCAATGTTTGGTGTTAGTTGTCCAGGGTTTGTTTTTTTTTTTTTAACTAAGAGAAAAGCTAAAGTTATTGTATTAGCTTGAAAACTTAAGATCCCTGTAATGAAACAGATAGATACTGATTAAACCTCCAACTCTACTGTGAAATTCTTAGTTAGGCCTGCTATTTTTTTGTATTTTTTTTTTTTTATCAGGACATATCATTGAATAGACACTAATGTTATCTACCTTGAATTAAAAATTGAAAATTATTTCTCCCTCAATGCTTACTTTATTTTCTTACTTCACAGTGAACCCCCTGGTTCCAGCCCAGCCTGCCAACCATTCTGGAATGTCCAGAGCACCCTGTTCTCAGCCTGTTCAGTGGACACAGAGTACCATGAACGTCCAGGCCTAAGATCCAGAGCGCTGACCTCTTTTTCCACCCCTCCCAGTCTCTATCCCAGTGTCTATCCGGGATGGACACGCCGCTTCCTGCCCTCCGAAGACATCTGCCAGTGTCTCCCTGAGTGTAGAACCTCCAGGCCCAGAACCTCCTGGTCCAGAACCTCCAGGCCCAGAACCTCCTGGTCCAGAACCTCCTGGTCCAGAACCGCCTGCTACAGGGTTGGCAAACTTTTATATTTTATTATTTGTCTAAAATATTAAATATTAATGTTAAATATAAAACATGTAACAGGATCTGAATTAAATAGACAAAAAAATTCTCAATTTTCACAATAATAATATAATTCACATACAATAGAGAATAAACATTCTTAATAACACAAATGTGAAAACACATTGAAGATAATGTAATTATTTTACAAATGCACATTGAACAGTAAACAAGTTTAAACCTGTCTGAATATTAAAGGTAACAGAGCCTTTTCTGTAGCAGGTCCAAGGCTCTGGAAGTCTCTGCCTTAACATGTCACATGTGCACAGTCCATTGAACATT
>JAPQRP010000020.1:28480939-28514800 GCA_037367295.1 Apogon hyalosoma
TTACTTCATGGTACTGAACAAAGCAGGTCCACTCACTGTTCATGCAGAGCTGGACCTTACAGACCCTGTAGACCACATTGGACCTGAGGCTGTTAACTCACTCTAACTGTTGCTGTCACTGTCTTGTAATGCATGCGGAAATTACCATAAATAGTCACTGATAAAGGGTTAAAAGCCTCTGTGCAGAGCAGGGACCCCCCCCCCCACACACACACACCCATAATCTGCACCTGGGGAATGACATGATCAGTCACAGCATTCATCCATGTCTGTTAGATAAAGGAAATGTAAGTGTTTGGAACAGCATGAGAAGTCAGAGCTTGTTAGTCACAGATAACATTTACATTCTCCATTTGTTTGATCAAACATCTATTTCCCTTGCTCTGTTGTTTGGATAAATAAATCAATGAACATATGTCTGTGAATAGAAGAAACGGTCCAAATGACAGCTCCAGTTTCCATAAACATCTAATTTTTTTCCATTATTCCTTTTTATAAACTGTTCATTGTTTTGTACATCCATCATAGAGCAGACTATAAAAAACAGTGAGAACATAAAACCTGTTTTTTTTACAGGAGGAACTTCTCCTTCTTACTTTTGATTTTACTTGGACAGTTGACAATAATAAGAGTAGAACCGTGACATATAAGCTGATGGATTTCCGTTGCTTCCACAATAGCTTATACTAGTGTGTTTCCTGTTTTAAGCTGTAATATTTCTGTCTCCTGTAACTGTTACAGCAACAAGTGTATGAAGTCAAGTTGGAGGACGGCAATGTGCACGTGAAGCATGCCAGTGATCTGTCCTTACAGCCTTTTCCTGCGAACCAGAAGACCTGACAGCCTCAGCCCCAGCTTCATCCTTCGACCTCACCTTCCCTGATGACAGAGCCTCCCGCCTGTAGAAACTCACTCGGGGTATTTTTGAGACTTGTTCCAGTAACCCAGGCCATCCGAAACATTCCTAAGCCTTATCTGTTATTTTCGCAGACCATTTCCTCTTGAAACTGCTTTCAACTCAGGATGATATCAGGTGGATAGACTGAAGAGGACGTGACTTAATGAAATAGTTTCAGAGTTTTTCATAGTGAAATAACAGGTTGAGAATCATTACTGATAGTGAAAATGGAGATGGACAGAGTCACTGCAGTCTTAACATACCAGACAGTTAATCCACACAGAGATTGGCTGCTTTCAATGCAAAAGAAAAACCTTTGTTTTACTTTTCATCGCTGTTATAATCTAATCGGCACATGAGATGGACATAATTTTTATCATTTGCAAAAATCATAAAATTTATGATTGGGGAAAAAAAAACACTGAATGAAATGAAAAGTTATATTTCATCACATTTCATCATCCACCATCTACCTATGGCAGTGTTTGCACTAAATATTTTGCCAAAACACAACTTTACACATAATCTCAAATGGATCTGACCAGTCTTTGGTTTTGGTTCCCATTTGAAACAGTTTAAAGAGTTACTACAATATTTTGTATTTACATGTACTACTGGACAAAGTATTTTATTGAACATCACAAACAATATTTTGGTGATCATTTGCAAGAATCTAAATTGAATTACCTTCATGGGATAATTTCCCATACAGGAATTTATGTTTTGTAGTATTTTTAGAGGTAATTAAATCTTTCCAAAAATGTGGAAAGAACTGAAATGATTTGTCTACTGAAAAGACAGATTTTTTTCCTTTTTTTTAGTGGTGTGCTTGTATACTTTTTTATTCATTTATGGTAAAATAATTAATATTCTTTTAAAATAATAGCGAAATGTAAGGTTTTTTCAACTGCTGCTATCTAACTATAGTAAACTGCCTCAGGTTCAGACATACCCATGATCCTTTTCACTTGGAGCTAGCGTCTCCTGAGGCCTCACAGCGTTAACGTCACAGACAAACTGTCATGTTTGTTGAGTCGTGGCTGTCAACATATTTAGGTATGAATTCAATCTTGGTGTCACACAACAGACACTCCATTCTAGTTTGTGTGACATCAGTGTAAAAGTAGTGTCTGTTTTTTTTTTTTTTTTTAACATTAACTGAGTTCCAGCAAATAGAACACACATGAAGGGCATTGCAATTACAACTGGTAGTGGTCCCAGTGTGAAGACGTCTCCATCAGCGTTTCTCCTTCTATTCCTGGCTTATGCATACACAGGTTTGTCTGTTACTGACGCAATGGGACTCCAAATGGGTCGGTTAGCAAGGCGCCGGTGGAAGGTTCACGACCTGAAATGCACCATTGACTCAAGAAAAATATGTTTTTGTAGCTTTATGAGTGTGTTCAGTGATGCGAGTGTGTTTTCTTTATTCCTTCGTGGCAGGAGCAGTCACTCTCTATGTTTTCTGTCAGCTTCATTTTCTGGCAGACCCACAAAGTCCAGGCACGAAGGTGTCAATGACAATGTGGCTCGACACTCTTGTTTTCCTCCCTGCTGTGCTCCCTGTTGTGAAACTTTATTAGAATAATAATTCCACTGGTTACAAAATGTCTGTAGTGTGCCCCAGAGGTCTTGCTGTGCTCATTATAATTCATCACCTGGAGTGGAAGGGGCACACGCAGTGGAGATGCAGCTATTTTGTGTCACTAGAAAAGTCAGAGTTAAGTGTTTTTACTTCTTGAGTCTAAATGTCACATCCCAAGTGTGATTTCCTCGTACTTGATTTATCCTGACTTCATTATTAATACCCCACCCCCTGAAGGGGAGGCAAGGGGTATTGTTTATGGTTCAGTTTGTTAACACTCTAGCGCAAAACTATTGGTTGAATTCATACCAAATTGGGTTTATACATTGCCAGGGATCCAAAATACATGTCATTACATTTTGGGAAAAGTTTGTCTAAGTTTAATTTTTTTATGAATTTTTTAAAAAGGAAATGTCCCATTTACTTTTAATGAGGGTGAAACTTCATGTATGTAGCAGCAAAACTATTGGTTGCATTCATACTAAATTGAGTTTATAGATTGCCAGTGACCCAGGATAGATGTCATTACATTTTGGGAAAAATAGGTCAAAGTTAAAATTTTTTTATGAATTTTTAAAATCTTTTTTCTTCTCCCATTTACTTATAATGGGCGAAATTTCAAATGACTATAAAACATCAATTTTGTTTCAGTTTACTTCAGACTTGGCACATATATAGAGGCAAAATAGACATGATGACATCAGCTGAATCGATGCCGAAATAAGATACAATATGTCTGAGGGGCGGGGTTTGTTGTGCCTGGCACCACTTGTTTCATGCAGTTTCTTCTGTATGAACCTCCACAGTATGTACAAAATATATATTATTTTGTGAACTGCATATGTGAGTTGAGGCACTAAGCTGACTTTGATGTGTTTATTGTAAATGTCTTCATTGTAGCAGGGCTAAAAATGCTGTTTATGTGTGTTTACATTATATATCCATGTACTGTATATTGCCAGTTCTGTGATATATTATTTATAAAAGACCAAACACTTATTTCCTGTGTTTGGAAATGGTGAATTAAGGTTTGATGTGGGTTTGTGGTTAATATACAAGTCAAAATCAATGAAAAAGTTTACACAAAATTATTTATTTACATGTCTTGTTCATACAGTTATAGTAGATTTCATACAATGCACAATTTACAAAAAACCTTATTCAGGCAGAAATGAGGAGACTGGCATCACCATGCAATAGTTAAGGCTATTGAAGAGTTTTCAGAGTTCATTTATGTAATTCTTTAACTGGAGCATAGTGGTAAATATACAGCTCTATTATATGGATACTCCAGAAAGGGGGGGAAAGTTTGAAGAATGACCTCTTGAATAAATTATGATCTCCCTGAGAGCTGTACTGCACAGAAGACAAAATGGATCCAAATTAATCCATTCATGCTGTGAGATTCTTGATGGTTTATGATTGAGAACATTATACTTTTCTGCTCTAACTCAAGAATGTGTGGACTGACACATACAAAAAACCTCATAAAAGCTGTTAAACTTCCTTTTTCAGATTTCATTTAGAGAACCAACACTGAAACTGTGCAGAAGTGCACTGTATTTTATAAAGGTGTTAAAAACAAGGTATATAAAGCTGTGTTTATGATAATTACATGGGTGACTCCCTGTAAAAAGACTTACATCGGTACAATTACTTCAGTTCCCACTGGTATTCAGTGAGAACATTTCATTTCCATTAAAAATTAATCCTTGCAATATGAGTTATCTGTTGGATTCTGGCTGGAAGTCCCTTTATTTGTTTCTGAAGACTTTGGAAAGTTTTTCATAAGTCATTAAACCAAACATTGCAAAGGTTCTTTAATCTCATTTGAAGTTCCCCAGAAGACAAAGTAACTGTTTGGAGAACCCAGCTTACTTTCCCATGCAAAGCATTACATAATGGTTTACTCAGGCTGTTATTGTTACTTTGTCCTTCAAACTCCCCTGATAACTTCTCCTCATGAATAAGCCAATTCTCCTGTCAAAGCATTCTCCTTCAAAAATGTGCATTCTTCCATGTGCAACCACTTTTGAAGCCTGAGATCCTGTAAGTGATGGACTGTGAGGCCAAAGTCTACTAATATTTTCCCTTCCCTTCACCAAACAGTACCCCAAAATGATTAAATCCATCACCAGATAATCTTGCTCCTCTTTCTGCTCGTGTCTTTGGTCTAACATTTCCTCCAGTTGCTTTACAGCTGTTGGGCCTCCTCAGCTGACCTCACACACCACTGCATTTTAATAGAACTTATCGTTCCCTGCACCTGGATTCAATCACCTTTTTCCTTTAAGGGAGGACGGTATGTCTCTAAACCTAGAGAAATTTGTTTTCATCTGGACGTCTAAACCATTCAGTTGAGGATGTCCCAGCCGGGCAGTGATTGGAGAGGTCAGTGATAATGGCTAAAGCGCCTCCACTTGCCACTCGGTTTTCCCTTTGTACTGAGTGTGTTCTGCTTATAGAACATAATAGAAAGAAATTGTTCTCCAAAGTGGGGCTGAGTAGGACTGAGTAGTAAAGTATAGGGTTTTATTCATGACCTTCACACTGATTGTGTTTTCACTCGTAGCTCAGTTTCAAGGCTCATCCTGGTTTTGAGCATATTCAGAATATGATGTTCACATATAATTCTTGTGATTCATCCTCCTGTTTATATGTATCCTGGTTACTGATTACTGGGTGATGTTTGCTCAGATGCCTGTGAGCTTTACAACACAAACTGGTAATGAAATGTGACATTCCCCTAAATGTCAGCGTAGGCTTATATTAAACAACGGTTACTCAGGATGTCACACACATTTTTATCAAAGTTGAAAGCTGCTGATTCCATTTCATTGCATTTAATATTTGGTTATAACCCACAGTAATGTTCATTTAGCATTAAACACTGACACTAAATAAATGGGTTTTTGATGCCTTAGCCAATCTAACTAGCAATTATATTTACTTTCATTGTACAAAGACAAAGACTTTTTTATACTGCTTCCCAAAGAGAAGGCAAGGGGTATTGTTTTTGGTTCGGTTTGTTTGTTTGTTGGGTTGTTAATGCTCTAGCAGCAACATTTTTGTTGAATTCTTACCAAATTGGGTTTATAGATTGCCAGTGACCCCAAATAGATGTCTCTACATTTTGGGAAAAGTAGGTCAAAGTTCCAAATTTTGATGCATTTTTAAAATCTTTTTTTTTTTTCCATTTACTTATAATGGGTGAAATTTCACATGTCTGTAGTAGCAAAACTATTGGTTGAATCCATACCAAATTGGGTTTATGGATTGCCAGTGACCCAGAATAGATGTAGTTACATTTTGGGAAAAGTAGGTCAAAGTTCAAATTTTTAAAGAATTTTTAAAATATATATTTTTTTCTCCCATTTACTTATAATGGGCAAAAATTCAAATGTCTATAAAAACATCAATTTTGTCTCAATTTACTTCAAACTTGGCACATATATAGAGGCAATTGATATGCTGACATTACCACATAGACATGATGACGTCAGCTGGATCGATGCCAAAATAAGCCACAATACGTGCGAGGGGCGGGGTTTGTTGTTCCTGGCACCACTTGTTAGTATCTTAATTGGGATGCTTTCAGTATCGCCATTGTTTGTGGTTGTCTTGTGGTGCTTTGCTGAAGCCACACCTGCTCAGGTAGTCAACAGTAGCAGTCACACACTGGGAAAAGATGAACACCAGTTGTTTTCAAAGTGCTGAAGTTAGCATAATGTGGTTCCTCAAAACCAGAATTAGGGCTTAATCATGTTTCTGAAATCAGTACTTGACATTTGTATGTAAAATATACTTCAAAACCATCCATTTAAAATGCACACTCAAGAATAAATCAGCTTAAAAATCATATTTGTGCTTAAATTAGTTGACTTTATGAGCTTTACCAGTAAAGTGTCAAAAGGCCATGTTAGTCTGACCTCAGTCCCCTTTGATGCAGTACCTTGTTGATTACTTAACTTCATCCTTTGTATCCTGGAAATAACATGTTTAGTTGTTTGTGAGGGTCAGGGTCAAACTATTTTAATGGCTCTCTAGAGAATATGTAATTTACTTTCTAATTAACAGCAGGCTTATATTTTTGTGCAAGCCTCTCCTGGTTTCTCCATGGACTACAGTCGCCCTTATTTGGTTTTGGATTAGTTCAGCATGAGGAGCTTCTCCCATGGGGAAGTGCGCATTTTGCAGATAAACAAGTTTGTCAAGTTGTATTACAGAATAAAGTTTGTTCATACTATCGGCTAATTTTAAAATAGTGTCTACACTTCTATCTGTATACAAGCCTATGCATTTAGATGTATGTCAAGATGTATATCTGAAATGTGTTTACAATTTTGACAAAGGTTGTCAAAATTATACTTATTAAAAAAATGGGACAGAACTTGTGAGGCGTGTCATGTCTTGTATGAAACTGGTTCATTAAAGTAGCTCTGCTTTAGATTGAACTCCCACTAATAAGACTGTTCTCTGAAAGGGTAACAGTCATGTACAATCTGTAAAAATCTGTAAACTGTGAAAATGAGTCATGCAGCAAAGTATGAAGTGCTTAATACATTGTAAGCAGAGCAGAAAATTAAAATGTTTATTAGCAGATAAATTATTGCTGAAAATCACTAAAAATAACTCTTGTGCAACATCTTAGAAAAACAGTTAAACCACACTACCTACCATATGTACTAAAGAGTTGCTGCTTTACCTACTAGCAGCACTTTCTGTGTATGTGTTACATGCTGCTCAATAACAAAAATCAAGTCAAATTATACTTACGTATTGCACTTAAAAATACAAAGTCAGCTCTCCAACGTGTCGGACACCAAAGTCAGTTTAGACCCTGAAATATCCTCTGTAATGGTTTCTGAGACAGTGAAGCATTGGAGAGTTCATAAGTGGAGATGTGAGTTTGGTGATGTTCTAATTTGGAATGTGCAGAAGACATTTGGAAATTATGTCATACCTCACAATCAATTAGCCTCCTTTTAGACAGCCTGCTTCTAGTAAGATCCATGCTTCTCTTGGAAAAGGCCTTGGTCTTGTACATTTTAAGTAGGTGTTGGCTGAATCACAGTTGGCAACGCTGCATGCTAATAAAAAACATTAAGAAGTTTACTGAAAACATCCTCTGTTCCCCCGTGTGGCATGCCTCACCACAGCGCTCCAAATGTGTCTCTTGACAGAGTGCCTCTCTTTAATTAAGAAGAGAGTATGTAGAAAAACGATCCGAGCATCTGCTGCAGACAACAAGGATGTCATTTGCTTCTTTCAGTTACTGAGGACAAGTATGGGTTCATTTGAAAGCAACAACCAATTATACCCTAAGGCCAGGGGTTACAGTTAGTGTTTTTGAGGCTGGGGTTCCAGTCAGTTTGTGGAAATCCACACATTAAAGGTATAAAAGTTACAATCTGTGACATTAATGTAATCTATTAAATTAAAGACCAAGGATTATTAAATGAATACTAGTTTTTGTGATACTCTGCACAGGTCTTTTAGGAAGGTGAATAGATATTATTTCTGTTACTTTTTCCAAACTCTTCAAGTAAGTATAGGACTAATGAATACCTTCAGTCACACTCAAAGATGGTGGCTTTGGTTTTGTGATTTTCATAGTCGGAAGGAGTTCATGCTCATCAACAGATAAATTCCTCATTTTCATATTATCTATCAGTCTTGACTAAAGACCTACGTAGAAAAGATAAAAGAAAAGAATCTTAATTCATTCTAATCTTACTGCCACTGGAAACAAAAACCATATTATCTATTCTAAATCTACTTGACACATTTATTGGCGTTGCTGTACGCGCATGGACCCTCTTCTTCTAAATGAAGAGCTGACTCTGCGGCTCTGGGTCCTGCCCTGCTGCTCTGAAGGATAGGCCACCACCCGGGTGGATGATCTTTGCACCTGTAGACCCTCCATCTCCCTCATGTCTCTTGCCATCTGAGCCAGCGTCTGACCTGGGTTTGTCTGCAAGCGTTGGAAGAGACTTTCCCTGTTAATTTTCCTCTCTGGACAGCTGAAGGTTAATGCAACTCCAGAGTCTGATTTCATCTCTCTGGAGAAACCGTCTGAGGTGCCATCAAAGCAGCGTCCAATAGCAATTTCCTTGGCCACTCTTGGATTCTGATCTGTTACCGTGTAGATGCCGTAGTTGTGTCCTAAAGGATCAACAGGGGCTAACATGGTGAAAGCGTGGGACTCATTGTTCTGAGCTACTGGGGGATGTTTGATGAGATACTCTTGCAGGAGACTGTTGGTACTGATCCTACGACAGTTTCCCTGTGGGAGGACAGATATGAGGGATCTGTCCACCTCAGCTTGATCAAACAACATGCCGCTGCACTTGAACTCTACACAGGCTGCCGAGGTATTGGCTTCCCGCATGTCCCTGGTACTGCGAATGTCTCTAATGCCATAAAGTTTGTCTTGTGTTTCTCTGTGTGTTCCTCCAAGATTTCTTGAGCGAACCATTACCTCCTTTTGTCCATGGATCTTCACCTTAATGTAGCATGCTCTAAACTCCTGGGGATTCGGCCACCAGGAGAGGTAGTCTCCTGTCCAGGTTGTCAAATCATTCTCTTCAAATGGAACAACATTGTATTCATACTTGTCCTTTTCAACTCTAAAGAATCTGAAATGATTTGCATCAGGTGGAGCATTTTCACATCCTATTAAATTCTGGTATGGATATATTGGCCCATTGGTCTCATCAAGATTATTCTGGTTAGGCTTTGCCAAGTTAATTCTGAACGCTGTTTTCTTCAGAGCTGGATCGTCATGGTCTGATCGCTGATAGTCTATTTTGTCCAGATATGGCTGAGACACTCCAATGATGTTTGGATTCATCTTAGGGGAAGACGGGGCAGCTTCAAGCTCTTCCCCACCCATCATTGCTGTGACATAAGC
Source organism: Apogon hyalosoma (assembly GCA_037367295.1). Lineage (NCBI taxonomy): Eukaryota > Metazoa > Chordata > Actinopteri > Kurtiformes > Apogonidae > Apogon > Apogon hyalosoma. Next base: position 28,490,336 of record JAPQRP010000020.1, read on the forward strand.
TGTGTAAGCGTCAGCCCTCTGGGCATCACAGAAAGCTGGTAAACAGGCCCCATTGGATCCAGTTATGACACTGTCAAAACGGCCCCATGCTCTAGGATTAGATGAATATCCAGGCTTTGGTTCCAGGTTTATTAGGCTGATTACGACCCCTTCCAGCTGTTCACTAGGAAGGAACTTGTCACTCATGTAAGCACGAACTTTGACATAGCAGCGTCTGTTTTCAGGCACATCTAAATTAAAAAGACGACGTTCTCGGATCTCCATGTTACCAATTAGGAACGTGCGCTCCTCTCGTTTGCTCCGTCCGTGTCCTCCAGTGGTTGTTGTGGTGTAGGAAAAGTCACTCTCCTCCTCCCAGACTCCTGTGTCTGGGTTTAAAGACCACAGTTTCATTTTGGGAATGTGCTCCTGCATTTTGACATGCTGTGTGTCAAGGAGAACTTGAACACCTCCAGCTCCCAGTATCTCTTGGTTGCTTTCATCTCTAAAGTCAACAGAGAACATGCCATAGGTCCTCAAGGGGAGCATGTCACCCTCATCATCCACAAAGTTGAGGTCACCAGGGGCTGCAGCTGCCGTGGTGATGTTTCTTGGATCAATGAATGTGACACTTGCTTTTACTGTCCCTTCATAGATTTCTCCATCGTCCTTGTGAAATGAATTGGCAGGAATAACTAACTGGCCTATGGGGTCTTCCCCTTTGATTTCACCTAAGTTAATAGAGTTGCTCTCTCCTGCATTGATATCAATTGGTTTCTGCTTTCTCATCACCTTCACATCATGGTAGATTGATCCACCCTTCTTGTCAAAGATGAACACTTTAGGAGTGTCAAGAAACTTTTGAGTGGGATCAACAAAATTCACAACTAATCTGTGTGTGTCAGGAGTAATATGTAATGTGAAATCTCCTTGGTATCCAGTTGTGCCCACCCTCTCTTTTCCGATGTAGATGTGCCCAAAACGCAGAGGCTCATTATTGTCCGCTGTGACCACTCTGCCACGAACGAGCACAGTCGGTTGAACACACTTCTGACAACTGCACTGTGTCACAGTTTTGATAGGAAGGGTATAGCTACCACAGTCAATGGTTCGACTCTCCATTTGCTGGACTCCACAGCAAAACGAAGATCCATCTCTGCAGCGCATGTCAAAGTCCAACGAACCAGCACATTTGTTGTGAGGGCAGCGGCCAGCGTTATAGTAAGTGGAGTCAGTCCCAGGTTGAACACAGTCCACAGGCATTCTGACGAGGTGCATCTCAGGGGTGGAATTACATGCTGGTGATCCTTTGGCTGTGAATTATACAATAAATTCTATTGAGTAGTGTTTATTAGACATATGATATAAAGAGAATAGGTGTTATATACACAGACAGAAAACTGCAAATTGACATGTTAAAGATCATGAAATGCAGGGTGCGAACCACAGGGGGTCTGGGGGAGCCATAGAGCCCCCTGGTGAAACATGAGCTCCCCTTGAAAAACGATTTATGAAATTTTGGGGGGTCTCTATAATCATGACAATAAAGTTAATATTTCATATATTTTTAAAATTTCGAATATGGTGTATAGTTGCCTACACAATTCTTCATCTATTTAATGTATGATTCATATGATTGCTCACAAATTCATCATTGCCTAATATTATGACGATGGTGTTGATACCTACTATGACCAATGAAGCGTGGCCAGTTAAATTTCTCTTTAGGCCTACATTAGGCTACATGCAAAATATTTTAAAAGAAGAAGAAAGGGAGCAAAGACGCGCAAAGACACCTGTTTGTTTCAAAATGTCTAAGCGAAAACAAGCAAGCCTAACAGCAAGCCCTGCAATAGGTTGCATGAAACCAGCCTCTCATCTGTGCTCTTTGTTGCTCTCAATGGACCTCCATTAGAGAAGTTCGACCCAGAGCCCTATATCATCTCCTGGATTAAATCTGGTCATCGTTACTCTACATCATGGGCTGGTGGACGAACATCAAAGACAGCTGATTCCAGGCCCCTGTGGTCACTTTTCTGTTAAGGTAAGACCTGATTTTAACTACAGTAGGCCTAACTATGCTTGTTATATTGTGTATGACAAGTATCGTGCATGCATGTGTGTTTATAGGGACCCCCCTAAGGCCACAGTATGGTTCACACACTGATGAAATGGACACATATGTAGCACTTTTTTGGACTGTAAAATACTCTAAAATTAGCTCCTTGTCTGGCTTTCTCTGTTTCTTCTGTGATAATATGATAACATAAATGCTTTAATATGACTTATTGCATGTTTAATGGAGCGTTTTGTAATGTAATTTAGAGGTAGAATAGTCGACCAACAATTACAGCATTGATATTGAGTCAAAGATGTTGATGGATTGTTCCACAGGGATATCTATAGCAGTTAGCGAGTTAGCCGGCTAACCCTACACTGTGAGTAGTAGTGAGTAGTAGTAGTGGTACTGGAACAGAATTAGTTCCTGCCTAAATACAAAATAGCACACTCCACTGAGCCTACTTCAATGTCTTGTCATTCATGTAGGATTTTAGTGCAAGTACATAATATACCCAAAAATGGCTGAAGCTTTTACAAACCAGTCTGCAACATTTCCTTTAGACTAGTTTACTGGATAAATTACATTAGCTTATTATCTTATAAAGTTACTGACTTAGTATAAAGTCATTGCTTGTTAAGTTTTTGTTGCAATGCAAGTCAAAACCGTTATCTACCAAACTGTCACAAAAACACCACCTACTAGTGTATAAAAATCTTCTGTCTTAATGGTTAAAACAGACTTTTGAATCTCAAAAGACTGCGCTTAAGATACTTGTTGATATTTGCATATAAGAAAAGTAAAAGTAAATTGATATTAGAATATGTTATTGTTAATGTCGCATTTTTTACACATGCAGACACGTGTGTTTACACAAACTCGCAAACTGTTTTTCTACCACTTTTCTGATTTACCATATGCTTAACCATAACTCCAATTTGCCTGTACCTAATTCTTATATCAGTCCAACACAAAACTAGCCTTAAACCTGCTATTTAATATTTACATTTCGTGGAACTGCATTTTGTCAAAGTTACAGAAGAAGCTGCCAGTACTTCCCCTTAAAGTTCCCAAAATTCCATGTGCAACATATATTTTCATACCCTGTATTAGAATGTGGCTATGTGTATAGATGTATGTCCCCATAACCATCTAGTAATACTTTTCCATAAACCCAATGTCTGCACACCCTGAAAGCACCTATGAGTGGCCAAGTTGGAGGCAGAATTGAGCATGAAGGGGTGATTAGACATGAGTTTGAGGAGAGCGAGAACATTTATTTACCAACCATCCAGCTGGAAGGAAAGAATTATTGTTCACCCAGACACTGGCAGAATAATTAATGTGGATGATATCATGGTTGAGTGTGCACTCAAATATCTTTGTAAAGTTCCCCATCCACCAAATAAGTCGATAATTGCAGACACATGGAGCAGTGTATTTGTATGAAACTGACTGCACCGCTGATGCTTTTACCACAGCACATCTTCTCTGATGAGACATTAGATTACTTCAAATCACCTGAATGAACTGAATGTAATATATTTTATGAGCAATCAATTACACCATTTTATATAAGGAGCGGGTGCTTTGGTTTGATACAGAGAGAGTCCAGTTCCTAAGCTCAGGTGTTGCCTTGAGCACATGCAGAACCTCGTGCCATAATGACTTTTAGAGTAAATGATTCATCTGGGATAGATCACTTTAGCGATCTCCCATGAAAAGTCTGTTTGTCAATGTGTGTCTTAGCTAACAAGCACCTGGAGAATATAAGCAACGTATAGCTCTCCCACACAGATGTGGAAATCTATTCTTGTCTAAATAGGAGTGTGAAAAGAAACAGGATTTATTGACAATCTTAAATTTCACATTCAGGAGAAATTGAGCTCGAGGTTTTACGGTGTCCAGATCCCTCTCAGACAATAAAGAATTCCTGTTTAGAAAGCCGCAGAAAGCATAATAAAATCCTCTGTTGTGTTTTCCTTTTGTCTGGGCATGTAATGTTTTTCTTAAGAAACTGATTATTAACTGACTTCTGATTTTTCCCTCTCAGTTGTAGGACGCTGTGGTTTTGTTTAAATCCTCCTAATGCACGGATATGGTTCATGGATGGCTTGGTTGGATCTCAGTGCTGACAATCCTCTTAAAGTGTGCACTCAATCTCTAAGGCAGCTGCTCTTTATACTGTAAAATGAAGTGCGCTTATTTGCTTTCTGTCAGTGGTTTTACTTGAACTTGTGATGGACTTTGACTAAACACGTCATTGTCAAATCCACTGGGCTACCAGCCATCCTCAGCTACAATCCCTATGTGCCGCTTAATATTATCATAGCAAATTATTTTCTCATGCTGCTGATGATGATAAATGATGGGTTTTATTACAACACTGTGCCAAGTGTGTGCAAGACAGGAAGTTTAGTGTCTCATTCATCCTGAGACTAAACTTCAACCCAATCTTTTTTTTTTTTTTTTCTGTTTTTCTCCGCAGTGTTGCAAAATTTAATGAGTTTCGCACTGACTTTCAAACCAAATGATTAATGTAGCAACTGAAATGATACGACTGGGTTTATGTGATAGTAAAAAAAACATCTCACAGCCTGCTGTAGTTGCTTTCAGTAGGAGATCCGTGACGGTACATACCAATCACAGTGAGGAAGGCTGGAGAAGACTTGATGGTGCCTGCTGAGCTGCTGGTTTTGCAGTAATACTGTCCAGACTGTTCCGGCTTCAGGTCCCTCAGCACCAGGTCTTCTTCATATTTATACAACTTTCTGTCTAGTAGAGTCCCATTATGGTACCTTGAAGACCATAAAAGTCATAGTAGATGAGAAAATATAGAGAAATAACATTTGTTCCATTTTTTATTTATTGTTTCCAGTCCATGTTGTGTATGTCTGTAAAGTGATAACACTGAAAATGGAGTTTCCATGAGTGTTTTTGACATTAGTGACATCAAGTGCTTGGCCTATAAATGTATCACTATGGACACTGTGTTACTGCATTAATAATGTGCTAATTCGTCTCACCAGTAGTATTTGTCGGGCATTGGTGATCCTGTAGCCTTGCAGCACAAAAGCACCCGTCCACCTTCATAACGTACTTTATCCTCCGGGTGCTTCACAATATACGGCTTTTCTGTAGAAAGGAAAATCAAACAAACCCTCAAGACCAGTGATGTGAATAGCGCTGCAGAGTTTTGAGACCTCATAAAACTCAGTCGAACACTGCACTTTATTCTTGCATTGGTCCCTGTGCTCAAGAAAAATGAATGTTGGGGGAATTATCCTTTTAAAGGCAACACAGGCCTATTTTCATTTGGTTTCTATGCAACCAAAAAAGTACTTTAGGCAATGTGAGATCTTGCAAAAGGCCAGACTGTTTGTGTTGTAGTTTTGTCATTTCCTGCTGCTTTGCTGCTGTCTAAGCAAATGATTGGAGGATTTCCTCTGTTTAATGACAATATTGAGAGTAGGTAAATGTTTTTTTATTCTTTTAAACACATTTCTGGGAAAAAATAAATATCTTCAAATAAAACCAAAATCTCTGAAGTGTCTGTTGAGCTCTCACCTGCTGTTTTGAGGACAGCCCGTACCCAGGATATTCCTGTGGTGTTGCTGGATGTAGACACTGTAGTTGGGGCAAATTTCTCCTTCCTGATGGAGAGTGAGGTTGGGCTGGAAGAGCAGACTCCCGGGAGCCTAAACTGACCTTTGATGTCTGTACGGGCACGGATCACCTTGGGCTGATTGGCCAGCGCCACCCAGGCCCCCGCCACAGGGACACCCGTCACACTGTGGACGTCACCACGCACCACATGGCCGTCACACACACAGCGGCTGCAGTCCTCACTAGGACGGCCCTCGGTGCAAACCAGGTGGCATTTGGCTTTTGTGTGGAGGAGACAGAATTGTGAACATAGACTGAACCATCGTAAAACATGTGACATTTGCATAAGACATGTGGCGTACCTGGGCATGGACTCTTCCCACACTTCTGGACTTCAACAGGCCGTCCTGTGCACTGCACCGTCACGGACGTCCTCACACAGGTCCTCCTCCTGATCCGGCGACCTCCACCACAGGTCACAGAACACAGCCCCCATCGGCCCCATGGACCCCATTTAGCTGATCAAGGAGATGACATTAGTATGCACATTAGTATTGGAAAGACAAGTTTTGATATGTAACGGGTTACAGATTACTAACTACCTCTAAAATGCAACAAGTAAATTAAGTCTTTTTTTATTTCTCCAGCAAAAGTAAGAATTAAAAAGAAAGTAATATGTAACTTCCTACTTTATTAGCATTTTCATTGCTGGTAAAAGCTTTTCCGTTAGGGGTGTCACCAGTAGAGGTTGAGAAACCCTGCTCTACTGTATAAAGCTTTTACCAGCAATGAAAATGCTAATAAAGTAGGAAGTTACATATTACTTTCTTTTTAATTATTACTTTTGCTGGAGTAATAAAAACAGTTAATTTACTTGTTTACATTTTAGAGGTAGTTTAGAATCTGTTACATACGGGGGGGGTTATGCACAACAATGTCACTCACGACCCCCCACCCATGTGCTTGTGCCCCCCGGGAGAGTGTCCGCAGCCCCCCAGGTTGAAAATATATTGTTGATTTTTCAGCATGAACTAATGAAAAACGATGCTCAAAATGTACAGAAACACTAAATAAATGGAATTTGTCCCAATGACTCCAAGTTATTCACATTCTGATTAATAATTGTAATTCAATTCCATGTATTTTCTCACTAACAGATGACAGTTCCAATATTTGACATTTATTTTATTTTTATTTTTAACTTCTTTTCTCCCTTACACTGGCGTATTTAAAACAGTACAAATCTGACTGCTAATGCTCCATTTGCCCTGTGCTAGAATACAAATAAAAGCGGAGTGATCGTTTAAAGGCTTAGGTGGACAGATGTCTGTATACGAACCATTTACTCACAGTAGAACAATTTCAGCCGTCTTTCCCAGTAAAAGTCTACTTGCTATGTTCATGAAATTCAATAGAAGTTAAGTTGTGTTGCAGTAATTGATGACATTTAATCTTTTCCCACATAATGTACTCAAACTGAAGATCAACATTTACAGTGTGTAATGAATCTTTTTCTTTTTGCAAAGAAAAAAATGCTTCCTCCACTTATTATAACACCCAATATTCACATTTCATCACATCATTTATCTTGCCGTTAGCTCTTGTTCTTGTCACCTGTACATGGAGGTGTGGAGCACTCCCTTCTTTCTGAGTGGTGTCCTTGACATGCCAGTACCAACAGAAGAGGCATGGGCTGGGTGCTCATACATTTCCTCTGGCGAACCTGGACGCCTACATCATTACAAACCGTGGTCGAACAGGGACCCCACTCGCTCCAGTCAGTCCAGTAACTCTGCACTAAATACACAATTAGAAAAAGCAGGGTTGTCTTCGTGTGCTGTTTTGGTGATGCATCACTCCACAAATAGACATTTTATTTAGCAACTGAAAGTAAATAGCTAAGAGGGTTTATCTTTGTTGAGTCTTCGCTGTAGCTAGTGCTTATAAGCATTTGAAATGTGTATTGATTGCATGTGTTGCATGAATGTTATTTGTGAAATGCCATAGATCTGGGCTGCTGCCATCAGGACTACCTGGAGGACACTGAAAGCGGACGTGGTAGTTGGAACAGATTCGACCATGGGGCTGTTCTTTGTTGATGCACCAGAAGCCTTTTTCCAGACTGGAATGGACCACTTCCCCAGTGTCTGCAGCTGCCACCCAGTCTGTAGTACGAGCCTCCATGGCCGTGGGCCTCGCACAAACTCTCTCCCTGTAATAGAAACGAATCGCCTCCAGACGCTCGTAGTCTCCGTTCCCCCCAGGATGGTCGATGTTGAACCAAGATGTCCACTCTGTCACGCCTGAAAGAACATGAAGGAGGAGACATGAAAGACAAGCAAAATAATAAAGAATTGGAGTGGGTCAGGAAAACAAAAAGACGGGAAATTATCCGTCTGAGGATCCAAAATAAGTAAGGGGGAGACTTTACAGAAAAAAAGGCTTTGGAGTTGGTCTTACATGGAGGGGAGACAGGGGTCAAAACAAAGAAAACAGCAGGGATGGATTACACATTTTAAGAGGAGGTCTGCTACTGCCATTTAAAAACTGACTTCATGCACCCCAGGGAGCTATGCATTGTCCAAACCTTGACAGATGAGGAATATTGCCATCTTTTTTGTCCGCTACATGCTCTGAAACTTGAGATTTTCTGCAGTATAAGAGAGGGATTCAAAATAAAAAAGTATTTTTCATTCACAACATTACTTAATTATAATGAATGAAGTTCAGTGTTTTAGTGGTGTTTTAAACTGGTGTGGTCCTCAATCACACACAATCCAGTTTGGAAAAAAAAAAAAAGATACTGTTGCACTTTGTTCTATAAAGAAAAGTAAAAATGTTCCCTTTTTTTTTTTTTTTTTTTTTTTTTTTAGCCCCAACATGACAAGACAGTACATTTTAATTTCCTTTTTTTCTGGAGGCATGTCAGTAGTATGTTACATGTCAGTAACTGTTCATATATATTATTATCAAAGGCTTGATGATTAAAAAAAAAAAAAAAGAAAAATACAGAGTATGACTGTTGTTCAGCTGGATGTGATACCTGTTGCCTGTACATTGGTAAATGCATTGATGGACTCTCTCCTGCTGCGGTCTGTCGGACTCCTGGTCCTCACAGATCCTGCAAACATTAAGAAGAAACATTTGGACCTGAAACACTGACCACCTGTCTATGTGGCTGTTAATTTCACTCCAGTAGTTGTTTTAAGGTGTTTGTAAAGGATTTAGTAAACGGAGCAGCCACTGCCTCATCCTAGTCTGATAAAATGGAAAACCTACTGTAGCGACAATAAATGCAAAAAAGTCAAAAGGCTCTTCTTAGAGCCATTATTTGTCTATTCTATTACTGCATTACTGTAGATAAATGAGGCAGGTTTCTGTCAGTGTATTACAAATTTAAACTGAAGGTTAGTTAAAGAAAATGCAAATTGCTGCACCTTTCCATACTCTTACACGCATATTAAAACTTTGCTCTCAATCAACATCATGGTTCTTTGTTCATGACACTGGTTTACAACTTTTTATTAATTATCTTCCACAGAGATTAAATGTGCTAAATCTTAGATACTTTAATAAGATGAACAGGAAAACAAATGACAAAAGTGTTGGTTAGCAGATGTTTTCAATGTATATGTTAAATATGTTAAAGTGTTATTATATATGTATTGTTTTGTTTTGTTTTGTTTTGGTTTTTTTTTATTCATATTATAAAATTATAAATCTTCCACTAGAGATGTTCTTTAAAGTGAATGTATTATGTTCACAGACAGTGTTTTGAAGTAGATCTAGTAGATCTGAGACAAATATTTCTTTTGAGTAAAACCTATTCTCTCATTTATTTTCAGAATTTCACATTTGGACCCAAGACTGTATCTTACAAACTACAGCCTACCAGTATTTTTGACTTAGTTTTTCTCTATTTATGATTTAAACTAGTAAACCTTCACTACTTTTATTCTAGAAATATTTTGCTTGTAGACCAGTGTCCTTTCATACAATAACATACTTCCTAAGCTGTTGATTGAGGGGCTATTATTCACATATTTGATCTAAAACCTGGCTTGGCTTTTGTGCAAATGTGATCATCTCCTTATCGACACACAACTGCTCATCTGTTTCCATTGCATTCATCTATATTTAACTTTTACTGATGCACCAGCTTTTCCACTTCTCCCAAATGTTTTTGCAGTACTTCGAGTCAAAGTTTTTGGCATTAACACTTTGGATTTTTATGTGACAATTAAAAATACTAGTAAAAACAGCTGGATGGTGACAGCTGGACCTATAGTGAACTGCCATACCAGGGGACCTTCTCTGGTTCATTTTAATATAACAAAAAACACAATCCATGTCCCATAAATCCTGCACCCTGCACTTTAAAATTAACCCATAAAGACCCAAACAGCCACTTGCAACCAAAATTATCTGCTGAGCTAAAATGTTTAATAACTTCTGAGCCCTTAAACCTATCAATATGGTGAAATAATTCAGGTAAAATCCAATTTGTCCTCTTTTCACGCTCATCAGATTTGACCCATTTGGACGTTCAGAGGCTCCACAGAGAACGTGGAAACACCGTCATCTTCTACAACATTGATTCACCAGTAAAAGCCATGGAGTTGAATCAATGACAGTGGATGGACACACTAGTTTTATGTGTAATTTAATTATAGATTTTGCTGAAAAAGTCCATTTTTCCTCAGTTTTCTCTGTTTTGATATAATAACCTTTGAATTTACTCTGTTTTCATCAGTGAATTAAATATAGGAAAAGACATGATTTACATTGAAAAATGCAAAATATAGAGGATAGTATTAAAATAAATGGTGATAAGTAATGGTTTTTACGTTCAGTTATTGATATCTTTGCTGAAAAAGTCACTTTTTCTTCAGTTTTCTCTGTTTTTCTGAGCTTTAATTAACATCTACATGATACGTAAATTAAATAAAGGAAAATACAGGATTTCCACTGAAAAAAACTGAATACAGTGGGTAGTTTTATAATAAATGGTGATCAATCACTTAAGAAAGGTTAAATTGAGAGAAAAATTCATTTGGGAACTGACACAAAAGCAGCACTGGGCCTTTATGGGTTAAGGCAGTTTTATAGTCACAAGATGTCCTTTTTTTAAATTTTTTATTTTATTTTAATTGAAAAGTTTTAACAACACTAACACAATAAAAACATAAAGAATACAGACTGTCATTTTATTAAGAACTAGTCAAAACCAAGAAAAATAGGTGCACACCATGTTTGACAAATGAGAGGAAAAAGTGAGGGTTACAATACATACACAAACATATTAAAAAAAAAAAAAAAAAAAAAAAAGCAAAGGAAAAATACATTGCTGTTTTTCAACATTTCAGTAGTATCTACCACAAAACAGTTTGGGGCTTTGCTCAGTTAAGTCTGGCTGTTGAGTACTCTAAATCAGCTATATGTTGTACATTTAATAACCAATGTTTAATAGAGTTAATGTCTGTATTAAACTGTAACTATAAGACTGTTTTTTTCACAGCTGTAAATGCACAAAAAAGAATTCTCCAACAAATTTGTTTAAAGTTCAAAGCAGTATCATCACTCAAAAGACATCATCCCGGATCTGGGATTATTGTAAACATGAGTATTTTACTCATAACATTGCAAACATAAGTCCATAAAGTCTTTTTAATTTCTACGTGTGGTTTCTGAGGCTGCAAAAGAAAATCTCTTGTCTTTTCCTCGTCTCATCTACTCCCTCTCTCCCGACACTTTTCGGCCTTCTTCTTTGATTTTCAGCGGCTGCTTCTCCACAGCCCACTCCCTCTTGATCCAAACTCTGAAACATCCTCTTCATCCATCATGTTCCTGTGATTGTTGTCACACATATTTACTTCCTTTAATTTACTGCCCCTCCCGCCTCTGCTTGTCCTCATGCTGTCCTCCCTCCTCTTGATCTATCACCATCCAGCCGATGTTGAGGATGCTAATCAAGCTCCAGCTGAGACAAATCAGCGCATGCACAGTCATCTGTTAACCAGCGGAAAGGCCAGAGAACTTCGCCCACTCCGTCATCTCTCACATGAACACAGCCATTTCTTGCCCATTTCTTTTTTAACATGATTGAAATACATCTATAGTGCATGTGCACACAGACAACATGCCTGAACCTTGGAGTCATTCTTACATCATTTTTCATACACGTGCCTTCACCATACAGCAGTGCAACAGTAAAACTAAAATGTAAGGTTTACCTTATTAGAAAAAGGAAAACATTCAACCTGGCATTTATTGGAAATCCATCTCTTTGATTTATTCAAACATGAGCACGTTTCCCCTCATGCTTTGAAGTACCATGATTCATTTTCCTACTAATTTTTTTATGTTTTCAGAAACGTCAGTTGTTTTCTTGACATTTCATCTCAGAATTGAACTTGGGCCGCGAGGAAAAAATAAATGTCATGTTCCGTGACAGAAACACAAAGTAGCTTATGCAGCCCGTAACACCAAGGGAGAGACACTGCTGAGTTTATGAGCAGAGACGCCCGGTTCAGAGGCCCGTATCGATCCCAGTCCCTGCTGGTTTTTACAGCTCACTTCAAGGCTTTATTGTTTCGCCAGCACACTTCTTTTCAATCCTGAGTGTTTTTGATAGATTTAGCAGCAAAGGATCATATCTCCAGTTTTAGCATAATGGCCGATTCAACATGTGTTAGTTAGACATAGACATTTAGCTGACCTTTAGGGTGGGTTTTTCTGCCCCTGTCTTAAAGAATCATTGATAGCTTTCCACATTGGCTTTGTCTCTCTGATATACTGGAATAGCTGGATAAACAGAAGCAAATGCTTTCGCTGTGATCTGTGAGGCAGATGGGGCGTGCTTGCAGGTTTAGTTTACTAAATCAAATGAAATCGTTTTTCCTCTCTTCTTCTTTTATCTCATGCATTTTCTGTCTATGGTCATCATTTCTTAAAGTAGTTAAAGAAAGCTTTTCTTCTGTTACACTAAATTGCTAATGGAGACTGCAGCCTTAAGATGACTTCTGTTAGACAAATCATATGGCGAGTCAGTACTGAGAAGCCTTTTGTGTCATTTAATGAATAACTTCCTAGCTTGTGACTGGTTAATTATCCCCCAGACTGAATTGTATCCAATTATAAGAATGAAATCAAAAAGCAGTTTTCTGTTACATAACACTCCTCCCTCACTGACGCCACAACAAAGGGTATTCACAGCAGAACCATTAGAACCATTTGGCTTCTGCTTATCATTTCAAGATGTTCTGTAATGAAAAAAGAATAGAAAATGATTCTCGGCTTTATGAGGTGACTAATGGTTTTAGAAAGTAAAAAAAAAAAAGGAAATAAGATTAGATGCGGTACAAGGCCAACGTTTGGGTGTTGACCTCTGTTTGAGCAGGTCTGAACTGGCCCTGTTCCCGAAGCGGACTGACAGGACTTATTGTGCATTGAGCGGCAAGTTCACACTTTATGAATTCTGAAAGCCAGGAAGTTTTTATGGAGCGCTGCTTCATCTGGCTGGTATGTGAGCGAATTTACCTTATGAATAAGAAAGTGGTTGAAATACACATTTCTCGAGCCAGAGCATTTGAAGATAGTATTTCCTTCTCGCGCTCAAAAACAAATCCACCCTCGAGTCTCTGTCTGGTACAGTAGATCTTGTCTGTCCTCACAGCTGTTGGTGCACTCTTGGTACATGTGCCTCACTGACATAAACCTTTTAACAGGTCAGCCCTGGTGCAGGAGGGTACATATAAATAAATCTCACTTTTCTTGTGCAGCGTCACCTTTGACATGTCGCCTCCCTCATGATTGTTATGATAATCCCTTAGTCAGCCTCAGTGTTAACCCTCGTAAACCATGCACAAGATAACAGGATATATTAAAGCAGCAACAGAAGACAACAGGGCCAGTGGATTGGAGAAGCTGTAGGATGTTATCAGTATATATAGCAACATGGGAAGTCCCCGAATGTCAGGCTAAGTCTGAAGCATAGCTGCTGGATTATTTTGCATCCCACACTCGCATCATTGTCATCCATCCCCCGCTCAGTGTGTTGTGACAAATGAAGTTCCTATTTTGAAAGGAGCATTTTTTGGATTTAAGCGATTACGTCGCACTGGTTCATTGTGTACTTATAGCCGGGTTACACAAAGGCAAACTTTCTAATAATAATCGCCAGTGCCTATGTGAATGATGTCCCCTCCCTCCATCATTCTCTGTGTAGGAGTGTGTTGTCTTTGCCAGAATCCAATAAAAAGCTGCCAAAGAGAGGAAGGGGAAAATAGCAGGTTGTCTGAAGTTGCACCCAGAATGGTTTCAGTCGGATTACAGATGTATGGTTGTGCCAGATGTATGTTGGCAGCGAGACGGAGCTTAATTAGAAGGTCTGGCCTGTGTTTGTAATATTCTAAACCCTTACATGAAAAATTGTCCCCTTTACATATTGGATAACATTTACCCAGCAAAAGAGGTTGCATAATCTGACTATGTCTGGGATTTCAACATAACGACATAAGCGCAAGATCAGGAGTGAATGCTGAAGTTTCAGTGCCACCGAAAGCATCACTAACCCGGCTGAATATAGTTAATATCAAGGTATTTGTTCTAAATCAAAAGCATCTTGGGAAGTGAGTGAATGGGCGTGTGTGTGTGGGCCTGTGGATGTGATGATCTGTTTGCCATGTCATATGGAAGCTGTTTATGTGTTTGGCTAACGTCTTAGCTGAGGTGTGTGTGGTTGAAGAGGAGTCTGCTATTTCTCTCTGTCTATCTCCAAAAATCCTTGTTCTCTAAAATCCAAAGCTGATCCCTCGGACATCTGTAGCTTGTTAAAATCAGAATCTTTGTTCCTGACTTTAACTAATGGTGCAAATCAACCACATGATTTAAGGATTTAAAGGGATATGAGAAAAAATCTAAAAAGACGGTTTTAATAGCACACAGAGTTCTCTCTCTGATACCAGTAAAAACACAATGCAGCATTAAATTCCCACATTAAAAATATTGAGAAGTCCTTGATGGGACTTTTGCACCTGTACGCAGGTACAGAGCCCAGAGCCAGAAATAGCTCAGCTGAGAGATGTTGATTAGATCTGCAAAAAGTAATTCCTTGGCTCATTTAAATACGCAGAAAAGCATGAATATGCCCTCACAGAGAAGAAAGAAAAAAAGGAGGAGAAAGATTTGATAAGGCAGGAGGTTGTCAGTAATGGGAATTTGCACTTTCTCCTCTGATCCATTGTAATCCCCGTCTCAGTCATTAAAGTCATCTGGCCAGACAGCTCTGCATTTGGAGCAGACAGTGGTCAGCATCTGGAGAACTACAACTAGCCTCTGTCTGACTCATAAGGCCCTCCAGCTGCTCAAATAGCCAACATAATCTATTGTAGCTTTCACTGACAATTATGCAAGAAAAAAGAAAAGAAAAGAAAAGAAAAGAAAAATTCAAAGAGGAAGGAAAAGCAAAGGTCTAGTCATGCCCAATTATATTATGGACTACAGTAAACTGACTGCTGTAGTAGTTTGTATCTGAAAGCATGACTTATTACCAATAGGTGGTAATGCCACAGCGCTGCCCTTTGGAGTACAGTGGGCATTCAGCAACAGCTGCCGTCTTCAAATAGGAAAACAGCTCATAAATCTGTAAGCTCTGAGGTGTATGGAGAGAGTGACAGAGAACAAGGCTGAGAAAAAATGCTTGATGGAGCAGAGCAGCGAGAAATAGGCGGAGAAAGGCTAAAGCGGGGAATGTGATGGAGAGACAGAGGGAAGAAAGGTGGGGAAAGAATTTGTGAAGAAATACCTGAGGGACATGGAGATGAAGAACAAAAGGCGTACATATGAAGACAAACGCTCAGATGGAGATTCACAGAGGTTATTAGAGCGAGTCAGAGCGCACTGGGGTGGGCTGAGGCCGCCATCAAAAAGGAAAGAGTGACATTCTGGCCAATTTGACAGGGAAAAAGGAAGGTAAAGTAATTCTACCTGTAATCTTCATCCCTCCTTTTATTCCATTTTGTCATTTAGCAGAGCCCAAACCCAACAGGTGGGAAAGTGGAACACTTTTTACTTGGTTGTAGGTGTTTCCACTGTGACTGGGTTTATAGATTAATAACTACTGGCACAATATTTAAAGGGTGAAATAAGGACAAATGCAGCAAGTCCACCTTCCTGAAAGATGTGGATGTACTGCTAAAGGAGTGTAGCACCAATCGTTAAAAATTACTGTCCATTTTAAGATCTGCATTAACCCGCGGCTGTAGTACAATTTTCTTTTTAGTGAGGGCACATTTGTTTTCTTTAAAAGCCTTAAGATATATATTCACCAGTAAAAGGCATTAGAGCCTTTGCAAGACATTTGCAACCCAGAGTCCAGCAAGATATGGTGGCTGTTAAGGTGTCTTTTGCTTTTATGAACTGCCAGATCCCTTAAAAGAGCCAAGTTAATGGAGAGCAGCTGTATAGAGGACAGAGAGTGACAGCTTTGGATTAAGTGCTGTAATGGGGGACACTTTAAAATGAAAGGAGTCAAATTTTTTGCAGCACAAAAGACGACGCAGTGTGTTTCGGTACAGCGGTTATAAGCCGGCAGATCAGTATTAAAGACAAGAATTAAAAAGTCAAAAAAGTGACTGAATTGGCGTTTTTTCCATCATAAAAGTAACTGCAGCAAAGCACTGCAGGTGTGTTGAGAGCCTTGTTTTTCCACAGGCCCTCGCTCTGTTTGCCTGTACTGCAGTTTGTCATCACAGAAACAGTGTGTGCCACCAGAGCCTCTTGTCAACAGTGGCACAAAACATGGCAGAAGCAGAGATTTTCCTCAGTTTAAACCATGCCACCGCTTGACAGAACACAGTGTTTTTTTCTCTCTGTGACATAAGAGAGTTTAACCTCCGCTTGTGTCAGCACATGACATTGATTAGAGCAGCGGTGACTTAACATTAGAGATTAAAACTACGGGGGTGGTCTATAAAATAACACACATGGAACACACACAAATGCACACTTGAGCTTATCCTTATCATATGAGCTCACCAACAGACATTTCCCCAGAGCTCACCACCAATCCTCTTCTATCGCCCTCAGGGAAATGTCGTCAACTTACAGAAATACAGTTGTGTGATCGGTCGCACACCGTCCTATTGACTTACAGAAAATAATTGAACACAAAGTGAAATTCCACACAATTCCTTTTATTTTCTATTCGTAAATATGATAACAGTTACTTACCTTGGACCAGGGCCACTGAAGTCAGGAGACACAGCAGCGGGGCCACTTTATTTAATTCCAGCATGGTGCCACACTTCTAATGAGTTTCTCTTCCCTCTGATCTTCTACACCATTGACACTGAATACAGGAAAAGATACGCTGATTCTTCACACAGTTAAAAGTGTCTCTCAGGTGTGGGTGAGGACGGATGCGGGTCAAAACCTCGTCTCTGCTCCTTCACATGTGAGTTGGAGACAGAAGCACAAGCTTTTTAAAAGAAGGGGCATCCTGAGTAAAAAAAACCAATCCAGCCCCTTTCTGCTCACCATTGGCCAGTGCAGTCTAACATCTGGGTCCCCCATATCATCTTCCAAAAAAAGGTGAGTGTACGGTGGGGGTAGAGACACACACACATATACTAATAGACAGAGGGAGGGGAGGGGGTGTTATGTGTGCACCGCTACTTCAAATGAAGGGCTGTTTTCCTGTTCTTCCAAACAACATCTCATGGGCTTTGACTTATTTATAACAATATTTTCATATTTCTTTGCTTTGTAATCTTCTTTCACTCCAGTTCATATATTTATACACAGAGCAGGTGTGTTCATGTGGGAGTCCAGGCTGAAACTTTACTACTCTACTCATTAATGTGCATGGCTTTTACAAAACTTATATTCATGACTTATTATATTTTCATCTTCAAGTTAATGACTCACTAGTATGTTTCCACTTTTTTCATCCAAAATACTAAGGAAAGTTGTAATCGCCTTTTGTAAAATGTCATATTCTTTATTGGTCCCCCTGTTTGTCTTTCTCTGTCTGTCTTCATTTCATTGTCTCTGTATTCTTCGGTCTAAAACAGACACAGGACAGTGCCAGATGCTGCGCTCCTTCTGTTTCGACTTCTGGTTCAGTTTTGTAACTTTTAACAGTCGCTGATTGCAGGGCGATGCGCTGCCAAAGAGTGGAAGTGGCGTCATATGGCATGCCATTCAGGAAAAACTCCTCTGAGCGCAGACACGAGACGTGCTTATGAGGTGTAATGTACTCATTAGCGACATGTGAATTGTTGCAATTTGGTAACAACGCTTGTAAAAATTCAGAACGTGAGCTCAAGTCTTTCACAAATCCCTTTTTGGTTTTAAAATAGCAAAATGGGGTTAATCAGGGAATTTTTGACATAAGAAAAAACGGTTTTAAGGCATTTGTACAAGCATTTAAGCCTTGGAGGACAGTGAAAATGATGACTATAAGTCATAATAAGACATTATGTTAATAACCCCTTTTACACAGCACTTTGTTCTGGGAATATTTCACCTTTATCCCTGTATAAATAAAATGGTGGGATCATTTGGTTACACCTCTGTCACAGCTCTGTGACACCTCTGGAGGTAGTAACAGAGCTGTGATAAAGGTGGAATCATGATTCTGGAACACTATGCAAATTGAACACCTCTCTTTCCACAACTGAGGTGTGACGTTTTGATGGTGTATTGCGTGTCCCCCGCACCAGGGGATTTCAACATTAGCGTGGGCAGTGTACAGTAAACAAACATATCAACACAATGAGAAAGATGTCAAACTGGGAGACGCCGAGATCCACGAGCTGTTGTCACTTCAGGCTGAGGACTCTATCCATGCAAGCATTTGTGGAACGGTGAAAGACGGGCCGACTCTGGAGAGGTTAGCAACACCACTATGCTCAGGGTATTTCCGATGCGCAAGTTTTACGTCACACTATACCCTGCACTGTGTCACCGCCCCTTGGATTCCGGAACGCAGGTCCGCTGTGTAAAAGTCCAGCCTGTCTCACCTCTGTTACTCCTTTGGCTGTGGAAATCAGTCAATGGTGGAAAAAAGGTGGGATCTCCATCACCTTTTTTCCAGGATCTATGTGTAAAAGTGGCTAATGATAAATACATTAGATTGATATCAGTAAAGAAAACCAAGCTAAAAGTATTCATTTTAAATTGTTAAACTATTATTAAAATGTCTACAGATGCCACAAAAACTATTCCAAGCTCCTGAATGACAACCTCTCTGAAATGTCTTAAAATCAGAGAGCATCTTTGGAGATATAAAGATTTTATATTTTTGTAAATAAGCGTTTGGAAAAACCTCATTCTGAATTCAGAGTATCAGAGCTACAGAATTCCAACCACTTCATTAGAATATCAACTGAAAGGGTCTTTTAATAGGAATAAAACATGCATCACTTATATTTTCATAGTACAGTTTGAATTGTACTGACACCTGCTTTGTCATTTGTAGAGTCTGTAGAGTTGGTTGTGTCTCTGTGCTGTAGTAGGAAAGCAGCCGGAAATTTCAGATCAAACTGTTATTTTTGGTCTTATAATACTAAATAATTCAAGATCAAACATATTCCTTGTTAAGTATATATGCCATACACTCGTGATACATATTATAAATGAAATCCATTAGTTAGGTAACTGAGCACATACCCTATAGATGTAATTAATCCTTTTTGTTATGTAAAGTACACAGTATATTTCCGTTCTCCCTCAGCACTGAGCTCTGTTGTTAAGTCTATTTAATCTTTAGACCATGTTTCTTGTCCATGTAAGAGAGTCTCTCAGTGGATTTTACAAGCGCCGCTGTCAGTGATGATTGTTCAATTCTACGGTTGCCAGTGACTCCGAAGCCTATTACTCAATTCATGGGAAAAGCAGAAAATGACAACGTGGTGACGAATCCTTGTTTCCTGACAGGGATTGGACAGGCATGAAAGATAGGGCCACTGAGCGCACACAGACATATTTCTACAGCTTTCACCATTTTCCTTCTGACAGATTTAATACCATTCACCAAAATGGATCAGCATTCCTTTTCAGTGACTTTTTACACCCACTAACACATGTGTGCGCTCACCGGGCATTAGGGCATTAGTATTCAGAACAAGTATAAATATGCATTACGTCATCATAAACAGCGCAGCCGCCTCACTTAGTCATTCTCATTGAAGCCTGCCGCCCTGAGCTCAATAATAGGAGACCTTCCTCCCCAGCTGATTATGGCCAGATCACACCTGTTTATGGCTTTCATTACCTAATGCAATCCAGGTGGAAACCAATAAACAGACGTTACAGTGTGCACCCGTCTACAAAGCACATCCTTAATCCTATGTGATATGCATGAAACACCTCCGAGTGACCTGCTGATTAGTGACCATTTTACAAAATTCTACTTTGTGGCTACCCTGCAAAGGTCACTCAACATCACCTATTATTGGAGTATTCAATACACTGAGATTATTTATAAGACCAAAGAAGGTGAGCGAATGTTACCACAGTTTTTTCATGGACACAAGACAACCGAAGCAACTTTTAGTAAGTGTTTTGAGTTGTTTTCTTGTGTTTCTTACAACCTAACCAATATTTAGTCTGATTTCCAGCTTGTTGCTACTTTAGTCTTGTGCTGTTTGGTGCATGGTAAGTCATATCCAGAGGGTTTATCAGTTCTTATTCAGTGAAAACAGCTGTCTGCTGCTGCAGCTGGAAGCACGGTTGATGAGAGCAGAGTTGTAATCCAAAAAACCACAACTGTGAAGCTTAATCAAATAAAATGCAGAACTGATTTGCAATTATTCATGTGTGTATTATTATGAAGGAACATATTTCATGATAAATGTGATAAGTGTAAAGCCCTACTAGGCATATATGATTAATCAGTGCACATTTAAGTCAAGGAAAGTAATTAAACAGTTATTTAAAGGAGACTTTTTTAATGGACAACAAGAACTGTCTGGAACTTTTGTAACAGGTAACGAAATAACTGAAACAAATGTAATGCAGTCCAGGCTGACCAAACAAATGCAGAACACATAAATAGAAACTAAGACTACATTCAGACTGCAGGTAAATGTGGCCCAAATCTGATTTTTATGCCCATATGTGACCTGTATCCAATCTGTTAAAGACAGTTTGAACAGCACAAATCAGATTTTTTTAAATCCGACCCATGCCACTTTCATATGTGGTCCTAAATGCGATACGTATCTGATATTTTGCAGTGTGACTTCAGTCTGAATGGCCAGGTCGCATTTATCTGACCTTTACATCAATAAAATGCAACAAACGTCACAATTCTGCGTCCCAGGAGTGTCACTTCCGTAAATACAGTGTGTGCCTGCGTGGTCACGTATTACATCAGGACCTCTTTTGCGCATGCAGGTCACTTCAGGGTCACATTCAGTTCATACTCAAAACTGATAGAAGTCGCATTTAATGTGTAATATGAACAAGGACACAAAAAATCGGATTTCACCAAAAAATTCTGCTGTCTGAACATAGCTTAAGTCATCTCAGCACACTTCAGTAGAAAGTCACATATAAACATAAGTGCAGACAATAATGACAAAAAAAAAAAAGAAAAATAAACGTTCAAGTGTTTAGCATAATAAAAAATGCATGTTTCTTTGCAGACTGTGGAAATAGATATTTCAGTATTTTCTGTATTTTGTAAAGTAATCAGAAAAGGGTAATGCTACACCTTTCACAAGAAGACTAACACAAAGATTCCTGATGCCATTTGCTAAAAAGACATGACTCAAACCACAGTTTCTATACATAATCCTCCTACTGTAGCTCAACAGCGAATGTAGCTAAAGTGTAGCCTGATCTACAGAACTGAGATGTTAACATTAAATCACAGTAACAATCTATAAAATACAAAACAAGAGAATAGATTACCCATATGGTTTTAAAATGAGAAGCAGCCACATCGACTCTTATGTTTCCCATGTGTTACAATTCTATGAGACAGTCTGTGCCAGGGTAGTCTGGAAGGTTAAGCTCATATTTTTTCTGGATGTCATAGGGCAGGAATCGTCCGGCCAAGAAATGCTTCCCCGAGAAACTCATGGCGCACTTCTTTGGTGCTGTGAGAGAGATGAGAACTTCAGGGTTTATCCCATCCTGAGTCGCCTCTTCTACGTCCCAACCTGAGGCACAGGAGTCGAGAGAAAAAAGAAAGAGACATTTAAATCACGGAGAGCTGTGATAATTTTTTGCCTGCTGTGCTCACCACTCAGCAGGTAGTGTATTTAGGGTATGATGAGCTCACACTGTGCTGACTGTAGCATAAGATTTATCCCCCACATGTTGGAAAACTCCTACTCATAAGGCCAAGGCTTCTAGGAAGCTGCCCAGAGGCTCATATATCATGTTCCCAAGCCTCGAACCTGATCTGGAGAATAAGTCGGTGGGCTTACCTGAGGGCACATCCACACTGGCAATGGGAATCTTGACTTGCTTCAGGGTGACCAGAATACCGGAGTAGGGCTCCTTAATGTTGGCGGTGTCTGCCTCTGGGCCCAGCATGGCATCGATCACTAGGTTGTAGGCATCGTTTATGAGCTGCACCTAAACACAGGACACCTCAGCGTGAATAATTAAAGACTATTTTTTGTATGTAATTTATCTCAATCAGTGGTTCCAGGAAGAGTTTGGAGCTCGCCAACACACCACACTAGATTCAGGGTTATTAACAGTGATGTGGTGTTTTTATGGCCAGGCAAATTATTTTTTGGGTTTTAAATTACATTAGAGAGACTTTATTGATTCCACAATGGGGAAATTCAATGGTCAAGGCAGCGAAACAATAAAGTGCAAGAAAAAAATGTGCATGCATAAAGATAGTGCAAAAGACAAACAATATAAAATAATAATAAGTGAAAAAGAGCTTACTAATGCCCCCGCCCGGTCCTACAACACTTTGCCCCTCCTGCTCACTGATACTCTGCCTACCCAGGGTTTCATTTTAAGTCTTAACTTTCAATCTTTTTAAAAACTTTTCAACAATTAAAAAAACAAAAAAAGGCAAAAATTGAGAGAAAGGTGCATGTAAAGAACGTGTGGGAAATTTGAAAAGAATCGAGTACCGAGTGAATAATGGACAAACTGTCTAAGTTGAAATTTTAGAAAAAAAAATAAAAATAATTTAAATTGAGCCATCAAACTGTGCACCATACCTTGCCTAATGGTAAAGAACATGTCTGTCCAGTTTGGAAAGAATGGTGTGAAAAGTGTCCAAATCAGTTGGACAAAACTCTCAGAAAGACGGAACTCCTGGTATATCTATATACCCCCACCCTCTGGGGCAGACGGGGGTATAATAATAGTAATAAGTAATAAAACTCTAAAGACTATATACATGTGACCTCATAGTGTAATTACCTAAGTCATATTTATGGCCAAATTGAATATCTGTGTAACTTAACTTTCCTAATACTGCTGCCTCATTTTATGCAGATATCACAATTTAGCCAAAAATATGACTTAGGTAATTACACTATGAGGCTAATGATATGTTCATGTTCAGACTAAAGGATGAACTCATGTTGGTGGTCCAAAGTCAGGGTTGCTGTAACATCATGACTCAAAGATTCCCAATAAAATTTCATACACAAGAAGATGTTCCTCTGTAAACACACTTCCATGTCCATTATTCAACCCCACACCCCTATATAAAAGAAAAAATACTGTGTGGGTTTTTCATAAGATGATTCACTAGAGTCATACATGTCCATACGGTACTAAAAATACACAAATTATATTAAAATAAATTCCTCAGTCCTTAGTACATACAGTGGGGCAAAAAAGTATTTCGTCAGCCACTGATTTGGCAAGTTCTCTTACTTAGAAAGATGAGACAGGTCTGTAATTTTCATCAGGGGTACACTTCAACTATGAGAGACAAAATGAGAAAAAAATCCAGGAAATCACATTGTAGGATTTTTAAAGAATGTATTTGTAAATTATGGTGGAAAATAAGTATTTGGTCAAAAACAAAAGTTCAACTCAATACTTTGTAACATAACCTTTGTTGGCAATGACAGAAGTCAAACGTTTCCTGTAAGTCTTCACCAGGTCTGCACACACTGGAGCTGGTATTTTGGCCCATTCCTTCATGCAGATCTCCTCTAGAGCAGTCATGTTTTGGGGCTGTCGCTGGGCAACACGGACTTTCAACTCCCTCCACAAATTTTCTATGGGGTTGAGGTCTGGAGACTGGCTAGGCCACTCCAGGACCTTGAAATGCTTTTTACGGAGCCACTCCTTCATTGCCCGAGCGGTGTGTTTGGGATCATTGTCATGCTGGAAGACCCAGCCACGTTCCATCTTCAATGCTCTCACTGGTGGAAGGAGGTTTTGGCTTAAAATCTCATGATACATGGCCCCATTCATTCTTCCCTTAACGCAGATCAGTCGTCCTGTCCCCTTTGCAGAAAAACAGTTTCCACCCCCATGCTTCACAGTAGGTCTGGTGTTCTTGGGATGCAACTCAGCATTCTTCTTCCTCCAAACACGACGAGTTGAGTTTTTACCAGAAAGTTCTATTTTGGTTCCATCTGACCACATGATATTCTCCCAATCCCCTTCTGGATCATCCATATGCTCTCTGGCAAACCTCAGACGGGTCTGAACACGTACTGGCTTAAGCAGGGGGACCCGCCTGGCACTGTAGGATTTGAGTCCTTCTCTGCATAGTGTGTTACTGATGGTAGCCTTTGCTACTTTGGTCCCAGCTCTCTGCAGGTCATTCATCAGGTCCCTCCATGTAGTTCTGGGATTTTTGCTCACCGTTCTCA
>JAPQRP010000020.1:28524071-28543335 GCA_037367295.1 Apogon hyalosoma
TTCCATGTTTTCTTTTCTGTCTGTTTTAGTCACATGATACACACAGGAGTTAGTACTTGATTGAATAACCATTGTTTCTGAAGATTTTTGATGGTCTAATAATTTTTCTGGGGTTGTAAGTGTGCAGTTACCTTTAAGCCAATGTGCATATTTTACATAACATAAAGCTATGATACATTGTGTTACATGACTCTAAGTTACATGATGAAATTATACATGATTGTAATATGAATTTTGTTTTTGAATGTACAGTTTTGCAGTCAACACAGTAAATGTCCAAAGTAAATGTCCAAGAGGCTTCTTGGGAGTTAAGTAGATCACTGTTCGCTATCTGTACAACTAGTTCTCAAACACTAGTGAACACAGAACACCACCTATACTGAGAATTCACTTTAAAATGGAAAATAGTATTGGCATTCACCTCTTAAGAGCCAGTGATGCATTTCACAAGAAAAGGCAGAAAAAAAAAGTTGCAGCATGGAAAAAAAAAAATCATCAAAACTTAGTTGTTCTATGCTCTTTTTTTCTTTTTTTTTTACACATACCTGTAGGTCTCCTTAAACAGGGTGAGATAAATCTTCTGAGCTGATTTCTGACCTCATCCATGATTTTATAAAAACACAAGACCGTAAGAAAGACTCCAGACAGAGCCATTGGACTCCATCTAACATGGTTTTAATCAAAACTATCAATGGACTGTAAATCTGCTGTAGTATGTCAGCCACATATGGTAAAGTGTATCGATGCATTCCTGTCTCAACCAAAGATCCCCAAACACATATCCAATATTTCCCCTTAAAAATAATGTCATAGTCTAGGTCAAAACTGCAGCACTATGCGCCGAAATGAGCTGCCCTGTCTAAACATTACTATTCCAGTTTAAATAGTGATGTGTAATGTATCTAGACAGGATGAGTCTTCCCTCCAAAAAGTGATTTGTCTTGAAATGTCAGTCAGTATGTGGCCTGAAGGGCAGACAGCGTGGTTATGACATCATATCTCGGCTGCTGAGAATAAGATGCAGACCGTTTTAACGAGAGTAACAATGAGATGATATCATGACTGAGAGCCCTTGCAGGGAGGGTAATGGGATAACTGCTCAGTACCATTTACAGGAGCTGAAATGAAATCCTATAAAACACAGAGGGCCTGTATAGAAGATCCCCTGTTAGTTCTGATGCAGTATAAACTTTGCAAGACTGTTTTTATGACATTGGATTAGTATGTTACTAGTGTTCATTTGACTTTGCATTTTATCTCTGTACTATATTTAGTTTTTTTTTTTTTTTTCTTCCAGAAGCCGATTTTAGTCGTCCTCTGCTGCATTGTTTACTACCTTTTTGGGCTTTTTAAGGTGGTTTACTTACAAATATGCGCAGGTGTCGGGCACAAACCAGGCCAATGGAGCCATTTTGATCAGGACCACAGATCACCAGGACTGTTGGCTGCTTCCTTCCTAGAGAGCTGAGAGGGTATGCCTGATGGAGAGATAAAACAAGATGGAGCAGGAATTTATAACCAGTGTAAGAGCTCAGGATAAATGCAAAGTGAAGTTAGAGAGGGACAGAGACATGGAGGAAATAGAAAGTATTATTGAGACAAAAGCACACTGATGACTACAGATAGTCATGGGTATTTAGTAAACATCCCTCAGACTTGGAAGCTTCTTTTTTTCAGTGCAGGTCATTTCATTTGGGCCTTTGCTTCTCCATAACTCTCAGAGCGCCTGACTGCAGGATGCCAAGCATGCCAGACAAGGGTGGAAATGGCACCAGCACCACAGTCTATAGGAAACCATCCAATCTCATTAAAATAATCCTGGCTGTAAGTGGAAAAAATACCCGTATCCTCCCTGTGGGATGCATCCGTATATGTAACATACTTTCTGTCTGCAGTGAGCTGTTGGCATCTGCCTTGTTTTCTGACCACACATAACCATGTAATTCACCCTGAATCATCTTAAATGGGACAGGTAGCCGCCTGCAGAGCTGTCAGCCTGAGTGGCTAATCTTCCATCTCCAACACCTAAACAGAAGTGTGTATGTGGGTGGGTGTAGGTGTGTGTGCACTCAGTCATGATCATTACTGGAAACCCCAGAGGTGTCTGACTTCATTTAGATTCTTCACAACACTAAACTCATTGCAACTTTATAAATTGTTAGGCTAGCTGATGCTCATATAAATTGAGTGTCTTTGCACTTTTGTGTTTGTTTTCTTTTTTTTTTTCTTTTTTTATCTGCCATCAGTGGAAAGACGACAGCATAATCTCATAAACTTGGGCAGTACTTGAAGTACAGGAGACAGCAGATGCAGGTGTCTGGAAATCCAGTCCAATTAGAGCCCAATAAATATGTGTCAGAACACAAGGCATAATAGTAATTAGTCTAGTTTTATAAGTGTTATAAATAATCTATGAATACAGTTCACACCAACAGTTCAGATCACAGCTCACAAATTACAGAGAAAGCATTTTGTAATTATGGGGCACGCTTAGAAAATCACAGGATAAAGTAGGAGTAGAACAAGAAGTAAGGTAGATAGCTATATTGGATGAATAAAAAATACAGTTTAATGATGAAATAGAGTCTAGCTGGAGCTAATCCAAAGAACGCAGTGGTACGACTTCAAATTGATTTATGTCATTCACTCCATCTACTGTGACTGGCACTACATTTGTTTTGCATAAACATATCACTGTAACTCATGATTAATATGCTTCCTTGATCTTTTTTGGGTTTTTTTTTTTGTTTGTTTTTCAATTAGACTTGTCCCGCTAAATGTTTCATTATATGTTGTAACTTTATACAATGTACAAATTGCCATGTATTGAATTATAACTTTATTACAGTGTTTGGTTTTACTTTTTAAAACACCCTAAAATATGTTCTGCTTTCTCTGGATAAATGAAGTACATTGGCTGTTGTGTTTGGCTCCATCTTTGCATAAAGTAACTTCACTTCCACTTCACTAATGTATTCACAACAGGATAAAGTTCATATGGAGAAATAGGCCATTCCCCACATCGTATAATTGGATATAACAAGACTAAAAGCACATTAACTGGAGCAATGAATCAGGGAGAAGAGACTGCAGCCGCTATCTCCATCATAACAGCTCAGCTGAGAAATCATCTCACAGACTCAATGAGATGGAGGAGAGACTGTTATGGTCACAGAGGGCCACGGCGCTGATGGAAATATTGGAAGGAAGAGCACGGCCTGATTGAGAGGAAACGACCAACGGTGAGTAGAGATGAACAGCAGAACACCGAGGCAGAACTACTTCATTTTCATAACTAATGGGACTGCAGTTTGACAGTAATGACACAGACTCGCACTTGAGTTAATTTATAGTGACATGTCTAATCATATGTATACAATATATGTGTGTGCCATGATGTCACTGGAAACACATCCTTACTAAAAGTCCTTACAGCGACCAGCCATAAATGAATCATCTCATGGTTTCCTGCTGTTAGACTGAAAACACTTAAACATCCCCTCCAGTCATGTTACAAAACATCCTAAAAATACTCTGCATTGAATAATAATTAGATTCTGATATGGGTTTAACACCAAAAACTTCAGCGACCTCATTAAAAATTGTTAAAACAACATCTCCTCGGGGGTCTTTGAGTATGTGAATTCTACTCATTTCAGAAGTTGAACGGATGAACAAGATACGAGTCCATAGAAATTCACATGGAAACTTGATGATTAAAGCCAAATAAAAACTTTGAGAGGACACAGAGTTTTAAAGGTAATACTGACAGAAAAAAGAAGTGGTAGATGTTTCAACATTTAAACATTCGTACATTACCAAGAGATTACCTAACACCATCACTACTGGTGTTTCATCGCTTGTTTTAATCTATGGTTTTTACTCTGTGTTTAATCTATTAATTCATTAACCTATTTAAGAGTGAAGAGGAGTGTTCCCTGGGAGAGTTTATAAATGTTAACATTCTCAACAAAGCCGTGTGAAATGTAAAAGAGACGCCTCAGTGGTTCAAGACAAAATAAAACAAAAGTGACGTAAAATACAGAACCAACACAAAAAAGGTCTTAAGGGTCAAAAATGTAACAAAGGTCACAAATAGACAAAAAGGAGGTAAGAGGCCAAACTAATATGAAAGATACCATGAGGTGAAAATGAGCTAAGAGACAAAAACGAAGTAAAACTTTAAGGCTTTTTGTGAGGCTTTTTATGGCCCACTGTGAGGCTTTGTTTTAATTGCTTAGTCTTTTATTCCTGATACTGTATTTTATTTTATTTATTTTTTTAATTAATTTTTATTTTTTTGTTTTTTTTTATTGGACTGTCCTCTCTGTAGCACTTTGAGATTCCGCCGAATGAAAAGTGCTTCATAAATGCAATCTTTTATTATTTTTATTAGTTCTATTAAAACACAGCAAGACAAAAACTATACAAGAGACAGAAATGACAAAGAAGACACAACACAAAAGCAACATAAGAGACAAAAATGACATAAAACATGCAACAAAATGAAAATGATGTAAGAGATGTAACACGATAAAAACTACACAAAAGACAAAAATTACATAAAAGACTGAAGTCACTGCCTAATGTTATAAGTTTTGACCCCCACGAGACAAGGAAAGGAAAGGAAAGGAAAGGAAAGGAAAGGAAAGGAAAGGAAAGGAAAGGAAAGGAAAGGAAAGGAAAGGAAAAGGAAAGGAAACACTAGTGTACACAAAAGATTAAATACTGGAAAATCCAAACAGTTAAAACCCAATCTTTAAGAGACTATTTGAGTAGGGTCTCAAATAGGAAAAAAGTTCAGAGTAGTGCAGCATCTGGTGGGGAACACTACTGACCCCCCCCAGCACATTTGCACACACATCTCAGAAATATAGCTGTCTAGATTGTAATAAGGTCCCTGAGGGAATAAGTCTTTGAAATAAATGTTAAAGGCACATGTGCTTTCACCTCCAATCAGCATGAAACATACACTGAGGCTAACAAAACATGATCAGGGTCCTAAAAACACAAATACATTCACATCTGTACACTAAAACCAGTGGCTTTTTAACATTAGTCCACGAGGGCCAAGGTGCAGTGAAGGGGCTTCTGTAAACTCCTGACTAATTTAGTGCTGTGTGGTAACAAAAACGTCTCCTGTCTTCGCTCAGGTGTTGAAAACCCTCAGACTGATACACACACTCACACAGTCTGGACCCGGTGGCTGCGGCTGCCGCTGTTGGAACAGTAAAGGATTACTTACAGAAAAGCTATAATCTATCTGGCAACCGAAGGTGTAGGTGTGTGTATGTGCGTGGGCGACTGAGCACATGTGAATGCACGCTTGTTTTTGTGGTGCGTTCGCGGGCCAACAGAACGCCAAGCAGTGAAATCAGTGAAATCAGACTGTCTGCATCTCCTTCTACTGTAATTTTCCTTAAATAGCAGTGATGTCATGCGGGCAGCCTGTAAGCAGTAGCGCGTTGCTGGCGGCTGTGGGCAGCTGTGTGTCCAGGCTGTGTTTGTCTAGAAAGGCTACGCTGTTGGGGCTGCTGGGGCTGGGTCCAACAGCGGCTGATGATAATAGAGGGGAAGTGGATGTGGTGGATTTAATCACACACTTTGAGGAGAGAACACAAAGTCTACTTGGGACTGATGCTGCCACTCTGCCTGACTAAGCTTTTACTGTGATCATTTGTTTTGCTTTTTTCCCTCATGTAACCTCTTTTCCATTTCACTTAGTCGAAGCTGTTGCTGTTTTGTCTGTCTGTCTGTCCTCTACTCTATGAATGCAAAAAGCAAGAAGTTGCCAAGATATCCTTTGTTGGCTTGGGTTTTCCTACGAACTCCTATAAAAATCAAACCAGTTAAAAGTGTCAACTCCATGCACACACATAATAATAACGCCTATGTCACAAGCACTATTTAAAACTGAATTAATTGTTTTGTTTTGTTTTGTTTTTTTCGTCATTTGGGGGCTAGCAAAAAAAACCTGTAAAGCCAACATCAACATATTATCACCCCATAAAGGTAGCTCTTACCTCAAACTGTAGCCTATTTCACATCCAGCAGATAAATATTAACATTATAATAATAGGCCTTATAGACTCTTGTGTTTATCACCTAGTAAATCTAAGTCCAATATTTAAGTTCTTTTAAACCATTTTGTTTTTGGTGTGAGCATCTCCCCAGGGGTCTTGTTTTATGGTGCTGAGCATGTAAAGTAATACCAAATAAATGTAATTCTTAATTCATGCTAATGCTCTGTGTTTAATAAATTGGACCTATGCTGATTTTCATTCTCAGCACAACTCTGAGTCTGATGACAGTTTACTCTAGTCATTATTAGTCCACACACTCTACTATGGAGCTACCCACGAGTACATTATTATTTTTAATGACCCTGCCCCCCAAAGAGGAGGCAAGGGGTTTGTTAGTTAGTTTGTTTGTTTGTTAACACTCTAGCACCAAAACTATTGGTTGAATTCATACCAAATTGGGTTCATAGATTGCCAGTGACCCAGAATAGATGTGATTATATTTTGGGAAAAGTAGGTCAAAGTTCAAATTTGTTATGAACTTTTAAAATCTTTTTTTTTTCTCTCCCATTTACTTATAATGGGTGAAAATTCAAATGTCTATAAAAACATCAATTTTGTTTCAATTTACTTCAAACTTGATTAGATTTGATATAGATAATAGGTGTAGTTACATGTCTTGTGACTTTAACCCATAAAGACCCAGTGCTACTTTTGTAGCACTTCCCTAATTTATTTTTCTCTCTGTTTAAAGCTTATGAAGCAATTTATCAACATTTATTCTAATATTGTCCTCTGTAGTTTGCTTTTTGTTAGTCAAATTCAGGTATTTTACTATATTCAACTCACTAATCATGTAGATGTTCATTAAAGCTCAAATTAAAGTTGAGGGTTATTACATCAAAAACAAAGAAAACTGAAGAAAAAGTTACCTTTTCAGCAAAATCTACCATTAACTGAACAAAAACCAAGTGTGTCCATCTACTGTCAGTGATCCAGTTCCATGGGCTTTACTGGTGAATCAATGTTATAGAAGATGACAGTATTTCCATGTTCACTACGGAGCCTCTGAACGTCCAAATGGGTCATATCTGATGTCCATGAAAAGATGACAAACTGTATTTTACACCAATTATTTTCATGTATTGATAGGGTTAGTGGATCAATAGGTGTTAAATATTTTAGATCAGTCGATGGATTTGGTCGGCGGGGGCAGTTTGGGTCTTTATGGGTTAACATTAAACCTATTAAACTGTGTCATTAGCACTGAGTGAGTCTAAAGTGAGTTAATATAATGCATAGTGAGCACTGATACAAAGAACTGATAATCGAGGTGGTGCACGATACCAAATCCAACTTGGAGCCACCTCTAGATTATCTTCCCTTATTAATGCACAGTGTGTTTTGAGAAACTTAGGCTGAAAGTAGGTTTTACTGCAGGAAAAACTGCTGATGGGAACAATGAGATTAAACGGAAAACCAAAACCATGAGTTGAGAGACGTTACGGTGGTGCACAGGCTGGAGGGGGGTGACTGCTGACGTGGGAGATGATTTTCTGTGAATAAATCACTACTAGCGCCATTAATGTTATATATGGTGTTTTGATCCATTTAAAAGAGGGATGTACAGTTACCATACATGTATAGTAGAGTTATTCATTATTTTTTCATTGTTTAAACTCTATAGTAGTGTGCAAAAACCTCAGGTCACCATTAAATTTATTATTTTATTAGGGCTACTATGACCATACTAGTGGATTTTTTTCAATCACTGTATCAAGCTGCACACAGAATATAAAGGGAACATGTAAACAGTGTGTTTAAAAAAATGTCAGACCACATATTTAGTGTGACCTCCCTTTGTATTTAACATATCTTCAATGCTTTAATCTACTGTCACGCCAAGTTTCATTCATTTTTCATTGCTTGGCCTACTTTTTGTAATGGAAACAGACTTCACTCTAATGCTTTTTGCTGATAGAAGTTATACTGTTCTTTTTTTTCTTTTTTGCTCTTTTTTCCATTATGCTCTTGTTGTATCCTCAAAAAGAGCCTGAGAAATAAATATACTTATTGCTAACCTAATGGCATAATTGCCTAAGTCCTTTTTTTTTTTTTTTTGGTCAGGTTTATTGTTTATTGTTTATACAGATCCCCATTAGCTTCCACCACAGTGGTTGCTACTCTACCTGGGGTCCGTTAAAACACAAATATAGCTACAAAATACATAGATAAATAAAAACAAGTTTGCGATTCAGTGTTATCACCAGCAAGCTGAAAATTTCATCTCAACGCATAAACTTTAAAACATTTAAGCTTTTATCTTTCCAGCAACTTGGATTGCAAGAGTCAAAAAAAAGTCTTTTGCCTTACTGAATTTCCTTGAGTAGTTCCTGTTTGAGTGTTTTGGTTTTTTTTTTGCAAGCTTTTAGTGTGTTTGACGTGTGAAGGTAACTTATTCCATAGACTGGAGGCTCTGTGAAAGACAATTTTTCAATCGATTCATTTTTGGGTTTGGAAGCTCAAGGTGACCCATGGTAACCTGTCTGGTGCCATGAGTATGTTGTAGACCTCTATGCCTTATTCTGTCGGTAAGAAAGTCAGGTTTCCCATTCACAACAGCACTCCTCATAAGGAGGAAAAGGTTACATTTATTTTTTGCTTTGACAGTTACATTTTTGTAATGTTTCATAGGTCATAGCCAATGATACAACATGAAGCAGCAATGTTAGGAGAGTAAAGTTACGCAGATATGAGAATCAGGCCAAAATTATGACTTTTAAGCAAGTATGTTATGAGGCTAACGACATGTAACGTCATTACAACACTGCAAAAACAGTAAAGCTAAAGGTGGACTTATGCACAATACTATATTCATTCATTCAGTGTATCTGTATTTCTGTCGTGTGGTATTTTCTCTCTTTCTTTCTGTCTTATAACTTGTCAAGCCCAAACTTTTCTCCAACACATCCCAAAAATTGTCAGTGGGGTTCAGGTCTGGATTCGGTGGTGGTCAATCCATGTGTGAAAATGTTGTCTCATGCGCCGTAAACCAATCTTTCACAATTTGAGCCTGAAGATTCCAGGAATTGTCCATCATTGGTGTAAAAAAAATGATGAGACTCTCTCTGCACCAGTAAAGGTTAAACCTATTATTCCATGTAGTGGTCATCTAATGCAGGGGTGTCAAACTCATGTTAGTTCAGGGGTCACATACAGCCCAATTTGATCCCAAGTGGGCTCGACTAGTAAAATAATAACATAAATAATGTCAACTCCAACCTCTGTATTTTTGAATGAAAAAAGTAACATTTTAACACTATGCCTCAGTTTATCATTTACACGTGTGCATCACAACTTACAGATCACAGTGGATCTACAAAGACACAAAATATTTAATAACAGGCATAAAGTTGTCAAAATTGAACTTACTTCTCTTAAGACATTACAGGTTGTTCATATTTGTTCAAGTTATTCAAATTTTTTTTTGAAAGGATAGTTTGCAAATGTAAACATTTTCATGCAGTTTTCCTTTTTTTACATTAAAAGAGCGAGAAAAATTTGGAGCTGTCGAGAGAAATAAGTGCAATTTTAATAATATTCTGCCTGTTACTAAATGTGTGTCTTTGTAGATCCACTGTGATCTGTAAGTTGTAATGCACATGTGTAAATGATGATCTGAGGTATAATATTATTAAAATTGCACTGATTTTCCCTAAGAAAATTCAGGTTCTTCATGTTATTCACAAATTTTTAAAGGATATGTTTGGAGATGTTAACATTTTAACCATGTAATTTTCCTTTTTTGTCTAAAACAAAAAGGAAAAATTGGAGCTGTTGAGAGAAATAAGTGCAATTTTATGTATTTTATTTTTTATTGGACTGTCTTCTCTCTGTAGCACTTTGGGATTCTGCCAAATGAAAAGTGCTTTATGAAGGCAATTTATTTTTTGAATTTTTTTTTTTTAATATATTCTGCCTGTTACTAAATGTGTGTCTTTATAGATTCACTGTGTTGATAATCTGAGGTATAATATTGTTAAAATTGCAATTATTTTCCTAAAAAATTTCAGGTTCATGTTATTCAAAAAATTTAAAGGGCAGTTTGTAGATGTTAACATTTTCACCGCGTAATTTTACTTTTTTCACTAAAACAAAGACAAAAATTTAGAGTTGTCCTTCTTTACAGATTATTATGGTCGTATTTTAATGGTCTGACCCACTTGAGATAGAACCGGGTTGTATGTGACATCTAAACTAAAACAATTTAGACACCCTTGATTGTTTGCTTTTCACAAATTCATCCCATGGACCAGATCGGACCCTTTAGCCGTGTGTTCGACACCCATGATCTAATGGAAGCCTCTTACCTTTTTGCTGAGTTACATCCAGGTGAGGATTTTTAGTTTTTGGCCAAACAGTGTATGTTAATCCTGTCTCATCCTGTACATTTATTTTTACCCTTTTCTTAAAAATCACATATTGATGTTTGGCCCTCTGATGTCTATTTCCTTCTCTTCTCAGTCTGTTCGTGCAGCAGCTAAGCAGGGTTTCATGTGTCATGTAGCCCAGACTCTTATTCATCATGGTCTTTTCAAGGGCCCTCTGAGGAAACCAGTGTGGCGTTAAACCAAGCCAGCGGTCTGGTCAAAAGAACCACATGTGTTCCTAACAGCTCTCCACTGACACACATGCTCTTTCAGCTTGACATAGACCAGATCGCAGGAGAATGAAACTGCAACCACAGCAGAGAAGAGGAGCTGTGGTTCTGGACCGGAATAATGGGGAGAGCTGCCACAGAGTGAGCTCAGGTGTTCTGCCCTGAGGTGAGCACAGTCAAATATTTGGGAGTGAATGTCACAGAGACGTTAGAACATTTCCTTCCCATAATAATCAGACACTTTGTATGGAAGTTAATGCAAATTAGGAAAGTGTAAGTAGCAGCAGCTGTGACTCTTTAACCACTTATACAATCAGTCACATGTAGATCTTGTTGAATTTTGCAGTGATTACCGGGGCCTAAGTGACAAAATATTCCAAAGGTTTTACTAAAAAACAAAGCTAGGATGAAATTTGGAACCGAAGGATTTGCTCAGAGACAAATACTGTTTGTTTGCAGGAACATGCAGTCATAAAAAGCACAAATTCAGCTGATATAATTACACATAAAAGCTCTGTGATGATTTAAAACATTTGCAAAAACTTGAGGAGAATGGAACTGATTGTTTTAAAATCTTTGCGGCCACAAAACTGCAGAATGATGAGGACTAATAAAATGAGTCTGACATTTTCAGACTAATAAAATGCATGCGAGTGTGTAATGTTGCGTAGTGTTTAGGATGCAAGACAGAGAAAATTCATTTTCATGGAAAATGTAGCAAAAAAAATAAACAAAATGCAGTTAGTCATAGAAATACTGGTTACATTAAATTGCAACATTTGACACACACATCACGGTAAATGGCAACCACTGTTCAGTGTTCGGCACCACTGGTTTAACGGCCCGACAAAATGAACTATTAAAACACAACATTCAGGCAAAGGTACATTTCACAGCGAAAATAAAACATTTCAGATATAAAAACACGGAAAATGAAATGGCGTGTTATGACTTGGCTTCTATTTACAGGGCATCTGATGCATGAACACAGAAATAAAGAGAAATAAATGGATGGATGCCCATATACTGTAGGTCGTACAGAAGTAAAGGAATGAACTGAAGGGAAAATGTGTGTGTTAGCGTTATTTAAAACACACATGGGGTGCCTGATGGTTTTTGTTTTGTACCTAAGGGAAGAAAGTCAGAGGAAAACCAGGAAAATGACAGACCTTAGTGATGGCGAGGGCGCAGGCATGTCCCCAGATCTCTATGAGCTGCTGTTGTCCAAACTTGTATTCCTTCATGAGCTCTGACTCAATAGCTGCTGCCTCCCCTTTACTGTTAGACACAGAAAGAGATGTGGTTACAGAGGAATCTGACATGATGATCACTATCAACAACAACCGATCTGCTGAAGGAATGAATCTGATACACCTTCAACATAGAACCACAGATCTGCTCCAAGAAAAGCTCATTTCAACATTGTCATTGACAAATACTCATATAATACATATATATGTGGCCTATAAATAAGCTCTGATAAAGTGTTAAATCTACCAGGATCACACATCCGGTATCAGCTTAATTTTGGTTGAAAACATGACATGGAACTAAAATACAAGGTAAAATAACAGAGCTGTTCGTGTACAGTCTGTTCATACAGCTGAAGCGATCGAACGATTAATCAGCTCAAAGTGATTTAAAAAATGATTTGACAACAATTTTCCTGAATCAAGGCTTTGTTTCCTTAATTTAGCTGCTACTAAACATTGGTTCCACTGTTGTGTTTCGCACTGACACACATGACACCAGGATCAACAAAAGTTGTACAGTTTGTTAGTTACATCTTAAGTGGTTTGTAAAATATTAAGTTTTTGAAGACTGCAGTGCACATATTTGTAAATACTGACTTGTTTGTATATGTGTGTGTATATATACTCTTGTGTTGTTGTTATTTCTATATAGATATTTCTTATATATTCTTTTACTTTTATACTTTTTTTGTTTCAGCTGGTTCTGGAATAAAGAACATGTTGTTTGTCTTTTTCACTTTTTTTTCCGCCTATTCATATAATCATTCAGTATAATCGAATTTAAGAAAATAATCCACAGATTAATCGGTTACAAAAATAACCAGTAGCTGCAGCTCCAGTTGGCACACATGCATTATACAGTATGTCTGGGTGGTTGTAACATGTCGGTGTGAGGATGTGGCAGTGAGCCTGCAGCAGGTTTTTAATAGTTTCCCAAACAGGTCTGTATGTCAAATCCTACTCATACCAAACCTTTACAGCTTCTAGGAAACAACCTTATGAAACCTGAAGCAGAACATGTGAGTAATAAATTGATCTACAGCTGAATGCGTGTGTGTGTGCATGTGTGTGGACATGCATGTAACCTGCCATGTTTTCTGTGTGACTTATTATATTTGTACATTACAGCTAAACTGATAGGTGTTTTGCCTCGTTTTTAATAGTCTGCATGCTGATAGTCTAACATGGACTTTTTTTTTTAGCGTGGAGGTGTGTTTGTGTGAGCAGAATGTGTGTCTTTCTAGTGCAGCAGGGAAAGTGACAGTCACCTTTTGTGTAGCGCTGCCACCTGTTATGCAAAGTGTGAACAATGGGAAGAAGCTGAGTGAAAAAGCCATCTTTCTGCACTGGAGGGCTCTGTAAAGTAGTGTGCATCTCATGTTACTCTACAGACACCTAGTGGCTCTCTGCAGTACAACAACTTGATTAAAATGGTCGATGAAACAATCATTTTCAAGACGAAACACAACTGGACATTTTAATTTCTTTAACTGCTCTATCTCAACACCCACAGACGTAATAGAAATGAGTCTGAAGTCTGTTAAAATCAGTCAAAATGATGAAAAGACGCAAGGGAGGAGTGAATAATGTGTTGTTCAGTGTGATTAGATAAGGTCTAAACCATTTTAAACTTTTATCAGACTATTGCAGAGCCATAACAGCAAATGAGAAACAGTGGACAAAATCAATCATACGCCACCACGCTCACCAAGCAGCGTTTCTCTACCATTCATCAAATCTTCATCACTGCAACACAACCAACAGCTCTGTGTGTGACTGAAGATGATTATATCGGTGTGTTTTTCTACAGGTTACATCATTTGTGGGATTTTTTTCCGTTACATCATGCAATGACGTGGAAAAAAATCCTAAGATTCTGCTCAAAAATTTGGAGCAAAACTGGAAATGATCAGTTTAGTCAAATCATTTGCCATTTAGATGACAGTTATAAAATGACACAGCAAAAGACAGAAACAAATGAAAGAGAATGGTGTATATTCAGGAACAGCTGTTACAGTATGTTCCATTTTGACACAACCTCACAATGTTTTTCACTGTAAGACTGCTCGATCTGTGCTGAATTCACTGTGAATAACAACATTGTGCTGTCTTTGTGTCTATAAATTTACTTTGTGTTCCAATGTGTATGAATTTGTATGAAAGAGTCTCTGTTGAAGAAGTCATGTGAACCCATGCATTCTTTTTGTGTCACTTCTCTCCACTCTTTGTGGTGACAGTGCGATTAGCACTAAGACGGCTTGTGCTCCTTTTACGGTCTTTTAAGACACAGCAGTCGGTGTGTGTATGTGTGTTTGTGTGTCAGTGAGCGGGTGTTGCCAAGTGGGGCTTCTGGCATTTACCTGTGCCAGTGGAGCAGCAGCAGCTGTCACCCACGGCTCACCTCAGGGATGTTTCCTGAGTCACTGTGACAAGATGCTCTTTAGAAAGTTCACTTCAGTCCACAGGGTTTACTCTCTGTTAGCTGCAGCTGGCAGCATCGCAGCTCCTAACAGTTTATATCAGATCTGAACTGATTCCACGGGGTTGGGCTAATTTGTTTCCCTTAAAAACAGTAAGAGGAAATCCAATTTGTGTAAAATTTCCAAATCTACGGTGTTGTTGATAGTGGGTGGATAACTCAAAGCCCGGGAGTGATACTATCACAATAACAGTTCTGCAGCTGAACTGACAATTACTATTGATCCTTAACATTACTGACAGAGCAAAGTGTTGTGGGTGTGCAGCTCAACAGCTGCTAGTGTTAGCAAAGAGGGTCTACAATGAGTGAGCAGCACAGTTACACACTGTTAGACTGCAGACGGAGGACAGCTGGTCCAGCACATATCCACCCGACTATCAGCTCTTATCAGACTTAATTAACCATTAGTGAAACTCCTTCCTTTTTCAGCATGTGCAGAGCTCTGCTAGTTATATTTAGATTTTAACATGGAAGGATCTCACTTAACCCTTTAACCCCTCAGACATTGTTTCAATGAAAAGTGCTGCTGTGAATGTGCGTCTGTTTCAGTGTCATAAAAGCTGCAGTGAGTTTGTGCTTGTGTTCCTTTTCTTCAGTGGTTTTACTTTACTGTGTGTTTTAGGGCCAAACAGGGAGAAAAAACAGAAAAAGACAAAGAGAGAAATTGAATTTTGACAGGTTTTGACTAAATAAGGCACTCAGAATGTGCATCGATAAGAGATTTAGGATGTTGAGCATGAACTGTGAACTGGAGCAAACTGAACAAGTATTTGAATTTTGGCCCAGTAGTTTTTGTTTTGGGGTTCTTTTTTTTCTCTTTTTTCAGCTGCTTTTTGACCCCTGGTTGAACTCCAAAAAGCAGTTACACTGTCAAAATATGGTAAAAACACGGTAAAAAATAAAATAAATAAATAACGGAAAATCACCACAACAGTAAAAGTCAGTCTCACTCACTGCTCTGTTTTACCCCCATTACACAGGCAGCAGCGGGGGGGCTCATCTAAGACTTAGATGAAACTGAGTCGTATGTGGATGTGTGTGCGTGTTCATGTGTGGGGCCCTTATGAATATTAGCTTCTGTTGAACCTGTAGTTGCAGCCTTGCAGCCGGCAGAAGCCTCTCCCTGGGGACACCGTTGATTTCCCCATGCTGCGTCTGATGTGCTCCTGCACTGTGTCACCTTCACTGTAGTGCTGCTCAACTGTGATCACAACCTGCTTAATGAATCTGTTTACTTTACACATGAGATAAGGTAAAATGAAACTTTAATGGTCCCTATAGGGAAATTGAGGCACCGCTGCAGTAAACAGCAAGAGCATATAGAAAGATAAAAAAGAATTCTTAAAATGATGTAGAAGTCTGTGGTCACAAACACATATTCAAATCTAAAATCCAACACATGAATACATTATAATGTTCTGATGAAAATAGAATGCAAAATACGATGCATTTAGATCTTTATCGTCAGATTTCACTGTCTCTGCAAAATCAGGCTGTAGATATGGAAGGAAATAGCATATTATATAAAAGCTTTAGTTGTACCTAGTTATGCTAGTATGTATACAATCTATAACATACTATATTTTGTATATATTGTAATCATCCCATTTGCACTACTGTACATAATAGACACTCAAGTAGATATATAGCTGTCATACCACACTTCCTGTACACACTGTGTAATATGTACAATACCTATCATATGCTATTTTTTAACCTGTGATATATCATTTTTATCACTGCTAAAGCACTTCTGGTTAGATGTAAATTGCATTTCGTTGCTTTATACTTGTGACATGTGCAGTGACAATAAAGTTGAATCTAATCTAATCTAAAACATACTTAGCACCACTAGTTAAATGTATTATAGCCCAGTGAAATATGGAGCCAAAATGATTACTTTAATGTTTGATATTGAAAATAAAATTTCGCATTGAAAACACACCCTGGAACCAAAAAAAAAAAGGTGTATTGTAAAAAAATTGTAATGGCATCAAAACAGGTATTGGCATTGATAACGTTTCGCTGAAGCTTAAAACATGGACATCAAATGTTATATTATTGAATTTTTATTATCTTTTTGCATTCTGATGTGTTTTTGAATGAAAATCATATTATTGTTGTTCTTTAATGTCACTGTTTTATCAATGACAGTTTATGATTTCAATGACGTTTTTCTTTTTTTGTCAGTTTTTTTTTCCGCTTACTGTGGTGTTTCAGTTTTACATTTCTGTCACCTTTTTGGCATGGAGGGGAGGGTTTGAGGTGAATTTCTATCAGGGCGCAATTTGCATATTATTTGCATATTGAAAACTTTGACACTGGGCTCAGTCGGTTGGATCCCGCCGGACTTACTAGACCCTTGAGTATAAGAACCATCTCAAAATGTCATCAGCTAGTTCACCTGAAGCTCCTAAACCACAAGTAAGTCTGTTTCATTATGCCATTGTTTATCAAGAAGTGGAATGGATTTAAGTTAGTTTTGTAAAGATGTTATAATGTTTTAAACTTTAGCAAAATGTTATCAGTGCCAATTCCTGTTTTGATGCTGTTACATTTTTTTTAAACACACATTTTTCTTTTCTTTTTTTTTTTTTTAATTGAAAAAGGTGACAAAATATCTCCAACATTACCATTCATACAGAGCCCTTTTCATAATCCCTATTTTATACATACAAAAGTGTAAAAACAAAAACATGAACATATAAACTGAGTGCTTACAGTTCTGGCATTTCTCACTTAAAATCAGTCATTGCATTACAATGCCGCTGGGTTTTTAAAACATTACACGTTTATGCAGAAAAACATAAAACAAAGAATAAATACAGGGAGATTATAAAGAAAAGAGGACATTTTTAGAGGAGTGATACAATTCTGGGCGGCTAGAGGATACAAACTTGATCCATTTGTCCCAAATATAATAAAATGTATCCCTCTGGATTCTGATAGAGTAAGTACATTTTTCCATTTTCAATATTTGCAAGATGATCTCATTCCAGTCTTCTGTTGTTGGTGGAGTTGGATTTAACCACCTTCTTGTAATAGATTTCTTGCTGGCTGCTAAAAGCACCTGTAATAATTTTGTATCCTATCTCCATTCTAGTACAGCGACATCACCAAAATATAGATTTACAAAGTTATAGGTAATATGAACCTTAAAGACCGATATTAAATTCCCGTGGATACCGCTCCAATACTGGTGCTTCCTGGGGCAGTCCCAGAACACATGATAATGATGAGCCTCCTTTGATCCGCACTGTCTCCAACACTCAGAGGGGCCATTTCTGTATTTACCCTGATGGGGTGTCTCAAAATATCTAACAACATTTTTCCAACAATGCTCTCAATACACGGACAATACACATTTTTCAATGCCAATATTTCTTTTTTCAGTTTAAGGGTGTGTTTTCAATGTGAAATTTCATTTTCAATATCAAACATTAAAGTCATCATTTTGGCTCCATAGTGGAAAACCCCGGCAATATGTGAAAGTAGAATATGTGGCATGCAAATACAATAAACTTAATTCCAGCCTACATATGTTCCAGCCTAATATGTTACTAGCAGCAGCTATGAAGCATCCTATTATATGAGAGCTGATATCATATGAGGAGGGCTTGTATTTTTCCAACACTGACACAGACACACACAGCCCCCATCCCCCACCTCAGTTTCCCCACTTCCCATCTTTCCTCTGTGATGTGCTGGTGAGATAAGGAGCTAGATTAAAATAACTGAAAGTGAAAGACTGCAGTCAATATCCATCAAACCTGCTATTTTAGGGGGAGGGATCAACATAATTGAATAATGAAATAGCTACTCAGGTATAAATTTGAGGTACTTGAGTAAATACATTTTAGGCAAATACTACACTTTTTTTTTTTTTTTTTGCTGTGTTACATTTAGCTGGTACAAATTGACTGTGATGTTCTCAAAAGAACACTTCTCAGCTCCAAAACCACTTGTTAAAAGCCGGCACTAGACCAAAAAACTGGCTGTTTCCTGCTCTAGATTTTCCGTTGTGTAATAAGCGGAACTGTACCCACTAGAAGGAGGCCACGTATGTGAGCTGTGAGTGGAAATGGATTATTAAAGAGCAGGTAATAATTAGTCAGACTCCTGCTTTGAAGAGAATAGAGAATGGAAACACACTGTTCACGAGGTCCACAGCCTTCTTCCCTCTGCCTGTGCTCTCCTCTATGACCTATCCACCTCTCGGTCTGTCTAATACTTGATAGCTTTAAATGACACTTCAGGGCTTTTAAACACAAATAAAGTGCTGCATCAAATGGCAAATTGCTAAGAAGGGGACCTCTTTTTCTGTGTGTGTTTCTGTCTTCTTAAAATCTGTGACTTTTTCACATAATTTAACAACTGTTTTGTTGCTGCCTGTCACAGTTTATAGAAAATAGTGATGATTTATTGTCAGTCCAGACCTTTTGTGTTTTCTATTATTCATACATTGGGCTTTCTCAAGTAAGTATCCTTCAGCACTCTGTAAATGTGTGTTGGTTTTTGATTAAAATGAAATTTTGTAGAAAATCATGGCCATACTGAGTTGGCCTTCAAATACACGATAAACCTCAAAAATAAAAGACCTGACATACCAACATAGAGCAGATAAACAGGCTGGTCAAAAAAAGGTCACAGTCTGGAGTTGACTATGCTAATAGTTCAGATCATTCAGTTGGATATTTACTGCAGTGATTAACGTTTATACCCCAACTGATGCAGTAGCTTCTCATTTCTTAAAGGAGTGATATTTTGTTTTTCTTAATGGAATTATGCATTT
Organism: Apogon hyalosoma; assembly: GCA_037367295.1. Taxonomy (NCBI): domain Eukaryota; kingdom Metazoa; phylum Chordata; class Actinopteri; order Kurtiformes; family Apogonidae; genus Apogon; species Apogon hyalosoma. Next base: position 28,543,276 of record JAPQRP010000020.1, read on the forward strand.
TAAAACATTTCCCTGTGGTCTACATAAACTGTAAATGCTCTGCTTGAGTCTGAATTCTTC
>JAPQRP010000020.1:28543753-28567070 GCA_037367295.1 Apogon hyalosoma
TCAAATTCAAACTTTATAAACTATTAGGGTCCAAATACACAAATAAATGAACCAAAGACTAATAAAAGTGGGTTTAACAAAATAAACAACCCTTTAAACAACAATCAGTTTGATAAAGAGAATAGTAATTGGACCGTGATTCAATGGGAAAAGGTCATGTGGTCTGATGAGTCCAGATTGACCCTGTTCATCGGGGTGAGGAGAGAGGTGGATGAAATGATTACCCATCATGCCTAGTGCCTATAGTACAAGCCTCAGGGTAAGTGTTATCATCTGGGGTTGGTGTTAACCCATAAGGATGCAGTGTGACTCTTGTGTCAGTTCCCAAATGAATTTTTCTCTCTCTTTAACCTTTCCTAAGTGATTTATAACCATTTATTATAATATTATCCGTTGAATTTAGCATTTTTTCCACTGAAAATTATCTATTTCCTATATTTAATTGACTGATCATGAAGATGTTCGTACAAGCTCAAGCTTTCTGTTTTGGTTATTGTACCAAAACAGAAAAAACTGAAGAAAAGGTGACTTTTTCAGTAAAATATAGCATTAACTGGATATAAACCAAATGTCTCCATCCACTGTCATTGATCAAACTCCATGGGTTTTACTGGTGAATCAATGTTGTAGAATATTCGGCCACTGAGGTCAGCTGATCAGGGTCTGCTGCTCGTCCTCTGTACCAGGCTCAAAACCAAAGGGGACAGAGCCTTTTTAGCAGTGGCTCCCAGGTGGTGGAACGCCCTTCCACCTGAGCTACGAGCAGCAGCCTCAGTGGACATTTTTCAGAGGCATTCTAAGACGCACCTTTATTCTATTGCTTGTATGGGTATTCAATGATTTTACTGGGTGTTTTCAAATTTCATATTTTTATGCTTTTGCACTTTGTACTCTTTCATGTGTCTTGAGTCTTTTAATCTGTAAAGCATTTTGTATTTCTTGTTTTGTGTGTGTGTGCAGCTGTCTTATCCTTTTAATCTGCAAAGCACTTTGTGAGGTTTCTCTGTGATAAGTGCTATATAAATGAATTTTACTTACTTACTTACTTAGAAGATGACAGTGTTTTCACGTTCACTACGGAGCCTCTAAACGTCCAAATGGGTCATATCTGATGACCATGAAAAGATGACAAACTGCATTTTACACCAATAATTTACATGTATTGATAGGATTAATGGATCATCAGTAGAAGCTTTTGGTCGACGGTGGATGTTTGGGTCTTTATGGGTTAGTTAAGGTGTCCAAAAAAAAAAAAAAAGATATAATAAAAAGTTGAGACATTCCAAAAGGTAATTGAAAAGATGCTACAGCGAATGCATGTCATAATCAAAGCTAAAGGCTAAACAAGGCTGAGGTTAAATATCACAGTGTGAGATTTTTGGGCCAGGTTCTGTATGTACACATAATGTAATGGATTACCATGCATTACACTGATGCCTGTGAGCCAGTTCAGGCACTCAGCTTGAACTGCTCTGCTGCATAGTCATATGATATGCCTCTTTCTTTCTACCTAACACACCTCCCACTTTGGCAGTCTATTTAAACTGCAAAAATTCCCCAGCACTCTCCCAGATACACCAGTGCCACTGCATTGCATCACTGTTGCCAGCTCTTTAAGCCCTCTCCACCACCCACCATCCACGTGTGGGCGATGGGGGGGGGTATTTATTCAGCCCTATCCAATACCTAAATATCTGCTGGGACTGGGAGTGATGATCCCAGACCCCTGACATCAAACTCTAGATTGATTTTTCATTTAGATGAACAAATTATGAGATAGCGGCACAGTGGTCAAGTGGATCGCACTGTCGCCTCACAGCAAGAAGCATCCAAAGACATGCACTAATAGGTTAATTGGTTAACCTAAATTACCCATAGGTGTGAATGTGAGAGTGATTGGGTGCTCGGCCCAGTATGTTCCTGTCATTGTTGAAAATTAGAATCAGTTCTCAACCAAATCACCAAAGGTAAAATTTTAAAAAATATATTCAAACCTGAGTTGTTGACTGAAATAAAATATGGGTTCATATGATGTGAAAATGCATTGTATATTCATTTGTACTGTTACCAGTTATATCTGGAGCTATATCGCTCAATTAGATTCATTTTGTCTTATTTTCTTATTTTAACATGATTTAACTGTTGTCTGGAAACAGGAACAGTATATGTTAGTATATCTGACACCCATTAGAAATTCTCTTAATCCAGACTGAGCTCAAGAAATGGCGTTGTATGTCACACCAGTTCTTATGACATTTGGCACATTTTCAACCTTTCGTGTGTTATACAACGCCATTTGATCATGTGTCAATTTACACCAAGACGTCCAGTTCATATGACCTCAACCTTAACCTTCAGTGTGTGGTATTCGACGCATCGATTCAGGTTGGACAGGGGGCTAATAGCGACATGAACACACATGGAAAGCTTAGAGTCATGGAAAAAATTCTTAGACCATCAAAAGTCATCAAAAACAATGGTTATGCAATCAAGCACTAACTCCTGTATCATGTGACTAAAACAGACAGAAAAGAAAACATGGAATGAATAAAAGCACTGTTTTTGTCAGTACAAGATATTTTATAGATATTGAGTACATAGATATTGATGAAAGAACTGAAGTGATTTTAGTTATTATCAAGAAAACCTTGGAAAATGGATATCATCTCTGAAATTAAACTACTATGAGCTATTTTTGTTGGTATCATTATATTTGTCCAAACTAATGTACCTTTAGTTGTACCAGGCATTAAAATGAACAAGAAATTGAAGAAAACAAGAGTGGTCTAAAAAAATGTTTCTGCGACTGTATAATGCGTACAGATAAAACGCAAACTAAAAGTGGCGTGTATATTTACATGAGTCATGATATCACATTACTTAATCTGCTGCACTGGTAAACATGCCCTGTATTTCACTTTTGTAAAAGCATGATGAATATCAAAAGGAACTTTCACATCAGAACGCAAAAATAATTTGACTGAGTGAATGGGCCTGAGGGGGTTCTGAGGGAATAGAGTGCAGCACGAAAACCCTGCAATAATTATCAACCTCTGTCTGCTTACTATCACCCAGCTCACAGGGCTTCCCCTTTACTGCTCTGTTCTTTGATCCTCACTTTTACTGATCTTGCCTTATCATTCGCTCCTGTTTACCTCTTGCATTTCCTTCCCCGTCTTCTCCTGTTGTGCTCGCCCGTCTTTTCCACCACCCTCTGTCTCTCTGTATCGCTGCTGATTCATACTTCAGTGAACCAGGGTGATGGCAGATGGAGAGGTGACGGTAGGAAACCCGCAGAGGAGAGCATAGACTGGCAGGGAGGCCACATGGGGAGATAACTCACCTTGGATGCTTTAATCTGTTGTACATTTTTCTAAACTTCTCTCATGAGAAATGCATTTAAAGTTGAATGAAGCTGCGCACCGCTGTATGAGCAAAGACATGAACTGTCTTTAATCATAGGAGGCCTTATTTTCATCCCCTGAAGATAATCACATGCATCTTGTCCTAGTTAAAAGTTTTTGTTCATAATTTAGCTAATGTAATGCTAATGACATCCACACTCATGTCCTGCTAAGAGTTATTGCTTACATTATGGTGCTGCCTCCCCTGCTGACATCAACGGGCTTCCCCTCATGTGTTTGAGTATGTGTGTGTCTGGTTTAACAAGTGTCATCTTAGGACACCTTTTATAATCAGTCACATCCCCTGCAGTTTTGCCTCCAGGAAATCCTGCAGCACCCAGCTAAGAGGCGAAGTAAAGGGAATGATGAAGGGGAGGTATGAACGCAGACGAGAAAGTCAGACGTAGAGGGGCAGATAAAAAAAAGGAAAGACAAGAGGAATGAAGCGTTTGAGTATAAGAACACACATAAAGACTTTCATTAACAGGTCTCAAATCTAAAACCAGCACAATACAATGAATGGGATTACAGTATCTCTAAACATATGATTGATATTGGCTTAGTCTTGAGGCAAATCACAAGACCACTTTATGAATTTCATGGCATCATCTCAGAATCCACCATATTTTTTAATCAAAGACCAGCTAAGATCACTGCCTCACTAAACTGCTTTTGCATTGTCTGGTTTATTTACCAACAAAATGTGATTTGCCTGTGATTTTATGTAAAACTTCCTTCTTCAATACTAATTAGACATTTTTGTGGAAGAATTTTCAGGACAGTTTCAGATGCTTGCCATCTATTTCCCACATTGCTAAGTGCACAAGCTTAGCATTTACTGAGGGATGAAGCTGATGCAGCGTTTGTTTTGTGATAGATTGATGGGACAGGATTATGGTAAGAAATTGTTCTTCCTGTCACTTTTGGTTATGATAAGCAATGACAAGACAGATACATACAGTATGTAGCATATGCTGAGTTTGTATATAAAGCAAGACTACATCAACATTAACGAATGTCAGCTGCGAGTCACTCAATCCCAATTTTTCCCGCTTGGGGTGTGAGATAAAAATACACATCTACCCCATTTCTGTGTGTGTTTACTCAACCTATAGACAGTTATCTTGCTGTTATGCTGAGAAAATTGGCCTCATTACATCATATCATCCATCCATCCATCCATCCATCCAATACCCACTGCTTCTCAGGGTTCAGGTTGAAGGGGCTGCAGCTTAAGCAGGAATGCCCAGACCTCCCTCTCCCCAGCCACCTCATCCAGCTACTCTGGGGAGACACTGAGGCATTCCCAGGCCAGCTGAGAGATATAATCCCCCAGCATGCCCTGGATCTGCCCCAGGGTGTCCTCCAAATTGGATATCCCCCCAACAACTCACGAGGGAGACTTACAGGAAGCAATCTGATCAGATCTAAGAACCACCTAACCTGGGATGTCTTGATATTGAGGAGCAGAGACTGAACTCCTCACACTATCTCTGCAGGTTAACCCAACCACTCTGCAGAGGAAAGCCATTTTCATCACTTGTATTTACTCCTTGAATTACCCCCTTATTCTGGTGGAGAGCTTCAAGTGCTTGACTGATCGTAGGAGTCATGTTGTGTGATACAGTTTGGCCCTCTTGGATCTCCCAGAGCAAATTGGTCCTAGATAACAGGCCAGATCAGGGTCACCAGAGCCAGACCCAGGTGGAGGAGGGGCTCCCAGGCAAGCCTTTATGGTCAGAGTTTGATTTTCATTTGTTTTATTTATTTAACCTTTATTTAACCAGGTATGTTAGTTTTAGTTAGTTTTCCCATGAGGTGCATGCAGCTGAAGGAGCCATATGTGATCTGCCCCCTGCAGGAGGGGCTATAGGGGTCTAGGACATCCTGGATTGAGTGGCAGCCAGAAGGGAAGGCCCTGGTGGTCTTATCTCTGGTTATTGAGACTGATTCTCATTTCTCTACTTGAAAAAACTGGTGGTCATAATACTGTGTACATTATCTGGTCCTGACTGTCTTGTCCTGTTTGGTTTTGATTTGATTTGATTTGATTTTGATCTCAACCCCTCCAAGTCTTGGTGGTGTCTCTGTTTCAATATATTCTCTTCATGACTTGGCCTCCGTTTAGGTCATCTCTAGTGGATATTTATCTGTAGCAGCTGTAGAGCAGCTCACAATATGATGTAAGTCTAGGTCTGCATGTTCCACAATAGAAGTATTATCATAATACAGCAGTTCTGAAATATTAAAACATTCATCTATTCTATATCATGACGTTTGTGTAACTGAAGAGGATAAAATACTCCTAAGAAGACAAACAGCAGGAAATTAATGTGTATTTAATCACTTCATTATGTTGTTAGTTTCACAGAATTTGACAAAATGTAGAAGAGAGCTGACTGAGTCTGAGCTTAGTGCCTCTTTACTACATATACTACACATGTTGTCCAGATGAATTAATAAAATAAAACAACAGAAATGCTGATATGTGAAGCCATATAAACATATGAGAAGTAAAATTAAATAAAATAAGAGAAAATAATAGCAATATTGATAGGTGAAGAAGAGGATTATAATATAATAACAGTACTTCATCCCACTCCTATGTGATGGTTAAATGCGTAGTTGACATGTCCTTTGTTGAAGACGCTATAATATTGGGATAATTCTAGTAATCACATGCAAAGACACCCTTCAAAGTGACTCATTACAGGTGTCGGACTGCATTTAAATTCAGATTTTTAGATGGCTGGAAGCATAAAGATATGTAAATGATTGCCCTGGTGCATAATTTGTGGATGGCTCAGAGGATCAGGTGCCACAGCAGTAGGAGTGTCTCATAAATAGTCTCAGCTGGCAGATAGGAACTGGCCCTGTGCCTCCATATGGTCCCATTCTAACTGCCCAGCGTGAGCCCCTCCATGCTGCTCAATTCTTATCAAATCAGGATGGCATGATCCACTTTGTTTCAGGCCTCCTTGGGCAATAATTTGGGACTGTATGTAATGTGTGTGTGTATGAGAGAAAGAGAGTCACAGTCACATCCATACGACTCTCTCTGGTCGTATCATTCTTTCAAATCAGGTATAATCAGTTTAGCCGTCTGCTCATGTTCCTCATATCCGGTACATCCAGGCAGACATTCTTTAGATAATCTCAATCAGTGGCTCCTGCATTTTGTTCCCATAACTCATTTCAATCCTCCACCCCTCCCAACAGTCATGTACCTGTAGGTAATCATGCTACACCACAGTTTTGTCAAGAACACGTGCGTTCCTGCTGACTAAAAATATACGAGTATGTAAGGTCTTGTTATTGCAGGACACGTAACTACAGAAGATAGAGCATGATTTCAGGATGGAGAGAAAGCCATGCACAAATGCATCACAGAATATCCATTATAACCCCTGTCTGTGCTTTAAACTCAGTTCCCTATGTTTGAGGCCAGGGGCCATCAGCATCCCAAATTACAAGGCGTGTGTTGTCACATCCCATTTTTTTCCACTGACGGTCTTGTCCTCCCGGTACTGGAGGCTGAGTAGAATGGTTAATGCAATTTATAAGGCCGATGGGCAGGTCACAGCACTTCCATGACTTATCTGTGTAACAGAGTGACCTGGAGTTTAATAACAACAATGTATTATTTGCCCCGTGCTTTAGGTGATGCAGCTCGTCTTTGGACGGTGATTTGGCCTGGCTGCAGTTACATGTGAGCCCGTCTGTCTTTGACCCTGTTTAGACCTGGACCCACATGTATCAACATGAATTCACATCCAGCATCAGTAAATGTCAAAATATGTCACTAGTGGCTCATCATTATCAGAGTTTTCATTTCCACTCATGTTTTAGTGCAGCTACCAAATGATGGTTCAGATGACCTCATTTCTCCCTCTTATGTGCCCCATAGCAACAAAAATGTCAGATTCATGTAACTGCACATAAAGAGCACATGAAAAGAAAAGACATCACTGTGTATTGCTTTGTAGATGTGAAAATGTACCATGATATGATGAGAATATAATTAGATTATATTATTTGCCTCATGTCAGTGTGATGTAGGTTTATTTGGGTTGGACTGAAATGAATTTTGTTATTTTCCCTTTCAGGCATACTTGATAAACCTGAGGTAGATTGTATTGTGTGAGGTCTGAATAAAGCCTCCGACTTCCATCTCTCCAATTTTTCTAATACCCTGCTTCCCTGCACTACAGTGTTCACTCCAGTACTGGAGAGAGCAGGAGCTGGAAGGATTAGACAGACTTCTGGTAGCCTCATGACACCAGCTGTCTATTTTCATCTGTAGGTGAGGACCTCACAATGGCCCAACACCTCATCCAGGCAGGAAGAAAAACTCCATCAGAGGTTTTCCACCTACAAATCTGTCACAGTTATTATCCATGAGCCTGAATTACTGCTACCAAATACTGGGTGACAATTTTAACCCTTACTAACCTCCCGCTGTATTGCTGCTTCTATTTTAAAAGCCACACTCTGTACTGTGGTCTCACATTTCTTTCTTTCTTTTTTTTTTTTTTTGCTTAGTGCCTGATGAAACATATCTAAACCATTTGGACAAATGTGCTCTGGAGCCTTAGCTAAGCTCCCTAAAATCAGTTTGATACATGCCAGCAGATGTTAGCATGTTACAGTGATAAAGTCATAGCTTGGGTTACAGTAGTGGAGGCAACATGGTGTGAAGATCAGACATCAATATGCATAAGCACTGGTTGTGATGAACAAAACATTTATTTATTTATTACCACACCCTCTGAAGGGGAGGCAAGGGATATTGTTTTTGGTTTGGTTCGTTTCTTTGTTCTTTTGTTAACACTCTAGCGGCAAAACTATTGGTTGAGTTCATACCAAATTGGGTTTATAGATTGCCAGTGACCCAGAATAGATGTGGTTACATTTCTGAAAAAGTTGGTCTAAGTTAAAATTTTTTATGAATTTTTAAACCTTTTTTCTTCTCCCATTTACTTATAATGGATGAAATTTCCCATGTCTGTAGCAGCAAAACTATTGGTTGAATTGATACCAAATTGGGTGTATAGATTGGTAGTGACCCAGAATAGATGTGGTTAGATTTTGGAAAAAGTAGGTCTAAGTTAAAATTCTTTATGATTTTTTAAAATCTTTTTTCCTCTCCTATTTACTTATAATGGGCGAAATTTCACATGTCTATAAAAGCATCAATTTTGTTTCAATTGACTTCAAACTTGGCACATATATAGAGGCAACTGTTATCAGCACATGCACAGACATGATGATATCAGCTGGATCGACGCCAAAATAAGCTACGATATTTACAAGGGGCATGGTTTGTTGTGCCTGGAACCACTTGTTTACTTATTTATTTATTTAAGAAGATAGTGCACTGTCATTTAGTTTCCTCGTCTATCTCTTTTATCAGTTAGGGAGCTGTAATGAAAGTGAAAATGAGAAATGGCCGCAGAATTGTAAGAAAAGTGATGCATAGATGAGAAAGAGGCGAGAGTGACACAGCATAATTAGAACCACTGTGAAGGGCACTAAAGAGACACAAAAGAACGAGACAGACTAATGAAACCCTGCCACGGAGAGGGCATTAGTCTGGTTTATCTGAATATATAAATACTAGAACCCAGGAGCACAACACTGTGCTATGTTTGCGTTAGAGCAAATTCAATCAGTGCCGATCTCTCAATTGATCCATCAGTGTGAAGTCAGTATTTAGTGGGAATTGATTGAACTACTGAGACACACGAAGGGGAGAGTCATATGATTTTTGTTGTTTTCCAGGCTGGTCTATAATCCCATGGGGCCTCCATCAACTGCTTCTACACCCATTTGGCTCCAGATGTCACAGTTGGTTAGCTACAGAACACAGTGCAACACAGAGGAGGGGGTGCCGGGGGTATATATACCTAAAACAAAAATGACAGAGGCAGGATGTGAGTCTGCACTTATTGTATAGCTGCTCTCGTATATTTGCATCAGCATGTTTGTATAGCAAAAATATAAACTGTGGTGATCAATGAAAAGTAAGGAAACATTTGTTGTAGTTTTTAATAGAATGAATATTTTATCAACTCTGGTCCTACTGTTGCTATTGTATGTGTGGAATTTGCTTTGTTTCATTTCAATTATCGAAAAAGAATTAGAGGAGATGTAAATCTTACATTTGAGGACAGTTAAACCATGAGTTTATGCAGGTTATGCTGTTCTTTTCAGTGTAGTGTACAGATAATTACTGTGTCCACCCCATCACTGCACCATATAATCCTTTAGTGTTCCATAGCAGCAATATAATAATTCTATTCATACATATTCTATTTATAAATATTATATTATACTTATTTCTGAGGTGTTAAGATGAAAACTACAAGATATATTATGACAAAAATGTTTCAAACAGATTAAAGACATATTTAATACTAGTTACTGTAGTTGCTAGATGCTGAGGTGACAAGGCAGAGGATTTTAGGGCTGTTTTAGACCGAAAAGTCTGCTTAAAATATTTAAAATAAGTTACGTGAAAATAGTGATGTCCATTCATACTTTGATCAGTCATATTTGCTGCAGTCAGCTTCATGTAGTGTGTTAGTGTGGCTCTTACTGGTGTGTCTATATGTACTAAATATGAACATAGTGGCTATTTTCAACACAGGGGAATTTTTGAGGACGTTATGTCAGTATGTGTTACACAACAAATCAAACAAAGTAAAGTGTCTATGTGTGTAATCGATAGCACCAACATGTAATGCTACTTTGCACTAAGGAAAAAATAGAAGGCCAGAGGTGAGGTGGGTATGTTCTAAACCTGCAGGGCATGTTTGCTGCATCTTCTCCCTCTGGGCCCTTTATCCCTGCTGGCTTTAATACTGGGAAAGAAAGGCAGGTTGAGCTGTCAAATGCAGCACTCCCAAAGAGCAGAAACATCTTAACTGACACATTGTGTAAGTTATGAAATGATGGCTCTGCGCTGAAAAATGACTGTTGGACTCACTCAAGCATAGAAAACCTGCCAGAAACTGGTAAGTGAGGGTTGGTTTTCCAGAGATGTAGAACGGATGATAATGATGATAGAAGTTGTCAGGGTAATTTTATTGTTTTTTTTTTCTTTCTCAGCTAGTGTCCCCGTTGCAGAAAATGAAGCTCCTGCAGGGCCTCTGCTCAGCTTAGCTCCTTTGGATACAAAAGACTAATCTCCTTCCTGCTTGCACACTTGATGGTTCTTTTTTGTAGCAATGCCAATAAAAAGCAAGTCAAGAGAATCCCGAGGCTAAGCCAGTATCAGACAAAAAAAAACAATGGTGCTGCTGAAAACTCTCCAAGGTTTTCTTTGAACTCCCTTCATATATAAATTGCTCATTCTCCTCCAGCCTAAACCTCCAGTGTATGTTCTTCACGAGTATTTGCTACATGTATGTGCAAGTGTGATTGGGTCTCCCCTGTGTCATTTCTCTTTCACTGAGCAACCTATGAAAATTGTCTCATAAGGAAAATGCCAATAGGTCAACTGAAAGACAATTAGATACCTAATGCAACACATGAAGAGCCACAAGCATTTTAATGAGAAAGCTCCAGAGTGCACCAACCAATGGAGGTTTTGTTTTTGACACAGCTACATCCCCACACATGTGCACCTTCATGGGTACAAAGACACACAAAAGTGCAAGCTCTGTATAATTGATGAGCACAGTGGTAGGGGATATCATGAGAGGGACCAGAGATCCATTGCATCAAAACTGGCATTCGGTCGACCTTTCACAGCTACGTTTGCAAGTGTGTATGAGTACATGCATATCTGTGTGTGTGGGTGTGTTTACAACACTCCAGTGGCAGGTGGTGGCGAGAAAATGTGCTAGAGGTGCAAAGAGACCAGGACTGATGACAGAGGTGATGAAAAGAATATCCTTTGGGGGTATTTTGAATAAAAACAATTATGATGAGAGACTTGAAAATAAAATGGAGGAGAGAAGAGAATACTCCAGTGAGTTACTTCTAATGAGAGCAGAGCAAACAGGCGTTACAATACACCTGGACAACACAAGAGGGACTGCACTGTAATCAGACTGATGTGAGTCAGACGCACAAATCTAAAACTAGTCACAGTAGCCTTTTTCACAAGCAATTACCCTGGCCCCTGTGACACGATGCTGTTACTGACACACACTTCATAACTCCTCATAATACTAATTACACTGCAAATGCTTAAACTTTAAACTTTCTCCAGGCTCCAATGTTGCCCCTAGCAAAATCTTATAATGACAGACAAGTTTGTCTGTTAAAGGTCCAAGTGTGCAACCGTAACCTCAGGCTACTGACGGCTTTTGCAGTGAGGGGCTTGGCTGTAATGTATGCATATGTGGCATTTCCCATACATTAGGAACAGAATGTCATGCAAGCTGTGCAGCCTTTGGGATCCTGGCAGGGTGTAGTCAGTCAGTATATAAGAAGTGGTGGGTTCATCTGTGAATTTGCACATGTGCATGCCAGTCATGGGATACACACATGGTGCTTAGGAGAGCCTACAGTCAATCTGCTTTATTTTCCTCTAAGATGATTAGGAAGTGAAAGAGCATCAGCAGCAGGAGGAGAGGGAGGTGCAGATGTCCGAGTCGTATGCCAGAGAGGTGTGATATGGAAGGAGTCGCCAGACAAAGCCAACATCTGTCCCTGCTGCCTATACAAACACCTTCATCATCACTTCACTCAGCTATAGACAACAACCAGACATTATGCAATTAGCTGTTAGATCTCATTCAGAGATTTTTATTCATGTCACTTCCAAATGAAAACAATTCCACTGTGAACATCATAACTTTAGTCAAATGGTAGCACTGTTGATTCAGTGCAGCTTTTCAGGGCCTTTAAATAGCTGACTCTACTAATTATGAATGTAATGTAGTAATCTGCTTGTCATACCTTAATTGCAGATCATGCTCTGGGACAGAAATGGGCCAGTATAGCAGAGCCCTACCAATAAAACCAATAAAATCTGCTCCCAGTGGTCACGGCTGGTCACGGCAATTATGCACAGTCTAAAGATAGTGACCTTTTTAATGATCTGAAGAACAGGGGTGTTTTTACTATAACCAAATTGACCATAACACTGAATGATTTCATTACCTTAACCTTGATGCGAGGGAATTAATGGACCTTTATTTAGCGGTTGCTCATTTATGAATTCATACATATTATTATCTTTTCATTACCAAAATGTAGGTCATTGAGGAAGTCTACTCTTCACTTCACAATGTTTGAGCTATGTTACCTAAGAGTAAAACTGAAATATGAGTGATGTAAGTACACTGTAACCGGCTGTATAATTTCAGCAATAAATAAGAGGAATAATGATTCAGGGTTTGAGGTGTTTATTCACACAAACAGGCAGCTTAATATAAAACAGTAAATTGAAACAACATCAAAGTGTTCTCCATTTGGAACGGCTGCAAAACCCAGCTGGACTGTAACAGTTTCTACCAAATTTGTGCCAATCCTCTGGACAAAAAAAATGAAAGGAAAAAGAACACAAGCCAAAATGAGATCTAGCTCTAAATCTGAAAAGGCTCAAACCAGTGGAAGAGGGAAAAATAAGAAACTGAACATGCACAGTAAAATCAACATTCATTCAGGCACAGACAAAGCTTGAAGTCATAAAGAACATACATACAGGTTTGGAAATCAGTGAGAGTGAGTGGAAAGTTAGGGGGAGACAGATGGATGCACAGCAAACTGAAATATAACTGATAAAACCTAGAAGTGCTGTTACCAGGATCACAACCAATAACTGCAAATACTACTACCCCAAGTACTAACAGTGGGTATACTACTACTACAGCTGCAATAGGAAACTCTACACAACCCAGCAAGTATAAGATAAACACTATCACAACTATATGGATAAATGAATAATAACAGTGGAAGTGTCTATGAGTTGTAATGCAGGGGATGGCCACTGGGAGTGCTCCTGCTCCAGTACACTTATATTTGAATTTCTCTCCAGAAACACTTGATTGAAATGATTCCCATCTCATCTGGTTCATTTGCAAGATCTAGTGTTTGAGGTCCATGATTAAATTTTTTTCTCTGTCTGCCTTTGATTGACATATCTGGATGACAGCTCGTTCACCAGCCAAGTCAGTTTTTATTAGTTTTAGTTTATGCAATAAAATGCCTTTTTTCCTAAAAGACAGCTCCACTATAGTTGTGGTTGACATGGTCCATCAACGAGACTTCAAACTCACTTTGCCTGAAGTAAGCCAATGTTACACCTCTGACCCCTCATGCTCTAGTAGCTCTGCCCTTTTTGTCCAGATATGGTCATTGTCCAAATTCGACCTGTCCAGGACAAAAACATGGTGATATCTTTAGCTATGAGTCCAAAGTGATGGTCCCACATGAGAGAAAGATGACTATTGTAATAGCCTTGTGTGTAAAGATAGCCTGGAACAAATTTAGGACATCTGTGTTTAGTTGTGTAGTTTAACTGCTTTAAACTATTTCTGCAAACCAACCAAAATTGAGTCTTTAGTATTTATTTATTTATTTAGTTAGTTAGTTACAGGACAGTGTGTATTGGCATTACTTGCAAGGAACAAGATGCATGCACCAGATTTAGCAGAGAAGCTAATTTCCATCTGTTGTCCTGGACAAAGTAAAGGAACATAACATAAAATGAAAAAATGATGGGCACAACAATAGTATTTACATGTGCAAAAAAACTATTTTCTCAAGCTTTTTTCCCTGCCATGACTGGATCCAAAATCTCCACTTCACCACTGATTTTTTTTTTTTTTTTTTTGTAAAAATGTCAGAATTACACCATGATTATTAGCTTAGCTTCATTATTTACCACCGTGACGACACAGATAAATGACACATGTTGATATATTGTCTTGTGTCATACAGTTCAAATGTGTTACTATTGTACACTTTACACAAATCAAACATGATACTGTCCATGAGCATTTATCCATGTTGCATAGTGAAGCTACACTTCTAAGATTATGAAATCTGGCATTCTAAAGGAGCCTTAAGTCCAAAAAGCCCATTAGAGGCATGTGAAATTCAACAAAGGCCTTAGGATGCCATCTTAGTTCTCTGAGCATATATAGGCTAAACACCATATGGTCTGGAGAAGAACAATTCGAAGTTAATAACCCTTGTTTTTCTTACTCTGTCACATTCTTTAAGATGTGAGGTTTTCTTCTCATTTAGTCAAGACCAATAATAGCAGTATCTTGGCTGTACCCTAACATTAAAACCCCCCAGAGAAATAAGCTACAGTTTGCCACCCACCCTATGTCTGAAATATGCCAGACCTATGGGCTGTTTTTTTTCTAATTACTGTGAACAGACAGGGATTAAAGGCTCTAAAACTGTGCCTCCCTCTGTTTCACTTAGACAATCAAATCCGAGGCTGTGATTGTAGGGGAAAAAAATGCATATAATCTCATGACATACAATCTACACTCTAAAAATAAACAGTAAAGCGATAGCCGCTGTCCATCTTTGGAGCCTTTCTTTTACTTTTCTCTCCTTCTCCCACTCTCCTCCCCAGGGATTTCATCTTTCCTTTCACTTTCTCTGAGTAAACATTTAGTCAATTGTCTCCACATTCCCGTGTCTGGCTTTCCAGAATGCTGTCTTTATTAACATGTGCCTCCCTCTGCATCATCATTAACCTGCTGGCTCATAAGCCACTGGGGAGTGTGACCTTAGCAAATGTCCATCAGGAAGCTTAGAATTCCCAACAATCTCTACTGATGGTCTTGTTTCAGGTGCCAAAGAGATTAAAAAAAAAAAAAAAGATCTTTACATGGATAGTCTAGACTCTTCCACTGAGACATGGAGATGAACATTAAGCTCTGAATGGTGACCAGTCCTCCCTGTTTTATGATGATGCTCCTTTCTGTGAATTTCCATGCGCCTTATAAACATTCTATGAGAGACACTGCCATGAGGCTAATTAAATATGTATGTTATTGCTCACACTTGGAGCATTATCTTATATTTCTTAAGCCAACTTTAATTTCTATTTATGTAATCCAACTGTTAATGGAAAGGAAGTGGTAAACAACATCAGAGAGCCATATAAAAGATAAGTCATTTACATAATGCTCTGGCGACAGTGTTTTCTCCAATGGGAAACAAAACAGAACCACAATCAGGATTCAGCAGAGCGAGGCACCCAACACAATTACTGAAAATTGGGAAAGCCTTTCTTGGCTGCACAAGTCTCACTCATAATGCTCAATAGAAACACACACGCACACACACACACACACGAAGGCATACAAAGCATAGCTGTTGAGGTCATGTACAAACACAGCGTTTTCCTTTCAACCTGCAAGGACACAAGCAGAATAAGGCAACGAGTGAATTTATGTAACAAGGTATTTCTGTGCTTTCACAATCCACAGTTTATTTTGTCTCCACAACTCATCCTGCCAATTCAATTTCATTTCCAATCATGGACTGCTGGGCTTCAACATGGCAAATATTGATAGTGGAGTTATCAAAAAATATAGCTTTTTTAGAGACTCTTTCTTACTGAAATTGTTGATTTAGTTACAGAAGTCCACAGATTTCACTTGAAAATGTCAAATCACCTGGGCACATCACATTAAGCCTAGAAATATTTCTTGCACAGGTGTAGCTGTGATTGGTTTCTATGGCAACAAAGCATGAGTGACAAGTGGTAATAGAGGTGAGCACCAAGACACCCCCCCCCCCACCTGAATCTTATTATTGGTTTATTGGTCCTTGTCCACTCGCTTTTTTCCCTCCATCCAAACAGTCCTCTCCTCTCCTTCTCTCCTCCTCTCCTCCTCCTTGTCCTCTATGCATCGGTCTATCTGCATCGCCCCACATCGATTTTTTCTTCCCTGCTGAAGCCATATGTTGAATAACCAGCTTGCATTGCTCCCATTCTGTCACCATGAGAACACTTTTCTTTCTAGTCACATTTTTTGAGCGGCTTTGACCCCTGTCAGCAAGTCGCCCACAGAGTTCACAGGAAAAGCCACTTGAGGCATAGAAACTACACGTGAAAATGCTGTCAAAATGCTGATAAAAGTGGTGCAGTATTCCATTTAACTTGGTTTGTAGGATGGCTTAATAATTAGGGCAACTGCAATAACTGGAAATAGAAAGATATTTCTTTTAATATGTAATGAGGTTTTATGTGGTTATGTGTTTAACGCCTGCTAATAAGGTGCTCTATTTCCACCCATCCATCCATCCATAGCTCCAAACTCAACCAATAGGTTTGCTGCTACATACATTTGAAATTTCAGAAAAAATAGAGAAAAAATGGAGAAATAAAAATGTAAAAATTAATTTTAAAAAATGTGAACTTTGACCTATTTTTCCCAAAATGTAATGACATTTATTCTGGGTCACTGGCAATCTATAGACCAAATTTAGTATGGATTAAAGCAATAGTTTTGCTGCTACATGCATTTGAAATTTTGCCCATTATAAGGAAATGGGAAAGAAAATAATTGAAAAATTCACTGAAAATTTTAACTTTGACTTACTGTTCCCAAAATGTAATGAGATCTATTCTGGGTCACTGGCAATCTATAAACCCAATGTGGTATAAATTCAACCAATAGTTTTGCTGCTAGAGTGTTAACAAACAAACAAATACAAACCAAACCAAAAACCATACCCCTTGCCTCCCCTACGGGGGGCAGTGTAAAAACAGAAGAAGAAGAAGAAGAAGAAGAAGAAATAAGTGGTTTAAAGGTTAAACTATTATACAATATAAAAGATACATATCAAATCTATAGCAGCTGTAGTGCAATACAGTATGAGGAACAAAACAGCAGCAGACATGACAGCAGTGCACATTCACACCTCTGGGTGATTTAGTTTGACCCATCAACCTATTAAGGTGCATGTGTCTGGACTGTGGGAAGAAGGATATACAGTAGGTTACCTGTCATGTCTGTGCCCACAGACACAGGAAGAACATGCAAACGCCACACAGAATGTGCTAACCACTGCACCACCGGGGAAAAAGGTGCTGTCATATCGTATTTGAGATCTAATTTCACACAGGAATGGTCAGATATCAAAGTCTCCAACTTTAAAATGTTCTCAACCAGTAAAACCTTGAAGTCTTTCACTTAATACATTTTCTCACTTCTTGAAGTGGACATCAGCCCAGTTTCACAAAAAGGAAAAAAAAATCAAAAATCTAAGATAGAGAGCCACAAAGGAACACAGCATTCTAGATTTAAATATTGGAGAGGAAACATGCATTTTCTCTTGGCCACTTCTCAGTATTGAATTAAAGCCACCATATTTTCTCTTTAGCAAATGTTTTGAGTGCCTGAGCATTACTACATCCAGTAAATGCACCATCCTACTGATTCTATATGAATAAATGATGATTTTCAGCAACGGCTAATGTTTGAATACATTTGGAAGTTAGTCAAAATAATTCTTATCAGCTGTACATTCTAAAAAAAAAAACATCGTCATCATTTGATGTGTTTGGTGATAGACTTTTTAGCTCATCACAGACAGATATTTGTCTCTAACCTCAATAGAAAGTCTTCTCATGACATACTCGAAGGAATCCAGGGCAGAACGTGTCACTGAAGAAATGACAGATGATATAAACTGTTTTGCCTCTGTCACTTTCTTGTGATGGACAACACAGCTTGAATCTCATAATAAATGAATCACAGAGCCACATAAATCTTTCCGATTGACTATTCCGTCAGTGGCGTACAGAAAAAAAAACCTGATGAATTATTCCTGTGTGTTTAAACTACTTGAAAAGAAATGTTCCCAAACAAGTATACACAACTGAGCCAGGGATTGAGAACAAATAGGCCAACTGGTTATTATAATAAATCAATTTCTCAGAACATCCCACAAATGAAATCAATAATGCAAACCAAGACTGGGCCTGATGGTGGATATAGGTTACTAATTACTTTTTCAAAGGCGTGGCAACATTATTGTCTTCTAAGTATCAAAATGAAAGCAATGTACTGGGCTTTTGGTTTCTTTGCAGCTAATCCTTACTAAATCTGGTTATTGTGTTCCGAGTTGTAATAAGGTCTCGCAACCAAAGCTGAGCAAAGACCTGAGACCCAAGGACTGAGCGTCTGGAGAGTCTGGAGAAACAGCTACTGAGCCAATTCAGGAGTTCTTGCTGAAAATCGACCCTTATCTTTGTAACGGAAACAGAAGAGAGGCGATAACAGCCTCCCTCCATCCTCCGTCATCTACACCCAGGGATACACACTCCTCTAATCCTCCTCATATTTCTCAGTTTCTCCCCTAGTCATGTCTACCAGGTTTCTAAATGTGGCTAAATATTCAACAAATGCACACACAGGATGATGATGCATTAAAGACGAGTGCATAAACAAACAAGCATATTCATAACACATGAATAAACTGTCACTCAGGTACTTTGGTGATGTGTCTGAATTAAGAAAAAGCATTCTCGATGACTGAATCTACGTTATAACGGTATGAAATAAACACATCAGTATGTATGTGCTCTTTGGTGGTTTCAAATGTATTTTCAGGTAAAAGATGGAAAGAAACTTCAAGCAGGAAAGAATTAACAGAGAAAACACCTAAAACCTCAAACAAAATACATGTAAAACTAGCAATGCCATCAAAATGACTTAAATGTCACATCAAGAAACCACATTTAAGACCCACAATAGTTTAATTAACTGTAGTTAATTGAGGCACAGTGAGGACCTGCCAAAGAAAATAATGGCCTGTCACTAATAATAGCCCGGTGCTCTGTTTCACTGAGTCACATGAAGGCTCCTGCCATTGTCACAAGTTTAAGCACATTTACATCCCAGAATAGCCAGGTGATCTGAATGTATACTCCTCTACATATATATATATATATATATATATATATATATATATGCATTCAGGTTCATAAGTATTCACTCACTGGACTGAAACGAAGCAATCAAGATGTGATTGAAGTGTGGACTTTCCGCTTCAGTTCAAGGGGTTGAACAAAAATATTGCATTAACCATTTAGGAGTTCCAGCCATTTTAAGTATACTCCCTCCATTTTCAGAGGCTCAAAAGTAATTGGACAACGGACTGACAAGCAGCAGCATGTCCAGGTGTGAGCTGTCCCCCATTACCTATTATCTGACTTTCTGGGCGGCGTGGTGGTGTCGTGGTTAGCATGGCAACCTCCCTATTCGACTCTCAGTCAGAACAAAGCCTTTCCATGTTGAGAGTACTGGGTCTCCATGCTGTGCAGGTTTCCTGTAGGTCCTCCAGTTTCCCCTTTAAAAACAGGATATAGGGCTCCAGGTGGCTTTTGGGTGGAGGTGTTCAATACAATTTGGAAGATTTGTGGCTCGCAAGTGGAGCCAGACCCTCTGATCGCACTTTTTGGAACCTCCTCTTCCACGCTGCTTTTAACTAAAACAAACCAGAGCATAATTGTGTTTGTCACCCTGTTGGCAAGATGCTTGATTTTACTTAAATGGAAATCTCCAGTTCCTCCATCCCATGTTCTTTGGATCAAATCCATCCTGAATTACAAACATCTAGAGAAGATATGATATACACTTCAGGGCTCCAAGCTTAAATTTTACACAATGTGGATCCCTTTTCTTTCATATGCTAGAGATCTAAATTTCCCCCGCTATCCCTGATTGATTAGTTTTGTCATTTGTATTCACATATGTGGCCGTTCCCCCTCTGGACTGGAATGAACTGAACCTAATTTACTCCTGAACATATAGAAGCCTGAGATTATGTGCGTAATGAGGCACCTTAAATGCTGAGATGGACTACACACTACGCTGATTGACCTACATAAGACTGTATAATTGTATTCTTTAATGTCGAGTTACTGTTTGCTTGTCTGTTTTGTTCTTTGTTGAGGCGTGTTGTATACATGTAACCTGTGACTGAAAAGAGCAAGATAAAATAAGTTGGGAAAAAAAACCAAAAAAAAACAGGATATAGGTTTCCTCTTATGTCTGTGCCTCCTGACAACGGTGCTGATGAAGACCTGGCATTGGTTCCTGAATGCCTTCAGTGGCAGCTCACTGCTCCTTATGTGTGCTATGTGCTGATGCTAAGTACTGTATGTATTGGATGAAGTGCAAAAATCCTAGGGGGGAACAGGTCTGCAGGTGATTTCAAATGTTCCCTAGAACTATCAATATGAGGTCCAAAGACATGTCAATGCAAGTGACAGAGGCAAATAAAATTAATCTAGCAGAGAGATAGCAAAAACTTTATTGTGGTCAGAATCAACAAATTCTTCAAATGTATGTATTTATTCATTTTATTATTTATTTGTTTCAAGCAGAAGAAAAACAAAACATTTGTGTGTACAAGGAACTAATAGCAGATCAAATAAATTAATAAAGAGTAGAGCTGGGCGTATTGATCTAAATATTGATAGTATTGATACCAAGGTGAGTATCGGTATTGGATCGATACTAGTGTGATGAGATGGATACTTTTGTTACAATTTCTCTTCTATACATCGGCCGTAGCCTTGCACTACTGACTTTATTTTTCACAAATATCTGCATGCAATGGAAGGTTTTTTTCTGTTGTGTTGTTTATATTGTCATATTTATATTTATTATTACATTGTTGCTTTTGTTTACTAATTTTGCACAACTGACTTTATTACTTTATCACTGACTTTATTTTTCACAAATATCTACATGTAATGGAAAGAATTTTTTGTTGTGTTGTTGGCATTGTTACTTTTTTTGTTATTTTGCCCAAGTAACTTTTTCTTAAACAGTTGTGTGTAGTAAAAGGTAAAAGGGGGGTTATTTTATTATTTTTATACTGTTAAATTGTTTTATATTGTAGTTAGTTAATTAAAAAAATATATATGTTTATTTGCCTAAAATATTTGTCCTGTGTTTTAACATAATCATAATTAATTAACTGAATGCAAAATCACAAAATTATTCAATGATCATGACATTTCAAGTAAAAAGTATCAGTATCTGTGTCAGTATTGGTATCAGTATCGGTATTGGCAATACTAGCCCTGTATTTACTTGGTATCAGATCAATACCAAAATTCCCAGTATCACCCACCTTTAGTAAATAGAGGTTATCAAGCCAATATAGCAATTGCCATGTACACTTGTAATAAAAGAAATTCAATATGTATTACTCGAAAAGGAGTGGGAAGAAGAACATGTATTAAATCCCATCCCCACTTCTTATTTATACAACCTAACACATTACTTTTGCTTCCTTAATGACAAGATTACATCTGTTTAGAGTCCTAATAATCTAAATAACAGATAGTAAACATCTGCAAGTAACTATCTAACTGATAGTCTACATAACTTATAATGTAATATATTTAACAATACTCACATACCAACACTGGTAAACAATGGCAGACACAAACCAACAAAGGTAAGAAAGAGCCAAGGATGGAATGGCCCAGCACTTTACAATAAGCCCCGTCCTCCTTGTACTGTGACCAGACCATCCGTTTGTAAAATGCTTTGAAACTGTGGATACTTTGGGATTGCTTGTGGTGCAGATCCAGACTGTTCCACAGTTTCACCCCACATACAGACAGACAAAAACTCTTCCTGGTGGTTCAAACTTTTTGTAGTGTAAAATTTCCAAAGCCTCTTATGCCCTAAGTGCTCTCTTGAAGTGCAAAAAACATTTGTATGTCATTTGGTAGTGAACGAAAATGAAATGAAAATGAGAGAACCCACTGATGTACAGAAGCAAAATTACAAAATTTGTCTCACTGTCCAAATACTTATGGACCCGACTATACATATTTCATGTAAAACAGATTCCAAATGACCAGGTTTTGTAGTCCCGGCTTTAAGAAAAAGAAACATGATTTCCTAAAAAGCCCAAAGAGAAGGTTTGCTTTGAAAACCTGAGCTCTGCATGTTACAGCTCCAACGTTGTCTTGTTTGTGTGGACTCAGCTTCCATTTTCAGAGGCTCAAGAGTCACTGGACAACTGTCTGAGATGCAGCTTCATGGTATGAATGTTCTGTTCCCTGGTTATTCTACAACAAATGGAGCTGATAAAAGGTGGATAGAGTTGATTCCAGATGTTGAATTTGCATTTTGTAGCTGTTCACTGGAATTCTTAATGTGAGGTCCAAAGAGTGCAAGTGAAGAAAGTTGACATTGAGCTGAAAAAGCAAAATGAACAGAGTGAAAACTGGAGCTGTGGCAAAATCAACAATGAAGATTAAGATTAAGATCCTTTTTATCATCAGCAGGGGTGTGTATTGGCAAGAATCTGGTGATACGATACAAATCACAATACCAGGATCACAATACGATATATCACAATATAACATGATACTGTTAACAAGGCGATTTTTTTGTTTGTTTTGTGTTTTTTTTTTTTTTTTTTAATAATTTCCTGGAAGAATTGAATTATGTCACAAAAATTCACAAATACTAAACACATTTTCAGTGGTTTTTAATCAACTCAGCAATTTCTTGAATTCCAATGGACGTTTTGACAAATTTCAGTCCGGCTTCCGACCTCATCACAGTACGAAAATGGCTCTTATTAGTGTTGAATGATATAAGGTTGAACACTGACTCAGGCATAGTCTCTGTTCTACTCTTATTGGATATCAGTGCTGCCTTTGACACTGTGGACCACACTATACTGTTGAACAGCTTGGAAACATGGGCAGTGCTCAATGGAACAGTCCTAGACTGGTTCAGGTCCTACTTGAAGGAGCGGAGTTACTTTGTGACTAATGGAAGTTGTGAATCTGATTGAGTGGTTCTGACTTGTGGTGTCCCTCAGGGTTCAGTTCTTGGTCCCATTCTGTTCAGCCTGTATATGTTGCCTTTGGGTCAAATCCTGCAGAATTTTAATGTGGACTATCATACTTATGCAGATGATACACAGATTTATCTAGCACT
>JAPQRP010000020.1:28575271-28598146 GCA_037367295.1 Apogon hyalosoma
ATTCTATTCTATTCTATTCTATTCTATTCTATTCTATTCTATTCTATTCTATTCTATTCTATTCTATTCTATCGGTGTTTATATTGTCTTAATCAGCTCTCTGCTGTATTTCAGTATTTTTTCTATTATCATTTGAAACAAACGTGTGCAGTTTTGGGTCACTGTGTCTAACTGATGACAACAACACTGTCTTTGTATTTAATATTTGCAGACTGTGTTCACTGTTTTACAAGCCATGTGCATCACAGTGAGAAATGTGCTGTAAATATTAATAATGACTAAAGAATTTTGCAAAAAAAATGTGCTACAGATTTACCAAGTGTGTTGTGCCAAAAGAGTGACTGATTTCATAAATAGGTTTACGCTACTTCACACAGGCTGAAGTTTAATACTTTAAGAATTTAGAAAAACTGAAACCGAATATTAATTTTAGGAAAAAAGATAAACATAAATAGTATTTTTTTTTATTTGAGGAGATTGTGATTACACCTTTAAAACATTGCTTAACCCAGCTTTAATAAAGTTGTGGGTTTCTTACATATTTCTTAAAGTTACATATAGTTCATTAACAGTGTTGTATAAAGTACTGGAAAATCACACTTAAATAGAAGTACAGGTACCCTACCAAAAAATTACTTTGGTAGAAGTCACTAACTAAAACACAACTCAAGGTAAAGTCTTTAAGCATCTACTATTTACTGAACTTAAGTATATCAAGTAATCTACTATTAAATATACTTATGTTATGAAAATAATAGTACAAGTAAATGTTATACCAACCACAGTCAGAATTTGGAATATTACGCTGCTGCTCACATTAACAGATCACCAACAGGTTGAGTGTGGACTGTCGTTTGCACTTGTTCATTACGTGATTAGGCTCAATGACAAATCAGCTTCCTGACTTTGATGCGTCATTGGTGATCCTTGCAGTAAAAACACCAAATTACCTTTAATTAATTTTTTGTAACAAGTAATAATACTGTGCATTAAAAATGTATGGGAGTAGAAGTATGTAATTGAGTTAGGAAATGTAGTGAAGTAAAAGTGAAAGTAAATAGAATAAAAAATACTCAGTAAAGTACAAATTCTCTCAAAACTTCATTACTATACAACACTGTTCATTAATCATAATTAATATTTACTGGGTGGATATTGTGATTACACACTGTGATAGATACTACATGCTATGAATTATACTCCAAACAGGGAAAAACAGAGAATGTGAGTGTATGTCTGAGAATAAAATAAAACATTGCTTCACACAGTGATGAAGCAAAGGAACTTCGCGTTAAAATCTACAACTTGGGAGCAACTGCACATGGGTAATAAGATAAGGCAACACAAGACACAAGTTAGATTATGCTGGCTTATCTGATCTTGTTATATTTTGGTCAGTGTAGTAAGAAAAAAAAATTATATCAGAAGTATGTGGTAGGAAAGTTGTTAAATATCTTAATCTTTATCGAATGGTCCATCAGAATGCACTTGAACTACATGACAGTGTTCTCTTTACGGTGGTGTTTAACACTAGCAACAATATTTACAATAACACAGCATTTTGCTAGGAAATCAAATGCATAGATACAAAAAACTAAATCATGTAACAGTACCTTAAATAGAAGCATCACATTTTTTGCTTTGAGCTATGTATGCAGTTTGGTACCACACTAATGCACAATGGTGCTTATAACAGTGCAATAGTTGAATCAAAAATTAAAACTCATGCAGTTATTGAGAAAACACTTTTATCAATTTCCACATTCAATTTTTACTCTGCCTTCACATCACTTTTCTTCATGCATTTAGGGAGTTTGTCTAACTGAGGACCAGTGGCGTTTCATCAGTAGAGGGCGCAAGGGCTCTGCCCCACCTGACTCAGACGAAGAAGAAGATGATAGGAATCACAAAAAATTATTTTACAAAAACATTAATATTTAAATATATGAGCTGTACATGATGTAGCCTGAGTACCATTTATAATCTGCATCCAAGTGTAATTTTAAAATGTTTTCATGTCATGAACAGTTAACTCAAGTATGTCTTGTCTGGGGTCTCTTTATCATAATTCATAAATGATGTGTGCGCAGTAGACCCCCTCCAATACAACAGATAGGAGAGCCTCAGGATGCCAAAATTTGTGCCCAAGCACCACCCACAGGAGTGAATGTCACATCCCAAAAAGAATAAAGGCCTTCCTCAAATGTCACACAAGAGCATCTAAACCACGGGTGAATATACTTTTTTTTTCTTGTCAGCTACTTTTAAAATGACCAAGACAAAATGATGCACGTCCACAACATATTAATATATTTATATTCGCAGATAGCTCATGAGATAATACTACTGGTACTGTCACTCGTGGCTGGATAGCTCAGTCAGTTATACTACAGATGTTACTGTGGGAGAACAGGGTTTGAATCCTGGCAGGAGCAGTAACAACATTGTCATTTATCCCACAGACTAACTTCTATTTTTTTTTTTTTTTTTTTAAATGCCATGTGATCTACCCACTATGTTCACCCCTGGTCTAAATGCACTGTCCATACTTTCAGTGGAAAAGACACTTGTCAGGGACATGCCTGACATTAAAAATAGTCATAGAAAAATGTGCATGTTTGAAGGATAGACGGGTGAAATGTACATATAAAAAATACATGACTGAAAACACATAATGTGTGTTTTTATTTTAATCTCAATGAATATTTTAAAATAGTGGTGCATGTGCTTTGGCCTATACTCGTGGTGATCCGAAAACTGACTTGCATACTGTACCAAAGAATAATTTCACCAGCCGCCACTGCTGAGGACTGGTGAATCCCTAAAGTCTTTGAGATTATTTTGGAACTCCATCCAGTCTTATGCAAATCAACAATTCTTGATTTAAGGTCCTTGGAGCTCTCTTTTTTGCAAGGCATGGCTCAGCAAACAGCCAACTGAGAAAGTATGAGTGTTTTTTATTCACACATCTACTCTACTGGAAAAATACTATACTTCACAAACACCTTAAAGAGATATATATCCAATACTATAGACAGCAGTGTTTATTATGAGGTGTTACACTGTAAAAGAGCCACTCAAATAGGGCAAGTGTGTGACATTTTGTGAAAAAAAGATTGTTTGTTTATAATTGGAGTGTTTTTTGTTTTTCTTTTTTACATAGTTGTGACATGTTTGTCTGCAT
Source organism: Apogon hyalosoma (assembly GCA_037367295.1). Lineage (NCBI taxonomy): Eukaryota > Metazoa > Chordata > Actinopteri > Kurtiformes > Apogonidae > Apogon > Apogon hyalosoma. The sequence goes on from JAPQRP010000020.1 coordinate 28,578,456, forward strand.
GTGTTTTGTCATATTGGGCTTGTGTGTAGAGTTTTGACACAGTGAGACAAATTCTGCAAGACTGTACGCAATTGGGGAAAAACTGTAAGACACAACAGTTGGAACTAAATGTCAGACTTTTATGTTAAAAGGACATAAATGACTGAATGTATCCAACACATGGTTGTCTGGTGCATCAATTTATTTATCATTTCATATGTTTAGACCAGCTCCGAATGTAAAGTGTCATGAGATAACTTTTATTATGATGTGGCGCTATATAAATGAAATTTGATTGATTGATTGATTGATATCATTATACTTTTATCAATTTAAAAAAATGTTCCAGTTCACTACATCAATCACATATGATAGACCATAAAAATAAAAAGGCTATGTAAAAATAAAAGATTTATATTATGTCGTCATGGTTTGTAAGAAAAGAAAGATAATGATAAGAACAGTAAGAAATACAGCATACAGGGGCGGTTTCTGATATGGGCAAAGTGGGCAATCACCCAGGGTGGCATTTCATGAGGGGTACACTTAATACAGTAATACTCTAATGGAATTAGTGGGCTAAAGTCAGTCACACCCTGACTTTTTTTCCAAATAACCCACATATCATTCATAATATTATAAATACAGGCCTATAGTTCATGCACATTTTTATTTTTCTGGTTTGTGTGAAATTACAAAAAAAATAAATGAATAAATATCAGTACACCTCCAAGGTGAATTGTTTAAGGTCAAGGTTAAGGTCAGGTTTATTTCTATAACACATTTACAACAATGCAAAGTGTCCAAACTGCTGTACAGGGAAAATACAAAATATAATAAAACTAATACAAAAATATATGGATATAAAAAATAAGATATGCTAAAACTGATCAAACATGTACACATTAAGATAAATAGTTTCTAAAAATACAGCCAGACGATAAAACAAATTAAAAGTCACACACTTGTATTAAAAGCCAGTGCAAATAGGTGCATCTTTAAAAGAGATTTAAAATGTTCAATGGACTGTGCACATGTGACATGTTAAGGCAGAGACTTCCAGAGCCTTGGACCTGCTACAGAAAAGGCTTTGTTACCTTTAGTCTTCAGACGGGTTTAAACATGTGTTTACTGTTCTATGTGCATTTGTAAAATAATTACATTATCTTCAGTTGGTTTTCACATTTGTGTTAAGACAGTTTATTCTCTATTGTATGTGAATTATGTTATTGTGAAAATTGTTTGAATTGAATTCAGATCCTGTTACATTTTTTTAATTTAACATTTATATTGAATATTTTAGACATGTAATGAGTTTTGTTTTTTTTTGTTTTTTTTTGTTTGTTTTTTTTTGGGGGGGGGGCTTGAGGGGGTGTCATTCAAACTAGAACCGCCACTGCTCAGGATTCAGAAATGCACATTAATTACAAGCCAAAAGATCACAGGCAAGGATGGTTACCTTTAATAAACATTTAAACCCATGTGTGTCAACTTGTGTGTATGTTATAAAGCCAAGTTATGGTCATTTCAATTGTTTCTGTTGTCATTATGACTTAAAAACAGCAAAAACATTTGTTTGATAAATGGATTTACCAAACCACTAACCATCAGTGAAAGATAAGTTTGTGTTACCATTCATGTTCTCTGAAAAATGACCAAAAAAAACACCCAAAAAAAAAAAATCACAAATTCTGCTAGGGTATGTAAACTTATGAGCCCAACTGCATATAATATAAAGAAGAAAAAAAAAAAGGAAAAAAAAGATTAATAGGGACAACACTGATATATTGGCTGGACATTGGTATCAGATCAGTCTTATTTATAAAACAAAAAAAACAAAAAAAAAAAAAAAAAAATGATGTTTGTTAAAAGGGGAAAATAAAAACTAAATAAATCAGGTAACATCACTATCTCTTATCGGCTCTTCTAAATGTCACTAAATATTGGTGTCAGCCATAAATTTTGCCATCGGTGCATCCAGCTCTCAACAGGTACTCTTAAAGAGTGAGATTTGAGAAACTGTAAAACATGTTTGTTGACCATGTGAGAATTTTATTTTTGCTTTGTGAAACACTGCACTGTGAACCCTCCGGGATTTCAGCATAAAGTAAAGTAACAGTCATAGGTAGGGGTTAAAATTAGTTTTTATTATTATTTGATAGAGCAGAAAAAAAATTCAAAAAAAAAAAACAAACAAAAAAACAAAACAAATTGTCATAAATTGTTTTTTTCTTCTTCATTTGGGGACAACCCCAAAGAAACGGAATGGTGATATTGTTGCCAAACAGCAGCAGCAGCAGGCAGTAGTCAGGACAGCACAGGGTTACACTTAGCAGGGCACAGAATGACGGGCTCGTTCCAGACTGCTTATATTGAATCCACAAGATGCGAGTTTGCTACCTTCTGCCTGTCAGGAATGTACAGACAACCTGGAATAACGTCAGTGCTACTTGGAGACAGAAATACAAAACCTTCAATGATCATTCATTCATCTAAATTTTGTATGCTGGTACGTCTATCTGCAATGTACATGGATGTTGCACCTTCCTAAATGAAACCCAGGTGTACAGTGAGATCTCAGCACTTCAACTGATGCCCAGTTACCAAATGCATCTTTTAGTTATGGAACATTGAGCTAACAACTGGAGGACACACATCCTTACAACATTGCATTAAGTTATGACTTAAGATAACAGGGCTGCAGGACTCCGTTTTTCTATTAACACACAGATGTGATAATCGACAATGAGTTCAGTGTAAGACGAATGAACACATGATCTGGGGCGGTCGGCTTGTTTCGACATTTTTGTTTGCATTATCAAGTATATTGCTTGCAGAAAAATCCCAATTTCAAACTACACACAAACATGTTTAAAATATCCTTTTCACTAGTTTAATTCAACACATCAATATTGTAATATTTTAAATGAGTTAAAGAGACACTTGTCCGCCCCAGTAACTAAAATTACAGAACACCATGTAGTTGTTTAATGTGAAAGTCCATGAGTGATGGGAACATCCCTGTTTTATGTAGGACATGTACTTTACTAGCTTATCCTGTGCTGCTGCAACCTGATAAAAAATGCACTATAGCTCATGTGAAAGGCATAGTTAGCTCAATTCAAGGACCTGACATAAATCATACACACCTTAATGTTAAAGACTAAGAAATTCACATCATGTGTTGCTATAGGGGTTTTTGCATAACTACATTCTGAAAGCTGTCCAGCTTCTCTCAGACCAATTTGTAGGGTGTTTGGGAGCCACTGGACACACAAGAAAAACAAATTTTAAGTGGAGATCCTTTCAAACTTAGGGCATAAGCGTATATCTTTACTAACATGACCCTATAAATAAACCCAGAGACAAATTTGTCTATAGAAGAAAAATAATGCACCACAACCTATGACTAAAAGCAAAAAAAATGTCAAAAATATGACATTCCTTACACCCCCTCAGTTTAGCATGAATTCATGTTTATATCCAGAGAGGGTTCAAATAAACTAGAAACCTTCTAGCAGAAGGGATTCCATTTGGGCTCCACTAGTTCTTTGGAAGGTTTTAACAATATTCATTAAGAATAAGTCCTCCAAACATATGCTCCATCTTTTTACATTATTCAGTGAAACCTTAATCTTTATTCTTCCTCTTTATCTTAGAAAAAACAAAGTATTTAAAAGTAGGCCACAACTTGGAACCCAGCAGATGTAAAACCACCTCAACAGTAACATTAGCCTGCAAATTCAGACCTCGACGAGATGCCGCTTCCAAAGTATCAGGGAGCACAATATTCCAAACACAGTATATGACTTACAGAAGAAGAGACAAAATCCTAACATTCAGCCATACAAAATAATCCAACACACGTCCACTTCTCTACTAAACACGCTGTAGGTTCAAGAGAAGAGGCAGTCTGTGTGCAGATAGAGATCTTTTTTTTTGTTTTGTTTTTTTTTTTTACAGTTCTTTTCATTTTATTCATTTTTGCAAAGCTGAAGCAGTTATTTTTGTGGATGGTCCTCAAAGCTCAACCACAATCCCTGTGATGAGGTCTTCAGTAAAGTTCAGTTCGATCAGGTCTGAGTCTGACTGGCTCAGACTCGAGAGGGGCTGGACGTAAGGCGAATAATTATTGTGTATAATAGTGAGTTTGTTTGTTTTTTGCCTGCCTAATCCAGAGGCAGGGGGGGGGGGATCAGGGACCTCACGGTATCTTCCTCTTGGAAGGTTCAACCGATATACACTGACGAGGCAACACCGCAGGAGAAATTAGCAAAAATTTGTCACGCCCATGTCAACCCCAAACAGTAAATTTCATGACATAATCCTCATATCCCATAAACTCCAGTTGTGGAAGCACAACATTCATTTGGGATGAAAAGTAAGGAAGATAGTAGCAGAAAGATCTTGAGAAGAGTGGAGGAACACCTCTATCCCACAAAAAACAAGGCGGTTTCTCCCCTGCATCATGCCAGGCCAGAGTCCACTGTTAGATCGATAATGAGAATGGCTGTTATTGACGTTAAGAGGGGTCACTATCATGATTGGAGTAGGGAATAAGATTGCATTATTTCCATGTGTTGGCTGCCTGGGAAATGGAACGGGAGGGAATCATGTCCAGCAGGTACTCGCGCTGACGCTCAACAGCAGAGGAGGTTTTATGGGCAGACAAGCTGGGATTCACATAGGCCATAGTTACACCTGTAAAAACACAAGACACCATCGGTAAATGAACGGGTATCATTGACAACAAGCTGCAACATTTATTTGGATTTGTTTTATGACAAGGCACTTTTTTAATCACATGACAAAGAAAGAAGGAAAGAGAAAGAAAAAAGATATGCAGTTTTATATAAGGGTGCATAGAAGTAAAAGAAAAACTAAGGACCATAGAGCTACTCCCAAAAGCCCAAGGGAATGAATACAGAAGTAGCGACAGTGTCAGATAGGAATCCAAAATCGAGAACGGGTTGAGTATGTTCCCGGTCTAACCTCGTCTTGCGTTTATCTACCTGTATTGCCACCGCTCTGCTTCCTCCATGCAGCCACGTTGCCCTGGTTACTGCTGCCGGCGCTGACCTTTGCCCCCTGCTGCAGTGCGCGTGCTGCAGCATGCTTACCTGCCCTGCTGCCCAGTGCCGCCGCTGTCACTGCACTCTGCAGCTGAGAGGAGGAGGTGAATGAGTGGGCCATGCCATGAGAGGTCACTGCAGACTGGAGGCTATGTGCCATCTGACTCTGCAGAGAAATCGACAGAGACCAGTGTTAATTAAGAGGCAAGTGTTTAACCCGACACTCAATTTAAGAAAAAACCAACACATGCACCTTGGTGCAAGTTCTCTTGATTTCTTCCAGCTTCTCTAGGGAAACTTTCAGACTTTACTTTGATAATTAGATTTTTATTAATGTATGTGGTATAAATACTTTTACAATGCTTTTATTATTTATTTATTTTTATTTGGAAGTTCATATTTGGCTCCTTTAATAAGTTCATAACCCAGAGTGTAGCACTAAATTATAACAGTCACCTCCTTAGGAACAATCACATCCTGATTTACACTGTGTGTGTGTGTGTGTGTGTGTGTGTGTGTGTGTGTGTGTATATATATATATATATATATAAATAAAACAAAAAAACAGGGAAGAAGGGTTCATTGTGAACTGGTGTCATTCCACACTCACCTGTTTAATGGTGGAGTGATGGCCACCCACAGTTCTATGCTGCATGGCTCTAGCCTGCTTGTACTGCTGGGATGCCAGCACATCACTTTTGGACAGCGAGGGAGAGGAAGAAGAGGACGAGCTGGCTTTAGAGACAGATGAGGCAGAAGAGGAAGTTGAAGAGGAGGCTGCCTGCTGCAGGATGCGCTGTTCGATTTCCTGCTCCTGTTGAAGCGCTTTGACAAACGCTGCTTTCAGCCGACTGGTGTGCTCCGCCTTCAGGGCCTTCTTCTGATTGGACGACATGCAGTGGTCACAGAGGACAGTGCCAGACTTCTCCTTCCTCCAGCGGGAGGTAAAGTCCGTCTTGCACTGGGCACAGGTGTATGGCTCTTTGGGAATGGAGCTGGACATTGCGGCCGCTGGGCCTAAATTTCCTGCAAGGCGAATAAAATTAATTACTGTCAGCTCAGAGAGATCCAGTGTACAACTATACATCTACTACTGCACAACAATAGAATGAGAAGATCTACCCACCCCTCCCATGCATCTCCAGAAGTTTTTGGACCACCTCCTCCAAGCCTAACAAGTAGATGAACTCATTATTGGCTGCTGAAGGCAGGAAGTTAAACTCGGGGGCAGGAGGTTTGGGTGGAGGGATCTCCAGCAGCGTCTTCTCCAACTGTTTACGAAGTGCAAGCTTAGCTGCCGCTTGTCGACTGGCCGGGGAGTCATTGAGAGAGTTGGGTGACACTGAAGAGCCCTTTAGGCTGGTGGGAGAGGCCTGCACCAAAATAACAAAGACACTTAACATCTAGCTGGCCTGCACCCTGAAAACACCCTGAAGATGCCAACACAGTTGGAGTGTGAATTTGCATATTGTGCCCTCACCTGAGGGATGTTGACCATGACATTACTGTTGGCTACATTTGCCACTCTGATGAGTCCTTGCTGAATGATCCTCTGGCCCTGGACCTGGACATTGGGTACAGAGGCCCTGGGAGCCAGCAGGAGAGGAGGAGGGCCTGAGCCGCCATGCTGCTGCTGTTGCTGACGTATACTGGCCATGTGCTGTGGAGTCACTGTGATGGGCTGAAAGTAGAACACATGCATAAATGACCACGGCAGAGGTCAAAGGCACAAAGGCAGAAAATGGGAAAACAAAGTGGGAAAGTGTAAAAGTGATGTATAAAGGGTATGTCAACACTGAGTGTGAGGCTGAAAAACACCTGCAAATTTCCTTAAAAAAATATTTTTGCAGACCTTTTTTGAGATCACTACAACCCAATCTAATCTAATCACACTTGGATTAAGCTTTGGCGATGGTCCTGATATGCCCACAAAAAACACTGGATGACAGAAGGTGTTTAGTGATGGATTTTATGGCCGTTTAGTGTTTTGCTGACTTCCCATGTGACTCTTCATACAGCCTTATGCTGATAGAAGGTTAAAAGATAGACTGTCATGTGGAGAAGAGGTGGGATTAAATAAATTATACTTCCACTCTTTTTCTAACATGTGAATAAAGCCATATTTGTTTTCATGTATATCAGGGTTCCTACAGGCTTCTACAAGTTAAATTTAAGACTTTTTAAGACCCTGCGGGAACCCTGGTATGTGCATAAATTTCTTGTGTTTTCTTGCAATCTGTTTTAAACCTGAAGACTATCGTAGGATCATTTTGTTTGTTCTGTTGCATATTCAAAATAAACTGAACTCCAGTTCCTTTATAACAGGGGTGCCCAACCCTGGTCCTCGAGAGCTACTATCCTGCATGTTTTAGATGTATCCCTCTTCCAACACACCTGATTCAAATGATAAGCCTATCATCAAGCTCTGCAGAAGTCTGATAACAACCATCAGATGTTCTGGAAGAGGAAAACCTCTAACACATGCAGGATAGTGGCTCTCAAGGACCGGGATTGGACACCCCTGATCTAAAACATGCAGGATAGTAGATCTCGAGGACCAAGGTTGGTGATCCCTGCTTTAGAACTATAACTTTATAAAGTCCTTAATTTGAGAGTTTTACAAATAACAACAGTCTTCAAACAAGCACTAAATCTAATCACAATTTTACAACCTGTCAAAGTTGTATTTTAGATGTTTTAAGACCAAAAACGTGCTTTGTTAAATGGTGGCCTTCTTAAGGATCTGCAGAGTGGTGAAACAACACTTAAAAAAAACTCTCACACTGACCTGGGCTCCTCTGACCAGCGGTGGCATCACAATCTGAGAGTTGTGTTTGGACGGGACGTGCTGCCCACCCCGAACCAAAGGAGGAGGGATCACCGTGCCTGAGCTACGACCTGTCACCTGCAGGCATCATGACAATGTTACTGAACTTTCCAAACTTATGCTGGAAAACCAGCTAAATTTATCTACAGCTATTAGAACATTTTTACCATAATATAAATTAGGGGTGTAACGGTGCACTCGTTTGTACCGAACCGTTTTGGTTTGGGGCCTTCGATACAATACGGAGGTGTACCGAACAAATACATGTAGCCTACGTGAAGAACGCAAACACTCAGGAAACAGGGTGGACATAAGCAGAACCCAAGTGCAGCAGTTCCTCTATATACATTCAGCAGCGGCGAATTCTCAGCGCTGCTGCAAAAAAACCAAAACATGACAACAGAGTATAACAGAGGCACAGAAGCCAGGTCGGATGTTCGAAGCATGTAAAGTTTCACTTTAAGTTTTCGATATGTTGCAGCTTTGTGCCATAAAAGAGTCCAAGGGCTCCTTAATAGCAAAAAGGTTTTTATTTTTTAACTCAAGTTGGTAAAATCCACTGAACCTGCTCCTCTTCTCCTTCACCATACCTCTGCTGAAGTGTTACTGTGAGGTCATGTTCATGGCACCTCAGGGAATACTGTGAGGCATTCAAAAACACTCCGTAAATGACAGTGTTTGCCATAAACGAACATTGAACATTCGAAAATACATAACATGTGGTGTCTGTTAATGCACAAATGACCGAACAATATTTTCTACAAATGTCCTGTGTCCCACAGGTAGTTACAGAGAGAGTGTATTGAACCGAAGACCCCTGTAACGAAAACCTAACGAACGGAAATTTTTCTGTACTGTTACATCCCTAAAATAAATCCTTAACATACATAAAATCAAGTATCTTCAGTACAAGTTAGGTGAAATAGCACAGATACCTGAAGGGTTCCTTTGCTCGATGTAATACTACCACGCACCAGAGGAGGAGGAGTTGCAACAGAGCCAGTTGTCTAGAAATCAGCAGTGATTATTATGAATAAATACACAGGTACTGTTTGCACAGTAAAATATAATCAAGTATTTAATAATGAAATATAAAGATTAAAATAAAATTGCCTTTCTGTTGCATTTATCACCTACAATGAACCCTTTTTTTTTCTTTTACCTTCTGCACTGTGCTCTCCTTCTGGATCTGGCTCTGTCGTAGTTTCTTAAGCAGCACCAGCTTAGCCTCTTGCAGTCTGAGTTCCTCCTTCAGCTGTTTGATAATGCGCTCCCTCTCTTGTGGGGAGCTCTTCTGTACATGAAAAAAAGTGGGTTGTGAGTGAAATGGTTAAGTGTACCTAATTATCTGAGCAAATACCTTGGGTAACTCTGGTCAGCACAATTTAAAGTAAGATCATTAGTAATTACTCCAAACATTTGTCTTTAAATGCATTTTTCTGTCAGTTCTGTGTAGGAGTGTGAGGACTCGGCTCTCCACTGAGCAGCGTCCTCAGAGTATGAGTGAAAACTTTGTCATTTGCTGATGGAATGAATTAGAAGTATGATGGGAGCAAAAATAACATTTAATTCCCTACCATTAGTTTATCCGTATCAGTCTTCGTGAAGCAGTGGCCATTCATGAGAGGACTGGATGGCTCATTGTCCGATAATACGATCACGTCATCTGGCGATGGTGGCTGGCGCTCTCTTTTAATATCACTGTAGGGACAAAACATGAAGGCAGGTTACATTACTACTCAGAGTGTATTTTCTTTAGAAAATCCAGTTTCACTCCAAATTTATTGCACTCTTGAGAGAGCACTATTAGGCTCAACAGCACCATAAATGTAGTTTGGTTTTATAACCAGTAGATGGCAGTACATTGTTATGATAGTCATCAGTGTTGTACTGTGAATGTGTACTGGGACACACAAGAAGACAAGAACCAAGAGATCAATAATGGAGTAATGGCGGCAGAGAAGATCGTAACCAGCCTGCATCCGCAGCGAAAGGAAACAGACATAGAGTCCTGGTCCTGCACCTGTTCAACACACACCATTAAAATCACAAATAATATATAAACCAAGGCCAAATTAACTCATTTTTTTGTTTTTACAGAAGGAAGTGATCTTTGATAAGGTGCTAAATGGCTTTTCCTAGGTACTACCAACAACAAAGGCGACTAGTGGCTGCATACATATGCATCAATATGGGGAGGGGGTGAGATAAAAGGTAAGGGATGGTTGTAATTCTACAGCACTTAGACCATGGTGGGAGAAGAAATCTGCCTCTGTCCCAGTGGGGATCCTTCTAGTTGCTTAGAGCTGTGAGGTGAGGATAACTGTTGAAAGATGTGGTAAAGGCTATATGCTGTGATATAAGACAGTACATAAGAGGTGGAGGTTTGCACACATGCACTGGAGTTACATAATTGTTCAAGCTCTGTTGAGCGAGAGGCTTCAGGGCTTCAAGCTTAGGCCCAGTTTACCACCCAGACAGGCCCTCACCCCTCCCCTACCTCTGTGGCGAGGCCTATGGCCTAGCCGAGATCGGCACAGCCTGGGCCTCGGCTCTGCCCTCCCTCCCAGCTGCTGATACCAGAGTCACAAGCTGAGCAGAGCGGAGGTCCGCTGGAGACACTGGAGAGGGTGACAGTGAGGGGGAGGGGAATACATGGCCACGAGCCAACCTATTGTGTACACTCTCTCACTCAGTCACTCACTCACTTCTTCACACACCCCTCCCCCATCCTCGCTTACTTGTTCATCTTTTATACTCCAACTCACTGACTCACTTCTTCACACTTTTTCTTCCCGTTTGCACACTCCTGTCTTTCTTTCGCTTTGTTGGTCTTGTAACTACACTCCTAAACAGACCGTACAAGCTGAGTTCAACAGGGTCAACTTCACTCAAATACAGCCACGTCACTTGTTATGAGATGAAAAGTTTAACAGACTAAGCAATTACACCCCAAACAAAGAGAAAGAGCATTTACTGTCCCTTAAAACAGGTGCCAAGAACACAGTAAATCCTTTTAATTTGCTATAACACTGCTTCCAAGAAGGAGCCTCGTGTTTCTATTGAAATCCACTAAAAATGCAAACACACCTATAACACTCTAATTACAATAAAATTACTTTTCTGAAACATAGCTAAAGCCTAATGAGGCCTGAAGGGGCTGCACTTTTCATGCCTTGTTCTGTTTACATTCCATACATATACAATAAATTATATCAGACGTGAGAAGCATTAAAGCTTTTCTCACAAAGAGCATCTGCCTCTATGGCAAAATTATATGAACAAGCTTATGGTGGTTGCTACTGCTTAATTGAGAAGAGCTTACACAAGCATCACAACACACCGGCTTTGTTATGTAAGGTCCAGTGTTTCTGCATGCCTCTCCTTCCCCGATCACAGCTTCACACTGACCCCACTCCAGTGTTGCTGAATCAGTCATTATTAGCAGTTGGATTCTCCATTCAAAATGCTGTGCAATGTGAAGCTATGCAAGGCAACTATGCATATATGAGACCCCTGAGCTATTAAAAATCAACAGGCTTGACAGAGATGTGAGCAAATATTAACATTTTAAAATAAATATACAATGTGCTACGAAGCATGAGGAGTACTGAAGGACAGAGGGGAACTGTACTGCTCAGTGACACCAAGAGGCTGCACCAACTTAAGTTTTGTCTTCATACACTTTGGTCTACATCACACTGTATTTATGGTTATACAAAGTCTGCTTACGCAGATTAGGTCCTTCATATTCAACCATGAGGTAATCACCTTATAGTGACTAAGTGCAGAAACACACGGTGAGGGTTAAATAGGGGCCAAAGGTGACACATCAGAGTCAAAACACCTTCAAGCTGTATCTGTCTCTTTTCCATTTTAACTAGCATCAGTGTGTTTTTCTCTCTACCAAACACATCACATGACATCAGGCATTTCTGTGTGTGGTCATGTGACACACCCACCAATCCTCCTGGCCCCTCCTTTCTCCAACTGCTCCTTCCAATGTAGAAACCATGGCAACGGCCAGTTGGAACCAGTTTGTGACACATAGCCTTCATTTTGTGTGAAGTGTGAGGCAGAGTTCAGGTGCTGCTGTGGGAGAAAATGGAGCCCAGGCCTCAGGAGCCTCAAACTTTTCAAAATGGGGGCAGGCAGTCGACAACCACATAGCGACTTCCTGTACAAGTCCTGTCAGACCACTTGTTAGAGCAAAGTTAAAAAGGAACCTGAAAATCAAATCAACATCTGTTCGCACAAACACACTCACTGCGTACCCAGGCAAAAACGACATCCAAGACCCACCTAATATAGTAAGCGAAGAGTCATACATAGAAATACTTGATTTGTCAAATCTCACATCATCAACATCCTCCTGCCCTCACTCATGGTTTCATATTGAGTACAATCAAATGTGGCAGAAAGCAGTCTTTGCATCATTTGCGCTCAGACAAACTCATTAGTAAACCAATGCATTTTGTCTGTGCAATAAAGACAGCAGTACAACTGCTGAAAGTCTTGCTTGCTAAAAAAACAATGATAGTGTAATGTCAAGTGAACATTTTCCTGTCGTGTCTCACCTCTTGGATGTGCTCATGTCAACAGGCTCATCACCAGTCTGCACTTCCACTTTGATGGTGGCCTTCACTTCCCCTGCCTTTAGGATGCTTGCTGCTACTTTTGCAGCCTGCTCATTCTTCAGTTTGACACCCTCCTCTCCAGATCCCACCAGTGCCAGTGGGTCCCCATCTGCATCGCCCTTCTCTACTTTAACCCGCTTACTGTCCATGTCCTCTGGGGGCCCTGCAGGAGTTGCATGGTCCCTCTCCAGAGCTCGCTTCTGGCTGCGTGTTTGACGCACTGCCTCCTCTGACATGGCTGCTCTCACCCTGGAGAGAAAAGATATGATAGCAGTTAAGGAAACAGTGTAAACGCATTGTGTTTTTATCAAATGTCCCAAACACACAAGTGACAAAAAGTACTTGTTTTACCAAAATACATTTTTTAATGATTTATTTTTACAGCACACTTATTGATGCTTTATGAACCTCTTCTACTCTACCACAGTGCAATTGCTCTGTTTTACATGTCTTATCACATCACAATACTGTAGGGGTGTAATGGTGCACTCGTTTATACTGAACCATTTCGGTTTGGGGCCTTCAATACAATACAGAGGTGTACTGAATGAATACATGTAGCATATGTGAAGAACGCAAACAGTCACCTTAAGTTTCCACATGAACCTTGAAGGAGAACGCACACATTATGAGCAGGGTGACCACAAGTGGAACCCATATGCAATATTTGATATCCTAGACAGACATCTATGAACGTAAACCGGTATGGCAACTCAGAGTAGCATCAGAGGTACAAAGCTAGAGTTGGAAGACCCTCCGATATAGGAGTGTTTTGGATTCCCTGTCAGTCATGTCAACAGAGATAGACAAGTCCACAAAACAAGAGCGGTGTGCCAGCATTGTTTCATGAAGATCAGTTCTATTTAAAGTTGTTTTGTTTTTTTTTTTAAATGAAACTGGTCTCCTTCACTGTACCGAAGACATATTGAAAATGTATTGAACCCGAGACCCCTGTACCGAAAATGTACTGAAATGTTGCTGTACCATTACACTCCTACAATACTGCCTTTTTTTTTGCCAATTTACAGTACCAGACCTAACAATGAAAATTATGCAATGGCCAGTTCTTTGTTTACATTTTTATGATAAATAAAACCTTGTTGTGACAGCTTGAGGTGTTCATTATCATTTATTTACCTTTTTTTTTTTTTACCATATTTACCATTTTATTCAAGTTTTGAGAAAGGAAATGTATAAATTTTATGTCATATTTGAGGAATGACAAAGACATTTTGTTCAATTCAAACTCCATCAAGTCTGTAACATGTCTGCCACAGGGACCATCTATTGCAGGAAATACATTTCAACAGGTATATTTTGGTTTTTCATGCTCCATTAATAAATGCAGCGAAGACAGGAAAGGTAGGAGAGATAGAGGAGATGATGAAGGGCACAGGGCTGAGGCTGGATTAGAACCAGGGTTGCTGTGGTATGTGGTACGAGCTCTACCAGGTGAACCACCAGAGAACCCAAATAGACTTTTTTTTTTCTTTTAATAGTTTAACAGAACCACAGCTGAGCCAGATTTTTTCTAAAACAATGTTCCCAACATTGTATGATACAAAACTTGATGAGTAAATGCATATTTCTGTAAAGTTTGACTATTATGACACTTTTTCAGCTCTGTCTGTGAGAAGTGACAGTGTTCCTGCTGTGTACCCTGAGGTGTAGGAGAGTCTCATGTCCTACTGCCAGTGCCCCAGATGCTGACCCAAATTCCACTCAGTACAGTAACAGCAGAGGATGAAGAGACCCACATAGCTTTCTGGAAAAACCTATTACGCAGCAGAAAAATAGCACCTACACTGTGCAACATTCACATTAGCACCCCAATGTAGGCCATGTTCCCACTGTGAAGCAGACATTTGTGGCTTCTCTATATTAAAAGACTTGAAAATACAGGACAAATATACAGTAAAACATGGACGTTGCATTAAAACTGTATGAGGATTACGGTACAGTTATCGATGATACCAAGCCCACAAACACAATCCTGTATGTCTGATTCAGCAAGACAAGTCAAGGTCTCAGCAGTTCAATGTGACATCATCACAGCCCCACATGATTCTATCCCAAGATTCCGTAAGAGACAAAAAGCGCTTCCCTGAAAACCGGCTCAGACTGGTCTGCGATTGAGAGACGGTGCAGGTTTAACCCCTGGAGAGACATAATGGCAGAAGAGGGGAAGACAGACGGGGAGGCCACAGACACGTCCCACACAAGGAGCAGGGGAGAACGAAGGAGAAAATAGTGTAGTCTTTGGACATTCCAAAACAGGAAGGAGGGAGGGAGGACAAATGACTAACTGCTGTGGCAACCAATAGTCAACAGCCTGTCCAACGCCCAATCATTATATTTGATACTTCAAAGAAAATTGACTGTTTTATATTTCCTTTAAAGCTTGGAAACCTATACTTGTACTATAATTTATACAGAAATACAAAAACCTCACACTGTGTTAGAAAGCTTTGTTTTTCAAACTAACAACTGCACCATGAAGAAGAAAATGGCTTTTCAGGAATTTCACCCGCAAAGTTTCATATGATTCAAGTTTGTATTTGGTAATTCAGCCAAGGTGTGTTTTTTAGTAAAATTAAAACAGGCATCCTAGTTTGCATGTGTGTGCAAGTGTATTAAGCCGAAAAACGCACCATGCTGTGGTACATAACAAGGGCAGATGTGCCCTGCTGTACCATCCCTGGACACAAAGGCCATCTATCTAAAGATGACAGCTTGTGTGTGGGTGTGTAGGAGTGCACTCGCTCTTCGTGTGTGCAAGCCCATAAACTCGTTTCATAGTCTACACTGTATGGGTGAAGAAATGAGCTTACATCACTTTGATTTGAGTAGGTGTGAGAGTATAAAGTACAAAATGACTGTTAGTCTTTGGGACGATGTAGTGTGAGGTTACTGCAAAACCCAAATGGTTGTGTTGGTAAGGTGATGTTGATTAAGATGTATGGCTACTACAAAAGGTAGGACTCCCAGATATAACAGTCACCATATGTACCCTCAGTAACAATGGAATCACAAAACAGGGATTGAGATTCTTGATCTAAGACAATCCCCTACACTAATGTGTTACGGTTGCAAACATATTTCTAAAATTTTGATGGTACACGTTATTTAAACAATTATTATTCTTTATTAATTCTTAAGAATGACAAGCGAAGGACAAATGACCTTTTCATCTGTTACCTTATGACACATTCTGAAACTCCTTGCTGCGTGAGGGCACATTGACAACCTCTGCCATAATAAGTGCAAACATAAAATGTCAGGTTGGAGGAAAAAGGACCCTTTTAAATCAGTTATTTTCTTTTGGATTAATAATAGTAGGGTTTTCTTTTTTGACTGGACCAACACTTTATTATAACCAAAATATGAAATCTTACAGACATGTTGACATAATTTTTTTTTTGACAGACTAGGAAACATGACAATAAAAAACAGCATATACCTAACGTGATTACTGCACTAGTGGTGGTGAAGCATCCACATTCTTTGTGAATGACTAGCTACATAAAATCGACTATTTATAAGTAGGGCTGGGTATCTGGTCAATTTCCTTAATCGATTTAATTCATAACGTTCTGAATTGATTGATCACAATTTGATTTAATTCCGATCTGATATCTATTTGATTCAGAATTAACTGATTGGTATCACTAAATAAATCTGAAGCAAAGTACAATTTTGAGCTGTAACCTGGTTATCTGACTACCACAGCCATGCAACACATCAATACTGGAATCAATATTGAAATGAGAAAGGAAATAATGAAACTGCAGCAGTAAACAGCTGAATCTGCTCTAAAAATAATGAACGGACAGAAACATTGCCTTGTGTCTACAGTGGCTCCCAACAGATTTGTTTGTCATCTTTATTCTGTTTAATGGCTGGTGGTTTCTAGCGTTAAGGCAGATTACTATCACCTATGTCTGAGGGTAGATTCAAGTTAATACTCCTTGAACGACCGGCTATCGCAACCCACCTCGGAGTCTCCTGACCAAATGGTCCGGGTGGCCAGTTCCTCCACACTGCGGGTTCGAGTTTGAGGCCGGGAGGTGTTTCCCCACCCTTCCTCCGCACCCCTCCCGCACTAGAACCATTGCAAGGGAGCTCGAGACACCCCATCTCCCCCAGGGGCCCACAAGATGGAGCCGGACGTGCCTCAGTGGTACCTGGGTCAGGTACTTGCCGTCCCACTCTGAAAAATCAATCTTATCCACTATTACTCGATAACGCAAAATTAAAATGAAATCAATCCAATCAATTTTTTTAACCCAGCCCTATTTATAACTATTACTCATTCATTAACAGGTCAGGTCAAGGGAACACACACATCTACGACAAAATTCAAAGTATCTCTTATTCTATTCTGTATGCACTCATTTGTTAGCTTATTACTGTGATGTATAATAAATCCTTGTATTAAAAAATATTTAACTTGTTTTCTAGACATATTGGTCCTTACATCATAATAGGATCAAGAATTGAAACCATGCCACTATGCCCAATGTAACCATGTTACTTTACATCTGTGCCAATAAGTCTCCAAAATATTTTCCTAAATTTTGACATCAGTGTAGCTTAATATGTTATTTAACACATCATAAGCAAATTTAAAGCACTACTTTACTGTTAGCTGACTAACTGCTAATTTATTCTGGTTTGTGATCACTTAGAAGAAGATAACACTACACTACCACTTTTCCTGTACATATAACTGCAACATTTCCATTAATTTTCTATACTGTGGTGGGCTACCAACATGTTACCCAAACTTAACACTGAAGTGCAAACAGCTGCTAAAACATGGCTATAAGCAGAGTGGTAAACTCAAGATACATGCTAATGACATTAATCCAACAAACCCATAAGTTAACAAAGTACACATGTGCAGCACTCTCTGAAAAACCGCAGAATATTAGCAGAATATGACAACTTTACTCCTAATAGATAAACTTTGACAGCACTTATTTTTGACTGACATGATCTGTACAATTCCTCCTAAAAGTAGACATGACAAATGAATATGAATTAAAAATCTAAGACTGAGATGATCCAGCCCTACTGTCTTGGATTGTTTAATACTAGGGATGCAACGGTACAGGTTATCCATGGTTTGATATGTATTGCAGTTCTTGAGTCACAGTTCGCAGTTTTTATTACGGTTTGGACGCAAAGGCTGGCTGGAGCCCAGCTGTGCACTGCAACGTAACTGGGAGCTGATGGAGAGCCTTAAGGCTTATTTATGTTCCTTTACGTACGTAAATAGGTTCATCCATTTTGAAACATTTGTCATGTGTCACTGCCTTCATACTTCTATGGGTCCTGTACGTTGGAATGAGTGTTTCCAATCAATCCACCAGAGAGTGCCACTCTTAATTACCATACTGGCCGAATACCATGAAGAAGAGGAAAGTGTTTTGAGGAGAAGAAAGTCAAAAATAAACATGGCAACAACAGAGGAAGTTTTATTAATGTGGATACTAATGTTAATATTAAGAAGGGTAGCTGGAAGTAGAAGGGCTGTGCTCTGTATCCAATTTGAGCCTGGGTCCGCTGCGTTCGACTTGAGCCAGGCTTGCCGTGTCCGGCTCGAGCCAGGCTCACTGCATCCAGCTTGCGCCATGTCCGGTTCAGGTCAGGGTCCACCGTGTGACTGAGGCCGTGGCTCACTGTGTCCAGCTCCGCATGTAATGCTCTAGCTGGGCTCCGCGTCCAGCTCCAACCAATGACAGTAGAATTCTGTAAGTCAGTCATCCTGCAAAGCTCTAATGTAAACGCGAGTTGTCCGGAAATGTCATTTGAAAATGACAAATGAGCCGTACCGTGGTACATGCTCATACCAAACCATGAGGGGCGGACCGAACAGTACAACGTGTACCTTTGCACCCCTATTTAATACCTTTCAAAAATGTTCTAAAGAACCATTAAAAATTGTTGCCACTTTACTACAAGACCTGATCCCACCAAATTTTACACGCACACACTCCTGTATCAGCTGCTGAGTGAATAAACAGCTTTTCCTCCTTAATGGGGTCAGATTGGGGTTAGTTTCTGTTCATTTGTGAATCAGAGGTCACAGAACAGATGTGCACAAATATCACATTTTATTTCCATAGTGTACTTCATGACTGACACATACTCTGATTTGTATGAAGGAGCACACTGTAATTTCTTTATCAGGGACGTCAACTGTTGTTGAGCCATTTTCCACACTGCATCTATGTGTGCACTGTTGAATCTGACAGGCAGTCATGGAGGAAAGGACACTCATACATAGAGCCCATTCTTCATTAGTCATTTCACTGTCCAGTAGAATATATTTATAAACAAATTCATATGTATGATAACTGCATTTTCAAAGCATGATATACTGTGAAACTGGTGTACCATTGCAACCACAATCTATGTTACAATCAAAGAAAATTATTAATATTAAAAAGCAGAAACTGTAATTATTTACTTTTATCTTTATTTACATTTGCATTGTGGTGTCAGTTTCACAAGACAGCTAAGAGGAAACAACGTTAAAGTACCTCTTCAATACAAATGGTTGCAATTAAAAAAATATATATTTAGGAGAGTTGTATCGATACCTTATCACAAGTAGTAATATGATATATTGCTATATTGATAATTAACAGCCAAAACAAAGTGAACACACCATTGTCATGTATGCATGTGTTTTTGTGACAATGAGTAAAATACATACAGCAAATACTACTGGAAAAGGATGTTTACTGATTCTTCCACAGAAAAAACACTGAAGAAATACTTCCCACAGCCACAACCTATGGCAGTGTTCACAGGAACACCAAGTAAGAAGATGACATAGACACAAGCAGGTATGAAAGGAGTGAAAACACAGTGTGATGGGCTATGGTTGGGTGAGCAAAATGGAAAAATGAAAATGCAATCTGTTTGTTTCTTGTAATATATTCACTGTAAATATGTTTTACGGGTCATTGCCTAACAATAGTGCTTCATTTTATTTAAAAACTCATTATTCGATTATTTTTCGACTTTTCACTCCAAGAAAAAAGTTATTACCCAGAGGTCGCATTAAATGAAAATATTCTGTCATTGATGGATTTTTTTTTTTTTTTTTTTTAATATGACGGAAAATTATGAAGGCCATCTGTCATTTTGACAAATTAAAATAAT
>JAPQRP010000020.1:28605219-28618712 GCA_037367295.1 Apogon hyalosoma
TGCCCCCCCCCCACCCCCCCGTCTCCGTTGTTCTGTTGTAGGCTCGGCCAGCCCAGAGTGTGTGTGTGCCCCTACTGCTTATGTCCCGAACACCAAGGGTTAAGCCCCTGCCATTTTAACGCCACTGACAGATCAGACCATTAGGGTGTTACCTAACAAAATGGAAGCCTTTAACCCTGAATCTGCCAGGCCAGCTGTGTGTGTGTGTGTGTGTGTGTGTGGGTGTGTGTGTGTGTGTGTGAGAATGAGAGCCGGAGCAATAGAGCATATGTATGTGTGCGCATGTCTCCACCTGGATTCTCCCTCAGCAACGTGACAACGACAACAGCAGCAAGTCCAGGAAGTGCAAACCAGACTTTTGTCCATGAGCAAACAAGAATGCATAAACATAAAGCCATTTAAAGCATACACTATGGTTGTGCTTGTGAGTAAAAAAAAAAAGCACCATGAAAACACACCAACATGCTTATGCTTTCTGATGTATCCTCAAATAAACCATAAGTGCAAATCATTCTTAGAAAAACAGAAAATATGTTTGAAGAGTTGAAAAGACTGAATGAGCTGAATTTTGACTAATCAATTCACATCTTTCAAAGTAAAGCCATTACTCCATCAACACAGAAGGTTTTTAAGAGCTTCCTAATCTGGATGTTTCCTAATATCTCAAGTAAACTTTCTCTGGTAGCTTTTTATGGCTTTTATCACAAAATCACTGGATCCATCTTAAACCTCAAATGTTTACTGGCAATAATAAAAAGCAACAGCTTAATGTTTTCAAAAAAAAAATCTAGACAGGGATAATCTCCAATTTCGGCCAAATTGCTTCCAAATGGTTACTACATAATCCTGTAAAAACCAGAAGCCCATACCCACAGACTGGAGGGCCAGGACACACGCAGGCTGCTATCAGATTTCATTTCTCAGAAATGGATGGTAGCAGGAAGTGACCAGAGTAAAAGAGAAAAAGAGCTTAAAGGGGGCAGAGAAATACAGTATACTACCCAACACAACAAGAAGCTGAGCACATCATCTCTGCACACTGCTGTCGAACATAACAAAGTAGGTCAGTTGCATCATATTTCTGTCTTAAGTAAACAATGACAACTTTTAGAGTTGATTCTCCGTAGTTAACCAGGGGTTAATCAAGATCACAGACATCCAAAAACACTGACTCATTCAGAAGGATGTGGGGAAAAAAAAATTCCACTGATCTCAGAGAGACCGACTACCATTCCAATAGCCATGTAAGGGTTTTACCTTTACCTCAAACATAAGACTCAGGTGTAGCGTCTCCGGTGTTGCACAGCACTTAAGTCAAACACATGGACACACTAGGCTAAGAATTCTAAACTACACACGAGAGAGGAAGTACTACAACAACTTAAAATACAGTTTTAAAAAGTTATTTCTACAATAGACTATAAAAAACACATTCTATATTATCCACAAAATTGCATTTTGACAATAGCTGATTATCTTTTTGAATGGGGTAAATTCTGATGTAACTATAGTGTTTCAGAACATTATGGGTTGTTTGAGGCATTAATATTACATTTGTATGTCCAGTCATAGTTAATCAAAACAGAACATGCAGGAGTTTGTATAGGCTTGTATACTGTATTGCATATTATGAAATAAAGTTATGATGAGCATCTCCCAATGTCTTTACTGCTGAAATGACTGTTATTAAATTGTCAAAACAATTCTGAAATTAATCACCTCTCTACATTAATTTAGTGCTCTGCTGGTGGTTACACTCATCCACCTCAACAGTAGGTAGTTTTTACCAATGTCCACTTGTATGATGCACGGTCAGGAGAATATAACATAAAACACAAATACAAATGAAGCAAAAATGCCCACTGATGAAGTTAACGCTGTGAAAATAAATTAAGCCATGTTGTGGAAATACTTTTTTACTCAGAACATTTTCTTGATTTTAAGCACCAGCAGTAAATCTCTACCTCCAAGCCTCCTTTGGCCTAAACCCTCCAGAAACTCTGTGCATTTTGCTCAAGTACAGCTTGGAAATATTATATAAAAATGTCTTATTATATATAAATTTCTTATTATATATTATATATAAATTCCTGTATTGACAAAATAATACTAGATGGCATTTAAAAAAAAAAAGTGAAAACTTGCATGACAAGAAATATGTGGCATGAAATATGTGAGAAAAAGCACTCATCCACGTTAATGACATTCTAAGCAACAACACATTTACAAGCTTGAGCCAAAAAAGGTAACTTTATTGATGTATCTTTGGCTGGAAGGGTTTGATGCAACTGACTGGATAAACCAAAGTTCAACAAAAGGAATGTAACTTTCTGGACATGTGACTTAAACACAAGATGTCAACTGTGACAGGAAAAGATGACGACAAATAAGTCATGTAAATCTATTACAATTATAGCCATGAGCACTATATTATATCTGGAAACAAACTGTTCTCTTGTCACCCTTTCTCATGCAAGCCTACTTGCAGAAATGCAAAGATAGAGAGGATTCAGTGAGTGTACCCGCTCACTAGACAAGCGTTGGTTTTATGATGTTACTGTAATGACCATCAAAGTCATCTCACAACCACAGCTGCTTTCCTCTTGAGCAGCACAAGTTGCAGGCACTTTTTAGCATCATGTGTAAGACTACACTCTTGGCCTACACATAATGTAAGACACCAACATTCATTAAAAAAATGATAACGCTATACAACTAAGGCCACACCCAGCATCACTATTGGGTATAGCCTTACGTTTGGTCTGTTGCACCTGTTACCACACCCAGTGGTGATATCGCCACTGGACACTGAAGGTTTTTCTATAAACGTGACTTAGGTCCAAAGGCTATACAACAATTTCTGTCAAATCCAAAAACTTTGTCACAAAATAATGCTTTGATATGTGTATAATAGTCACATTTAAGTTTACAGTGTAAAACACACACGAAGATGTGACCTGTGGGGATTTCTCCACCATTTTTTTTTTTTTTAACGTCCCCTGGAGAACCAAATGTAAGCAAATATTATTTAAAGCAATTGTCCATTGTAAGACCATCAAACTCATCTTCTGTACACTTCAATGACTGACGTTAGCAACTACATTCAACATGGATTCAATTATGTGCACCAGTGATCTTTTTATGTCAAAGGTGGCTGTACCAAATGTAACAATATTTTGTGAACCACTACAACTTTAACCCACTCCATGGCATCAATAAACTCTGATCATTTATAGCTGCACCAAAGTTGGACTAAATCTGTTTCAGTGCAAGTGCCGTTACCTCCTTAGGGCTGTGAATAAGATGAATGAGAAGTGGATTATGTTTATTTTTTCTGACACTGAATATGGTCTCCACTGTAAGCAATCCAGTCCAAGTGGCTCAAAGGAGACCCATTTCATTACCAAGTCATTATTATGATAGTTAAAAAAAATCTACAGATTTAGAATATAAAGCAACACTGTTGTTTGAAAAGGATTTTAATCATTGCTCTTCACTACTTAATGTAAAATTCACCTGATTATTCAGTTATGACAGTAAAACAAATACTGTTTCCAGACTACCATCAATGTAGGTGATCAATACACCCAATTCTTCCAAACACCGAGAAATTAACCATTGTTTTGATGACCGATAACAGACTTGGACAAAAGTTAAACTTCTCCCCTATATTGTGGACAGTTCACAATATTAACCTTTTTCCTGTCTTAATGAGCTCAAGATGAAACATGAGTGAAAAAAGTTATCATTCTGAAATCTTCAGAACAAGTAACGATAATAACAAAAGCCAGGATGTACAAGGACGTCAATGTGCATGAAGTTCTAAAACATCAATATGATTTTAAATAGGATAAAGCATCATTGGTTGGCAATTATGAGATAAAAAAAAGTTTTGAAAATCTGAGCCACAAGCTAAGAGGCTGTACTTTAAAAATGTTGAAGAAACAGCTTCAGAGGAAGCACTCATCTTGGTTTTACAATATGTGATTTTTTATTTATTTATTTTTTTAAATTCTACTTCAATTAAAAAGAAAAACTTATATCAATCAAATATATTTGATGCCTGTGTTGATGTTACCCACACCTAGATTACACACATGTACAAACATAATGTACACAAAATAACTTTGGGGAGGAACACAAGAAGGACAGTTTGTCCCCTCTTGGACAAACATGCTGTATGTATCCAAGTTGCCATCCTGCCTGTTTGCTGCACTGATGTTCAAGAGTTGCCTTGGCAGCACTGACTACACAGGAGAACCAACTGTTACAGGCAGACTGATAAAAGAACTTTTAGAAATGTACCTGTAAATGTTACGCAATACATGTATAACTAAAGAGTATCTACAATACCCTCGAGAAACCTGTGGCATTTGACCTGATGTCATGTTGTTTTACTTAAATAAAACAACCACTGCACAATTTGTAAAATTTTTAACATTGTACTTAAAATTACAGTTTGTCAAGTAATCAGCCAACAAACAAATTACACGTTGCTGAACAGGGATCAGTGGGCGACATGGGAGGGCCCTGTCCCAATCTCATTATAGAATGATAAAGTAATTCCTGTCTGATTCCAGTTCCATAGTGATGACTCCTGCCCCGTCCAGTTCATGTACTGTGTTCCATTTATTAAAGTAAGGGAGTAGCCCATCTCTAGGTGATACAACGTTTTTCTGACACCTTACACAAAAGGTGATTCTCAGCTGTTTCATACACTTCATTCTTTCACAGTGGAAAAGCATGTTTACAAAACTACTTATTGTTAATGATTCCTGCTCTTGCCAGTTCCTGTAAGCTTTTTCCATGTCCTCTCCAAATCATGTGATAGATGGCAACATTGTTTTCAATCTTACAGGAACTCTGTGACCCACAGGTTTCCTAAAATTGTCAGCCTAAAGGAGAAATGACTTTGTACAATATTTACTTCTTTATATCTTATTTGTCTTATTACTAGTAAACAGCTTATTGATTCACTGTTCATCACAGGCCTACCTATTAAATATCTAATTAATACTATTAGTAAATTAAACTACTTAGGTCAAGACTAAACCTAGGTTGAGTATTTCATTAGTCACAACAGGCAAGCATGTACACTTAAACTTTAGGTGTTTTTTTACACTCCTGTTAGACAAGAGATGAAATGGTATAAAGAATATGTGGAAGGTGTATTTTAGTGAAACATAAATTAGATGAGGTAAGCATCATTAAAACTTATGCCTAGCTCATCCATCTACACATATACCTCTAACTGTCTGAAGGTTGGTTTAACCATGAGCTCCTCATACAGTTTTTGAGTCAATATGAAGTCCAACAGGGTAAACAAGAAATAGTTCAGTGAGCCAAACACTGGAGGATTCCTCTCCTTGCTTAAGGCCTTTGGGTGGAACCCTGTGGCCAAGACAGCAACTCCCCATCTCCTACATCTAATGCAATGAAAAAGGAAACCATATCAGCAGATATTAGAAACACAAATGATACTTACATATAATTACATAGGCTTTTATAGTTAAGCACCATAATATTTTCTGAAGTAAGCCAAATCAGTTGATTATTACTTACAAACCTCCATTAAAGTTACTATTTCAACAGTGATGTCTCTTTCACCTTGGTATAGCAATGCTTGACACAAGAGCCCAGCTGTATGTTTAATTTTTGCATCCAATTTGATAAACTGCTTCAGGCTAACCCAGTCTTAAACCTACCCCTTCACCGTACATCTGAACCAACATATTGAGCGTAATAGGTTGTCTTAGGTGAGACTTCATAGTTTTACTAGCATTTTCCATCATCCCTTTCACAATGACTGCACTCACATTCTGTAATACTAAAGTGGTTACAAAGTGAATATTACAGAAACTTAAGATGCCACTTCACAAAGATGGAGATTAAAAGACAAAGAGCTGTGTCAGACTACTCTGTCTACCCTTACCCAGCATTCAATCGAAATTTTATAGTTAATCTCAAGAAAAGATGTCTCATTGATGTTCTAAAAATAACAAAACAACAGGTGAAAGTAAATCTATTTTTAGTTTATATACATATTCAATACAGCATAGATTTAATTCAGATCTTTTTTATTTAGTGATGCAGGGCACTTTCAGCACCTGATTCCTTCACAATCAATTTGATTCTTCATTATCAAGCTTGAAGAAATAGAGGTGCAAACTATAAAGAAATAATATTCAGACTCAATACTTCTAACTATTCTATGTCCAAGGTGACACGCAGCTTTACTTATGACAAAAGCAAAAATGAGATATACTGGATGGTAGAAAATACAGATGTACATTTTAAAACTTTTAAATCTGATGCAGCAGACTAAGAGTGGATCCCTAGTTATGCTTGTCTGGTCACATCACTCTCAGGAGGGTTTTTCATAAGAGGCACCCTTCCTCAGGCAAGTCCATTGCCCATCATAAAATGCAAAGCGACATGTGTCTCCCATCACTACCCAGTCTAGCCTGCTTGTTCTCGAAGGAGGCTACTTGCTCAGCAGAGGTAAGGAAATATACACTGCTGTTCGGTTTAAATTCACACATCAAAGACAGGTGAATACAACCATGACTTCAAGTGTCCCCTCAACCAACATGACCAATGCTTTTGCTTACTGTGGACTCAGCAAATATCTAAAGCACTCCTCAACTGCTGAACCCCATCATAGACTCAGTAACAAAATGGTGTTTATAGATTTATTACATCTTATCAATTATGATATATTAACATAATTGAAATCTTAGGAATATCTCAGTATGTCTGATTTCAACGACTTGACAATTTGGCACTTCCTAATATAACCGACATATAGTGGTGAATTTGATTACATTGCACAGAGATTGATACTCAACGTAAAAAAAAAAACAGAGTGGGTCTTTAGTTGTTAACGGTTTGGCGTGGGTGATAGCTTCCAGTCCGTCACGGACAGACACACACCCTGACGGAGGCACAACCGTCCACCATTACGCCTCCATAAAAAGGCTTTTCACGGTTGAGCTAATCTGACAAAGTTCTAGGATCAATGGCTCATAAAGCTGTAATCAAACCCATCCGTGGTCCAAAGGAACACGCAGATGTGCAATACACGGTAGCATTGCCGGTAACCATGTTTATAAACATTAGTGATTCAACTTTGCCCAAAAAAATACTACTGATTTCCAAGTAACCCATCAACAACAACAAGCTATCTCATGCTAACGTTAACTTGGCTTGCCAACAACAACCTGTCCATCTGTCCGGCTACAAAACCAATGGCTAACTAACCCGAGCTAACAATCAATTGTGGTTATCAGCAACTAAAAAGATTAAAGGAAAGTTATGGAGCAGTAAGACATACACGCAGTTACTAATAATGATGGAGATTATGATATTTAGCTCGGATATCTATTAACATCCAAATAGCGATACACGATAGACAATGAAACCGACCCCATCTCAGAGAGCCGCTAGTGTTGAAAGGCTAGCAGGCAAGCTAAGTTAGCCTGCTAACGCTAACTCCCTGGTCATTCGCCTGCCCAGACAGACAGTCGCTAAATTTATTCACAAATAATCAGGCGTTAATTATATACAGAAATTACAGTTTTGTTCACTCATTTCATAGGTTGTGTGAGAGCAAATATAAAGACTAAGTTAACGTTACACTCATAGTAGGGTATCCTTATTCAAGTTTTGCCGGAGAAGTTAGTTTAAATATTGGTCGACTTTTCAGGCGGTTTGTTCTTGGCAGTGCGTACTCGGTAGGTGTATGTGTGTAGCTGAAGGCGACACACAAACTGTTACCTTGCACGTTAGCTGAGATCAAGCTATGCTAGCTTAGCTTAACAGAGCTAACATCGATAGAGAAACTTCCCTTCGTCATCTTAATTTTAATTGAAAATTTAACTGTTGGATTAGTTGATGTGGTGATGTAGAGTGTAAACTTACGGAGTCTGTGAGGGGCTCTGCCGACTTCCCCCGCGGTATTCAGTTGTGTGATGTTAGTATTTAGCTGGCTTCGGCGTAAAAATCCCGGGGATCCCCTCTCTTCTGTCCGCTGCCACTCCGGTTGCCAGATAATGTAATGAGCCACCACAGGCGGCGTCATGCTGCGTTCATAAACACCTCGGAAATTTTATTAAAACTGCTGAGATCGAAGAAAATTGGTGCGTTTATAACTTTTAGAAGGAACAACAATAAGTGATGATATGAGTTAAAACTAATACTATAAAAATACTAAAAAGCGAGTCTAACTTACATTTCTTTATGTGCAAATTTTAAGAAACTCACCGATTGATTGAATCACAACGTTATGGATAATATTGTATAACTGTAGAGTTAAAGATTGGGAATATCTCTACTTGAGCCTCTCCTAAATCTCCCAAATCAAATGTTTATGCGTGCTGCTATTATTTGTGGCATGAAACCAAACTAACTATAAGGTCTCGTCCTTTCAATTGACTTTATGATGTTCAGCACTTAGTACATTTTTTTCTGTTTTACCATTGTGAGGGTAGTAAATGAAGGTAATTGAAGACTATCAGACAAAATTGCACTGCACGACTTGTATTTCTTTTAGTTTTTGACAGTCAAAGTGAGGTCA
Source organism: Apogon hyalosoma (assembly GCA_037367295.1). Taxonomy (NCBI): domain Eukaryota; kingdom Metazoa; phylum Chordata; class Actinopteri; order Kurtiformes; family Apogonidae; genus Apogon; species Apogon hyalosoma. The sequence continues at coordinate 28,613,795 of JAPQRP010000020.1, forward strand.
GTTTTATTCATATACTCCAGTATCACACATGAAGAAAAATGTCCGAAGAGGCCAGTATGGACAAGCTCGTCTAATGATGAAAAAATGGAAACAGTTCATTGTACAGCTTAAATCTCGCACAATATGGGGCAAATGATGAGGTTTTATTTGGCGTGCCTTGGTCTGAAACTGCAAAGTACTGTATATGTTTGTGTTGTACTGGCCTTCTGCCATGTAAGATTTATCCTTATAGAGGCCCTAGTGCCAGCTCTGTCTTCTACAGAGACAAAAAAAAAAAAAAAAAGATCCACACATCTTCTCTAATTCATCATGCCATAAGACCATATCAAACCATGCTCTCTGCTCATTGCTAAGCCATGGTTATCCTCCTCCAGGTGAACTCCTGAGCCTAGAGTCTGAAGCACATCATGTGACATGACTAAATGACTACACAACTCAGTAACCATGCTGCACCACTTCCATGGTCACAGCCTGTTGTCTGGTGATGATGTGGGAATTCCCATGGTTATCTTAACTAACAAAGAGCCCTCCTTTGTTTCCTAGCTAATTGCAGACCTGTGCAAACTGGCTTCATAATAATCACCTCCAGGCTGCTCACATACAGCCTTAGGTAAGTATAAGCCATGACAGAAGTGTTCTCCTCTTTCCTCAACGGTGTATTGAATAGGTGCAGAAATGCCCAAGGGACTATGCTACTATGAAAGTTCAACAGTGTTTTACAGTGAGCACTAAGTCCAAGTACTGCTTTGTACCTGTGCACACATAGTCCCATAGGATACAGAGGCTAGTGTACAGAGAATCTCCAGTTTTAAGATTTGAAGGAAGTTCTTGAATATAAAGGATTATTGTGATGTTTAATCAATATGATGCCTCATTTTAAGTGTATCTTAAATCAGCTGACAGTGAAGGAAACCAGGTACTATCTGCATCTGGTTATCTTGTGTTCTTGAGTTTAATCTGTTCAGAAATGCAAAACTCCTCACATTGTATTTTCAGTTCCTGGTTCACATCTGACTTTTTGTGTTAAAGTGATTATTTGTTAAAAAGCAATCATCAGAAACACATAAAAACAATTAATGGAGAGTAAATGTATTTTTTGGCAGCTGCACTGAATCATTTTTTTCCCCTTAATCCTATCAAGCATAACCATTGAATACGTATATCATTTTGCAGGTGTGATTCAGCCAAATAATTTACAAAGCATGGTTTTAAAATTCAAAACATTATATTTAATACATTATATATGTACTGAAAAATATAAAATAGAATATTTTCACTGACATCATAGCAGAATTAAACGTAAACACATGTGAAGCCTTTAGCACCACCTTCAGGCTTTTTTTTTTTTTTTACAGATATTCAACCCCAGACATGGTCATCGTTTAGTTATTATTGAGTCAGTAAATAGTGTGAAATTAATGATGCCTCAAACATCTATAGCTATTTTTGTTTTTTTCCTCCACTGTTATGCAGTTCACACTGTATTAAGGCAGCCACTAGAGTATAAATGTTCACTGTAACCACCCCCCCATGTGCATGTGCAGCCATATTGTAAATATTTAATTCCAGTTCTATATTCATATAAATACCAAATGTCTTGTTTCTTTATTTTTTCTTTGTGGTTTTTGTGTTGTCTTTTTCTCCGCAGTTGCTTGTTGTATTGTTGCTGTTAACTGTGACATTTCCCCACAGTGGGATAAACAGTCATATCTTATCAGTTGCTTCAGTAGCCCCAATGCTGTCCCATCAACATCCACGTCAGTATCCTCAAAGTAAGCAGTGTGTAAATTTCTTTAAACAAACCAAACTATCTTATGTCAATTAAGTGTCATAGTCCACTACGGCTCAGGGGTAGCACAAGCAAGGCTGGTAGTTGGAGCTCTAACTCCTCACTCCTGTTAATATGTTGATGTATCATTAGGTGAGACATGGAATCAACACATATATGAAGTGCTTTAAATACCAATAAGGTAGAAGAGCCTTAAGTAAATGCAGCCCACATTGTCTATAAACACTGATGAGTAATCCAGGAAATTACAAAACTGTAATCAGGTTTTTATTGGAAAATTATTGAAAACAATGTAAGCATTAAAAACATAGGCATTGGATAGAATATGGCTAGTACTCAAGCTTTATCTGTCTGAACAGAGTGTCTTAAATACCAAGCATTGAGATTTCTACAAAGGATAGCTAAAAATACATATCACACTTTTCTAAATTGACTTTATAAAATGTCACTGTACAATAAAGGTTCAATGAGTGGCAAATCTATACAAACATACTGTAAAGGAAACCATTTAGTAGAACTATTATGACAAATTAAAATATAACAAAATAAATTTGTTGAATATTTGAATAGTGTATGATCCAAGTCTCAAAATGATGTAAAATTATTTGAAAAAATTAATACATCAGGAAGAAAACATATATTAAAGAACTTCAAAAAAGAAACCAGTTAAATGTATTTTATAAAAGGGCACGTGGCATCCATTACAGCCACCAAACCACTGAATTTAGAGCTTTCACACTGCTCATTAACAGACCTAACAGCGACCTCTTCTGCTCATTAGAGGAACTGTACACAGTGGATCGTTTATCGAACTGTTCCTCATTAATGCATGCGGCATGAACACTTTAGACTAATTACTTATTGCAAGAATTCCCTTGTTCTTGCAAAGACTCAATCTTGTGGATAAAACATCATCGTTAGCAAACGAGGTCAGACATATTTGTACAGGGAGTCCAAATCAGTAACTTCCATGCATGAGGAAAAAAGCGAGCATTCATACAAAAAGGCAAGACGTAAAATATTTACCAACAGTTACAAAAATATCGACATGAATAAATTAATTTCTTCTACATTTCTTTGCTGCTCTCCACCCTACCCCTGTGTTTTTCCAACAAATGGAAAAGAAACCTGGCAGACGAAGAAAAGGCGACTATATTTGAGTAAAGAAGCCCCTTCGTACGTCGCTGTGTCCTTCACTACTCTAATCAAGAGTCTGCCCCATATGCATCCATGCCATCAGAGAGCGTAAAGTACATATACAACAGTAGCTGTAATTGTTTTACAACAATTCAAAGTGTGATAGACAACCAGAAAGCCATCTTGAGAAGCTAAAAGAGTGTAGGCCCAGGCTATGTCGCCTCTCAAAATCCATCCAATTTCTCAACTACAGCGGTCAGAATGGTATTAGGCGCCGTCTTTTTTCTTGAGATTATGTGAGCAGGTATAGTCATATGCAAGACAGAAAAGTTGTTATAGCAGGCTTGCGAGGCTGGTGGTGGGGCCATTCTGGGCTTGGATCTGGACAGGTGGAGGGCCATCAGTCCACTGAAAAAGACAAACACTGTAATTACTGAACAGCTGAAGATAGAGACTGAAAATAGATCCAACAGTGGGCAAAAGTATAATTATGCAGAGCTTCGTCAGCAGATTGAACAGCGATAATTAAGAGCAGTAAAATGTGAAATACGTGCACAGCTCTTTTGCTTACACTGATGAGGTTATGCTCAGGGAGGCTGCAGGCAGCGATGTGGTCCTGCAGGAGCTGTTGGGAGAAGTTCTGGTGCATCTGGGCTGCTTCATGGGCATCCATGGTGTTCCCAAGGGCCTTGTTCAAGTCTACAAGCAAAACACTGGTTCAGAGTTTCACTAGTCTCATGTAGCCAGACCTCTTTTCACACATCTAATTAGCACTAAACCCATTACCATTCTCGAAGAAGGAAACCAACTCTGCCTTTTTCTATAAATCAAATTGCAGATGTACTGCCGGAGTCCTGAGTCTGATTTTCACCTCACATAAGTAACAGTATGATTAGTAATCAGAACTATGAAGTCTAGCCTTCATATGCTTAGATCAGTACATTCATTGCCCTAGTTAAGATATCAAACATTCATTGTTTTAATTAGATGAGGAAGGAGGTCACTGTGTACCTTTCAACAGTGCTGAAGACCAAAGCTGAACAGACATGTCTGGGATCTTGCTGGCGAGCTGCATGGCAGGTACAACCATGTTGTTACTTTCCTGAAAAAACAAACACTCATTAGATTAGGGAAAAACAAACATAGCGCCTCTTTTAAAACCCTGAAAGATGTTTTAACAACTAAAATACACTGTAGGTTTCAGCATTAGATTATAGTTCATTGCTCTTCAATTTTCACACACTCACTACTTATTTAATATCTTGCATTGTTACTATAATGTTATGGGGGGAAAAAAAAATAATTGAGAAATTTTTTCAATCAATTAGTGGGAAGTGAAGCTAAATGCTGCGGTAGCTACATGCATCCTCACAACTGTGACATCTGAGTGAACTGATGAATATGGGTGCTTCTATGAAACTGGGTTAATTTTGCTATCTGGCACTTTGCCAGCTTTTTTAGACCCAATAAAAAGAAAAATGTAGACATATTTCCCCCCAGGATGTAGCTAATGATGACCTCAGATAAATGCAAAAAAAATGATACTCTTGCGCTGAGCACTCCCAAAATTAATGAATTTTTAATAAAATACTGGGGCCAAAAATAGGACCAAAATTGGGACAGGAGAAGCTACCTAGGAGTCAGTGCGTTTTATCTGGAAAACATGGCTGTAAATGGTCTTCTATACCACTATAAATAAAGACACTGTGTTAAATGATCCTAGTGGTTTTTCTGATCCAGGCATGCAGGTTTTTTTTATTCTTTCATTCCATGTTTAGCATGTAACCTATCATGTCCACTCGCGTTACATGCGGGACCTGCCCATTTAAACACAAATAAGTCATGAATGAACAGCAGTCATTTATGTGAAACACTATGCCTTGCATAGTTTGATTCCCAAAATGTACTTGTGAAAGAATAAAAAGATATTCATAAAAATAGTAGCAAGTAATTTTAGTGTCCTTTTAACCGTGTTACACGCTGATTTTTGTT
>JAPQRP010000020.1:28633244-28654328 GCA_037367295.1 Apogon hyalosoma
CCCCCACCCCAGCTCTGACATATTATTTTCAGTGATTTTCTTGTAGCAAGGGCCAAACATGATAATGTTTCAGGGAACCCAAAATTGGTAGGGGCACCCCAGTGCAAAAGTCTTAGAAAGCTTTTTTGTTTTTGCATCGTTGTAATGACCGTGTGTTTTTATTTCTGACAAGAAATATGTGCACGGTATTGAAACACACAAAAATAAAACAGAACATATCAGGTAAAGTCAATATTAGTGTGATGTGGATTCAGTACATCTTCAACTCACTTGGGTCGACTGTCTGGATGTTTTCTTAAATAATCTTGTGTTTTATTACACACCTTCTCAGTGTCCCAAAGACTTTGATTGTCCTTTATCCTTTTCAATGTCTAGGTAATGCCATATATCAACAGTATTCATATTTTTTTTCTGAAATGCATTTCTGTTTTTTATACCGTTTGCCTATTTTCTGTATATTCCAGTTGTACATATATTACTGCAAATACTGCGGAATGCATACATGTGGGCAAACTGCACAGTACTCTACATACATTATAGAAGTATAACGGACTAAGATGTGATATAAACAGCAATGGACATATACATACAACATACATGCACATCCATGCGTGTGAACTCATACATACCCACACTTTGTTGGAGTAATGGGGGTCAGTGTCCCTATAAGGTGCCTTTGGTGTCCCCCAGCAGAATGTAACTGTTACCATGAACACATTGCAAAATAATGAATTTCTTGAGTTGTATTGTGAATGGGCAAGCACTTACATATATCAGTACAATTTTAAACCTCCTGAAATGTGATTTTATTATTTTATATGGTTTTCTTTAAGGGAATGTACATGATTTGTGCATGACCCTCACACTGTCCTTCTAACTTTAGTGAGTTTGATAAGTGTTAATATTTAAAAAAAAAAAAAAAAAAGTAAATACTTTTTAGATGTAGTCATTATACTCAACAAGTTTTTAGATAAAACAAGTCATTTTGATAATCTATATTTTATTTTCATTATAAAATTTAACATTCTTCACATGTCCTTCAAATTGCTGTCCACCCTGTCACTTTGGGGGAATCGCCCCTTTAATAATCTGGTTGATGACATCACTGAGCCTGTTTACACACACACACTCCAATCATTATCCGATTTCTGGACATGTCAGATTATTCAATTCATCGTGTAAAGAGGATAGTCTAATATGCTTTATCAGATAACAGCAGTAATCTGATTGTGAGATATCGGATTAACACACCTGGATTTGCCCCCAACACTCCGATGTCTTCACGCATGTATACAGGTTAATCCGATTTATTTTCTTTCACATCTGCACATGTGCAAATACAGTTAAAATCATAGAGAACAGAAGTTATGTAGTCAAACATGAGCAGAAGACAACAGGAAGTTTGATTCTGCCAACACTACATACGTACATACTCTGTAAGAAATCCGATAATGGACTGGAGCGTCTAAACCAGGGTTTTTCGATTATCGCATTTCTGAAGTGCATGTAAATGCGTTAGATCTGATTGTTACAATTCTCTGATTACTCCCAGTTATTGGACTTTTATGGTCATCTAAACAGGCTCACTGATGTCATCATCATCATCATTCTGAGTGTCTTCAAAGGAGGTGGAAACACAGTCTACGAGAGCATTTAGTATTTACATTTCAACATTTTCATCATTTTGTGTTTGTACTTAGATGTGGTCAAGTTTAGCATGTCCACCCTGTCACCACTAAATATCATTTAATATAAAACTTTTCAGAAATTCAACATATATTTGTTGAACATTAACCAGTCCTCTTCAAAGATGACCTACTTTGGAAACTCAAGGTCCAACTTGTGGTCATTAAACTAAAACTGTCCACCCTGTCACTTACAGGGTGGACATAATTGTTTCATATTTTATGGTCTGCTTGTACTTTCTCTGTTTGCAAAACAAAAAAAATGCAGGAGCTTGATCTACATGCATTTCTAACAGCCTACAGTCGACTTAACACTTTGAACATAAAGTTAAGCGGAAAATCTCAAGTTGTTTTTGTTTTTCTTTTTGGGACATATTGAGGTCTGAAAGGCACCTTATAGGGATATGGTCCCATTTACTGATGGGACAATATTCCTCTCTCAAAACTCCATCACCTAGTCTCCTTAGTTCCCCAGCTGTTTACAGACTGACTTTGTCTTGTAAAAAATGTATTTAAAATGTACGAGCTTGACCAACATGCATTTCTAACAGAATACAGTCAACACATTGAACATAAAGTTAAGTGGGAAAACTAAAGTTTTTTTTTTTTTTTTTGACATTTTGAAGTCTGAAAGGCACCTTATTGTGATATTGGCCCATATATAAAATATACAATTCACAATGTTCAAAAACAGAAATGAATATAACAAAGTACACATGAAAAATTCACTGTACAATGATTTAAATGACAGGATTGACAGTAGTAGATGTAGAAAACTGAATAACAGCACACATTTGTTTGTCTTGGGGTTGGATCATAGTCAGTGTCACTGTTGTTACAGAGTTTTTAAAATCTAATTCCATCTGTTTCTTTCTCTTATTCTAGAAAAGACAAAGCGATCCCAGCCTTACCCTGTTGAGCGTTTGGCCTTCGGCGCCTGTGCAGGCCTGATTGGACAGTCCGCTTCATACCCTCTGGACGTTGTTCGGCGGCGCATGCAGACCGCCGGCGTCACCGGCTCATCCTACTGCACAATCATGGGGACCATGCGTGAGATCGTAACACATGAGGGAGTAGTACGTGGGCTTTATAAAGGCCTGAGCATGAATTGGGTTAAAGGACCCATTGCTGTGGGCATTAGCTTCACCACGTTTGACATCACGCACAACTTCTTGCTTAAGTTGCATCAGACGGGCTACTTCACCCACTGAGCTGGAGGCAGAGGAGGAGAAGAAACGCTCAGATGAGATGACTGGCAAAGCGGCGCTGGAGTCTGTCATGTTGCTATAAGTCTGTTCACTCAGTCATCGCAGGACCGTCCTGCTGCACACTCCACTCATGACGGGTAGTCAGAGGAGTGGACGAGTGGACAGCAGCTCAGACTAAACACACATTCACTGTCTGTTTAGAGATGTATCGACAAGTGTCTTTAAATTGTTGTTCACACTTGGTTTTGAGATCAGGGTACCGTTAAAGTGGCTTAAGAGTGTACATATGTGTTGGTTTGTTGATGAGACATGAATATGGAAACTCTGTTTTCAGTTGTGTTCATAAGATAAAAAATTGCACTTTAACAGAATTAAAATGTATTTTCGGTTAATCAAATAGCTTGTTTTACTGCTTTTAATTTCAAGGATCAGTTCAATTTTTTTTTTTTAGATAAGAATGTTGTTTTATTTTTTAAATAATATATATGATAATGCATGGAAATGAGTTGTAATGATTTGGAAACAAAAAGATGATGATGCTTTTCAGTTTTGGTGCCACGTTGGGCTGAATTGAAGTATTTTGATTGAACGTATGATTGTAGGAGGGTGATCATGTCAGCAGGACTGCACACTTTCACCGTCCCGTTCATTTAGCACTGACGTGAAGTGGTGTGCTATTCACAAGTTTAATACATTGACAGTAATCATATACGGTATGTAAATCAAAACGTATATTGCAGATTTTTAGTTTGTGTTTACTGTGCTCGCATTGTACAGACTCTACCATCATATTTAGTGGTCTCTACTGGAATTGTTTACTGCAAAATTTAACTATACCAAAGTACTTACTGCAGCCATAAGTTTAATGTTAAAAGAGGATTAATTATACTTTCAGCTGTGACATATATTGCAAACATGCAGTACGTCTAAAAATGTAAGTTTACATTTGTTTTCTGATCATGCAATAAAATGTCCATTCGCAACACTGAGCAATGAGTCATTTTGTCCACTTGAGGGAGCTGTGTGACCAGCAAAGCAAACCACTACATGGAGCGCATGAGAGAAAATACATTTATAATGTAAAATGACTATAATAGTTTATAGTGAGGACACGAACACTGAGTTTTTAAAAAAGGTTCTGAATTAAGTGCCATTTTTAACAATATGACAGCACCATATACATGTTAAATTTATGTCTTTGGCAAATGTCACTCAGTCATAAGATATATTTTATTGATTCTCCAAGGGGGGAAATTCAATGTAACAGCAGCATAAGCCAAGAGGCATTAATGCAATAGAAAATAAAGAGAAAGATAAAATATAACAAGATTGCCAGTGACTAAAAATGACATTATTATAATTCTTCTTCTTAATATCATTATTATTAGTAGTAGTAGTAGTAGTATTAGTATTATTAAGAAGAAGAACAAGAATAAATAGAAAATAATAAAAAGCCATTACATTATGTCCACAGACAGGCACAGTGGTGCTAATGTTAGGGCAGCTGTGGCCTAGAGGGCTCTAGAATCAGCTAGTCGGCTTGAGACTGAAGGGTTGCTGGTTCATGTCCATGGACTGGCAGAAAAACTTGTTGGCTGATGTGCCCTTGAGCAATGCACTTACCCCTCTTTTTTTTTTTTTTTTTTTTTCCCGGGCGCCTAATATGGCGAGCTCACTGCTCCTAGTCTGCAGTGTGTGGTGTGTTCCTGTATGTTCTAGTGATGGGTTAAAAGCAGAAGTTACATTTCAGTGTGTGATGTGTGTACTGTATACTGACAATAAAGGGTCTTAATCTTAATAATGTTGATTATCTGATTATAACAGGTCCTGTCAGTGAGTGGATATATTATCCAGGCAGTGAACATTAACCCTCGAAGTTGTTGTGTTAGACAAAGCAAAATGGGCATGAGTTGGAACTGAGCAGCTTTGACAAGAGAGAAGGTGATGGTCCAATCACTGGGTCAGAGCTTTGTTCATTCCCAGTGTAAAGTAATAATAATAATAATAATAATAATAATAATAAATTTTATTTATAAGCACCTTTCAGGACACCCAAGGACACTGTACAGCAGAGGATAAAAGAGACAATGCATAAAATATGAAGAAGTAAAAAATATATATAGATAAAAGAAAAATTACAATTCATAAAAATGAGAATGCAAAATGGAAGGTAAAACTTTTGGTGGGTAGGCTGTTCTGAAGAGGTGGGTTTTGAGTCTGGATTTGAATGTGAGGAGAGAGAGGTTAAAACCTACCAGCAAGAACAACAACTGGATCTGAACCAACTGAGCACCCATGGGAGCAGAACATTATAACACCTGTCTAATATTGTGTAGTTTCCCCTTTTTCCACAAAACCAGCTTTGACCTGAGGCCTAGAGTCCACCAGACCTCTGAAGGTGTGCTGTGGTATCTGGACCAAGATGTTAGCAGCAGATCCCTGAAAGTAGAGAGGTGGACCTCCATGGATCGGACGTATTTGTCCAACACCACAGATGGTCAATGGTCCTGAGATTGGAATGTCCTTCCTTTTGTCCATTTATGGTCAGTACTACCCACTGCAGACCAGGAACACCCAACAAGACCTGCAGTAGTGGAGATGTTCAGACCCAGTCACCACTGTTACAACATGGACCTGGTCAAAGTCACTCTGTTCCAGATGATGGTCATTTTGTTTCTTCCAACACAACGGCTTTGACAACTAAATGTTCACTTACTGCCTAATATATCCAACCCACTGAAAGGAACCATTGGACCGAAATATTCAGTTTTATTATCACTTCTGTTAGTGTTCAGAATGTTAAAGCTGATGAGCTATTATGAAGGCGCTGTGTCCATCGTCGTCTGCGTCACCATCTTCGTTGTCATCTTCATTAACAATTTCTTCAAACATTTTCTCCAATGAAACTACTGGTCGGATTCATTTCAAATTTTACATGTATATTCCTTGGTACAATGTCTAAAACATTTGTTCACAGTTTTGAGAAATTTAGATTTTTTTTTTTACTTTTTGAGGACTTTTTGAATATCAAACATTTGCTTTTACTTCTAATGGGCCGTATTTTGATGGCTTAACATGGAAATAATTAGAGATATCAATATATTTCATATCTAGCACTGATAAGAAATCATATCTGGGTCCATGACCTTTGACCTTGAGTGACCTTGAAGGGTCAAACTCATGGTCACCATCTCCTTCTCTGAAATTACGAGTTGGATTTATTTCAGATTTTTATGTACCTTCCTTGGGACAATGTCTAAGAATTTTTGTAACAGTTTTGAGAAATTTAGATTTTTGAATTTTTGACCATTTTTTTTTTTTAATATTATGAATTTACTTTAACTTATAATGAGCCATATTTTAATGGCTTGTAACATGGAAATGGTTACAGATATCAATATAGTTACTACTGAGCACTGATAGGAAGTCATATATGGACTTCGATCGAATTAGTTGAGTTCTCCTCCAGTGAAAGTACCACCCACTCTATTGGGAGACTGATCTCCTGCATCAGGGACACAGGACTCTAACATATGACCAAAACCTGACAAAACTCACACATTCAAGTTGTTATTGATTACTGATAGAACATGCCGGTGAGATACAGGGTCATTGGTCCTATTATTTTTTTTGCACAGGCGTGTTTCTGATCTGTACGTGTGAGATGAACCACCCTCGTGCTTCCAGTAGGTGGCGGCAGTGCGCGGTCTTCTCTGGTCTTCCTGGACCATAATGGAGGATATTCAGGCTCTGATCACTTCATGGCCTGAACTTGACCTGCCCTCGGCTCAGCGAGACACTTTACGGTTCTCCTCGGTATTTCTGTACCTTAATTATTACTTGCATTAGTTCTGAATATGTATCTTGTTAATAATGATAACACAGATTTTTCCATTCTTTTGATTAATTTATTTATTTATACAGATGAAACAAAACGTGAAGGATGATCTGTGAAAGTGGAAACATCCATTCAAGGTAAGAGAGCAAGACAAAAAATTAAAAAAAATAAAATACGTGATATTAAAAAAGTAAATGTGTAAAATAATGTTTTACATGTTCATTAAACAGAATATGAAAAGAAAGGAAATACATAGGTGGATTGTTTTTTTTCCAAACACCACAAATAAATCAGTATTAAGTATAAATTATTAGTATTAAGTTTGTTTTTTTTATTTTATAAAATTTTTGGCCGCAACATTATGATGGAAATACAATAATGGAAAATAAATCCCTTGAACAATATTTTTAGTATTGCTAATATGAATTGTATTACAGTACTACACACAATAGAAACACAATACTGTATCCATAGATTAACTTTAGAAAATATAGAAATAATTTAAAAAAAAAAATGTAATTGCACATTACTCAGTCAAGAAGGTAATTTAAAATTTTTAACAAATCAGTTCATCATGATTTAAGTGCATACATTTGCTACATTTAATCCTAAATTATTCAGGTGATTTTTGTTATAAATATCTTACACAAATACATGATGTGACATTAACGGTGGTTTCTTTTCCCGCTCGTACTGATTTAACTGTGACTAATGTGAATATTCATGGGCCGTGTGCCCAGTGTGTCACTGCTGCGTTACAGCATCATTCACCACCTGAAACTACTTCTTTTCTTTAGCAGTGGTTGACGGTTGGTTTCTTATCTTTACATCCATGCAGCTGGACGGAAAGGCCCATCTGTCCACCTTTACATCTCTCCATCTCGTCCTCCCTGCCCATGACCTTGACTGTGAATTATGGGATATCCTGCCACCCTACAGTGTGCAGCCACCCAGCCTGGTATTGCAACAATCGAAACAATACCACTGGCTGGATAACATGGTCGGAGGGCGGGTGCCTGAGAGAAGAAGAAGAAGGAGGAGGAGGAGGAGGGGTGAAAAGATGCTTCTTGAAGGCGCCGTTGCCATAGGTAACCTGGATCTGTGCCAAGAGAGGGGAGTGAACCATTTGCATGTATTCAAATCTCGCATGAATAATTCACTTTGAAGCCCCTGCTGGAGCACTTGCAGACAATAGCTGTTCACACGTACTCACAAATGCACAGTGTTTGGGCGAAAAATGCACACAAATACACCCTTCCTGTGCAGTACAAACCCGCCCTGATCCTGTGTGAGAAAGGTGAGGAGGTTACACTGGGAGGCACACAGGAATAAAGCCTTTCTCAGACGTGAATCAGACTCGGACGCGTTGAGACAGTGGCTCCGGCTATTTTGTCATTTAGTGCGTATTTCAGAGCTCATTCAGGTCTGCTGTGATGAGGCCGACTCCACAACAGATGGTGCATAGCATGGCATATAGGGGAAGACACAGGCTGTTTGACTTTGGGCTTATACTGTGGATGTCACAGCACAGGAGGCTTTAGAAGTGAATGTATAATAAATATACACACATGTTCCCACCCCTTGTGGTGCCCTCCAAAGCTGCACTGGCTGGGATCCAGTTGCCATCACTTTGAAAGCCAGCTCAGTGTTTAGCGTCTCCAGCACCTGGCTCAACGGCAGCTTTCATAAATTCAACCGCATTAAAATGCCTTGAGAGATGTTTTATCTAACATAAACTGGCCTGTAAATGTTTCCCAATAAACTTCCCTTAAAAAAGCCAAGGAACGAGTGAAAAAATATCAAATCGTAGCTGCCGTGACTATAAAACTCTGTCAAGAGCAGCTATAATCCTTCCATGTAAGCATTCTGATATTTACAAGTGCTATAGGGATGTCATCCTCTCCCACCGCCACCCTCAGAGCTCCCTCTCCCATAGCTCAGTCCTGTTAATTTTATAAGATCTAGCATATTGCCACTTATCGGCTGGCAGCGTTGTAAAAGCTCTGGGGTCAGTGCATTACTGAGCTGCTGGGCTCCACTCTTCCATTAGAGGGAGTGTTCAGGCTGCGTTGGCCTTCACTCAATCAAATACAAGCTCCAAACGGCTGCTCCAAGTGCAGATGAGGGGGCACAAACACACACACACACACACACACACACACCCAAGTACATACATACATACAAATGGAGACTCCCTCAATCGCAGGTTGTGAAAGTATAGTATGCATAAATTTGAGCACATAAATCTGGCCACCTACACACACACACACACACACACACACACACACACACACACATGCACATACATAGTAGCCTATATGCTTGTTACCTCTCTTCACCGTTTTTCCAGCCTGGAGGGGTAATATGTTCATTTGCATTGAGTGTTTTGCATTTAAAGAGAGTAAATGTATAGGTGTATCTGCTTGTACCACCGCTGACATTTTCACCACTTGGCATTTGAACAAGTTCAGCACTAAATGAGTTGTAGCTTCCTAAGCTCTGGATCAGGTGAAACAGATGAGAGGTGAGTGGAGGAGACCACAGCAGCAAGCAGGAAGAAAAAAAAAAAAAAATCAAGCAGTAATGCTGATTTAATGGAGATTACCAAAATGGGAATGTAAATAGAATTTGTATTTGTAGGAGCTTGCAGAGATTTTTTTTTTGGTTGTCTTTTTTCAATCAGTCATGAAATTAAGTCAGATTTATGCCACTGCCTGCTAAGCAAATGGTGTCAAGGTCAGAGAAAGTTGAAGTTTAGCGTTTACCGAGGCTCAATTCCCTTCTTTTCTAGGTTTTGTCATGTCTAAAATGCTGCTGGAATACAGGGTTTCATTTTGAAGAAGAGTTCAGTGACAGCTTGAAATTCTGATGAAAGTCTGAAGATTTCAGCATCTTGAGTTTTTGTGTCATCATTTTGAAGACACGTAAACAAAAGAGGCACCCCCATGCTCCAGCTTCAGTTAGCGTGTGCACATTTTATAAACATGTTTTTTTTTTTTTTTCTTGGAGGGAGAAGACTGGGGGTGTGTGGTGGGAGGACGGCCGAAGGAGAAGCCTCTGACGGACTTTGCATGAGAATGGCTGGGGTCCTGTGAACCTTCTGCTCCCTGTGTCCACATTCAATGGCATTGCTGCAGTTAGCATGACAAACTAGGCTCCAAGTTCTTGGACTTTTTAATGCAGCCTCCCAGCCACTCCTCCCTTCCACCCGTTAACCCCACCCATCCATGTCCTGACTTTGCCATAACCCCCCTTCACTTTTTTTTTTTTTTGGGGTAAACCCTCTCCCTTCTTGCTGCTCTGTGTTAACTATGGGCTGAACCTACACATTTTATTAGCTGTCTGGAGGCGATCAAGTTCAGGGTAGACTGGGTGATGACCCCTACTTGCATGCACACACATTCACTCACATACCACATAAACACACATATACAGAAAGACAGAAGGCATTAAAAAAAAAAACAAATTACAGCTCCACTAGTTATAATTTTGGCTCAGGGTTTTAATTTGCTAAAATAAAAACAAGGTCACGGATGAATCCTAAACTGCACATCATTCACATTCCTTCAGTTTTTTTACATTTTCTCCTGACTCTTGTCAATGTCGTGGCTCTAAAATCACATCAACATGATTCCACAGTCAGCCTTTCATTACACGTGGATATGAGAACAGTCATTGGGGTCTGAAATTAGAACGCTTACATAAGAATTTAATTTTGCATGCCTGCATGATGGAACGGCAAATCAGTGAGACATAAATAAACGCTTTGACCTCATATTCTTTCGATGCTGAGGCATGAAGTAAAAGTGTTTTCCTATGTATGTTTTACTTCAGGAGGGCACTGTTTTATATATTTACCACTAAAGAGAGTCCACCTTCTATCATCCCTGCACATTTTGTGGAGGAGCAGACACTGTGTCATCTTTTATTAAGGTGTCTTGTCTCGGTCGTTATTGTTGTTCATCAGGCTTTTAAGCTAATTGTGCTGATGAACTCATTGTGAGTCAGCATCACCTTGAGCATTAGGACTGTGATATGCAAATGCTTGTTTTATCTTACACTGGGGTTACTGTTTTCTTGTTGTGTTACAATATTTAGCTGCAATTTTCATGTATATTTACTTAAGTTATATAAACCCACCTGACTTGAATAGATTTCACCCTATATCATTGACTACTGACATTTCCTTTTTTAAAATGCATATAATGTGTTGTGTTTCCAAATTTTAATATCCTATAAGATCTAATAAAATAAGGCTATTCAAAGAGCTGCTGTGGACACAACAAACTAGCTTGATTTCATAAATTAATAATAATAAAAATAATATAAAAAAAAACAACTAAAGAATAAATACACACACACACACACACACACACACACACATATACACCCAAGCTTTTTATTGTCATCACTTTAGCGCAATTTCAGCTCAATTACTTTTACCTCTCATAACTTAAAACAACATTTGTCCCTTTTAGAATTGCATTTTCCTCATTCTCTGCATTACTGTGATGATTTGTGCATCTTTCTGCACTCTTAAAATAATAATTTCCCTCATGAGTAAATACAGTGAATTAGTAAACAGAATTGCTCAAAAACTCCAAAAGTCCCATGTTTATTTAAGAAGAAAAATCACACCATATAAATTATAATGAAAAAAAAAAAAAAGAAAGTGGTAAATAAACAATATATGTTTTTGGTCATGTAAAAAAAAAACTATTTGGTAATTTCCAGTGAATGTGTTATTTAATTCAAACGTTTTATTCCAACATGTCTATCTTGGAAAATAAATATAAGTGCAAGTTAAATAAAATTATATATGTTTCTTGCAAGATCTATTATTTGTTTTTACTGCTAATGAGCTTTGTAAGGCTCTGTCCTGCTGTTCCAGGCCTTTGTGTTGTTAACAGACTGAAGGTGTTAGAGACTCTCTATGGCCAAACAAACCGCTGACCAATTAAAAGACAATTAGTTTGACCCCTGAGGGTTTATTTAGGTCAACAACAGGCCACTTTTACAACTCACGGAGCTGTTACATGTAGAGCTCATGCAGAACTATGAGGAAGTTCAATGAAAAATACAGCTGCTGTGGTCACAAGTATTTTTCAAGGTGAATGTAAAACACAAATGTTAAAGGTTTATTTTATGGTTATGATGATTTTAATATGACTTTTATTGTGGATTTCTTGGTTTATAAATAAAAATGTAGTGAAAGTAAAAACTACATTTAAATTCCTCATAAAAGTATACAAGTAAATTCCTCACAAGTAAATACATGCTATAACCCATATTTAATATAAAGAATGTAATAATTAAATACAGATAGCAAAAAAAAAAAAACCCCAAAAGAAATATAAAGATTTTTTTTTTTTTACACATCTAAGCAGTTACAATAAGGAATGAGCACACCTTCATGTCCAAGTTGTGCACTGTATACAGACTGTATGTGACATGATCCGTAACTCTATCCATAGGTGTTATGGTATCATTCCCACCATTAAAGAGGTTTTCCACCTTCCCAATGACCTCCGCCTCGCCTCACAGGACACAGAAAACGACCTGATGGCGATGTCTTTCACTGTACTGAGGGTGTGCTGAAATGTGTGTGTGAGCACAGGGACTGCTGAGCACAGTGTGTATGTGGATGTCAGATATCTGTGGAACCTCACTATATGATTGTGTGAGCATCTGTGGGTGTATGACCCTGTGTATAGAGAGGGCTGGTCATTCTGCGTACAGACTCCAGTGTTTTTAGAAAGCGTCCAGCCTGTAGGGCCCGGCCTTCTCCCCGGTGAGGGTCGGGGAATCTAGCATGGCCAGTAAGCATGTATATCAGGCCATCTCACGGCTGGCTGGATGCTCCCTGGGTGGCCCACCATGGTCAATACTGCACTGGCGACTGGACACACAGAATAGGATAATCTCCTAGTTTCTTTCAGGGCCATGGTGCACACATTCAAACACACACCACACACACACACACACACACACACACACACATACACCTCCTTTTATACTGGGCCTGACCATGGAGGTTTGCCTTGGCCCTAATTTCAGGTCAGGACCAGTCAGAGGGAGGCAGAGGGCTGGGGAGCCCAGAGCGAGGGGACAGTGTGGGGGAGAGTGAGGGGGCCAGAGGGGAGCAGGGAGCCCATTTCAGCCAGAGCAGTGGAGCACACTGGGGGCACTGGGGCATCGCCTCTACTGGCTAAAGGGGGGAAACAAAAGGAGGTGTGATCTCCACAAAACAGGAGCAGTGTGTGTGTGTGTGTGTGGTTATGAATGTGTATCATTGTTCACAGTTTCCTTCAGCTTCAGCAACTCGCTTCAACACCCCTGCTGCTTACACACAAAAGCACCTAATTGACACCACAGATTTAGGCCACTAGGTTTAACTGTTCCCCTTCCAGCCCTTCAGCCACTGCTGGAATAATCAGAGTAATCGAAGTGAACAGGCTCCAGGAGCTTCCTGTGTCACATCTTACATGGGATTTGTATGAAGCATCGACTGTGTGTTTGTGAGGTTCGGTTCGGTTATAAGCTCATCAGCAAAATTATTATAAATGACATCTACAGAAACTAGAAGTTAGCGGAAAAGGAAAAAAAAAACAATGCAGGCAGTTTTTTATTTCACAGAATGTTCAGTTTTATTGAAAATATATATCATATCAAAACAAAAGTTTTTGCATTTGGCAATCTCATTAAATGTTTTATAGTAAATTCTTTCCTTACACTATGAAAAAGATTGAATAAATATGTATACGTACAAAATGTAACACAAAAAAGAGAGAACTAATTCAACAATGACAAACTCTTGTCAAATGATTTTCCAGTCAAATACTTGAATGTAAATTACAGAGTAAAAAGAAGGACCCCTTGGGGTCTCATCCAATCTCCGACCTAAAATTGGTCTCAAATATAGTAATTCATATCTAATGAAACTAATTTTGAAAAATATTGCTTGGCAGCTCCATTTTACACTTCAGACAGCTCTTAAATCGATTCAACCCCTAAGCTTACCTTTTTCAAGCAGCTCCTACTTACCTGTCCATATCCACAAAGGCTGCAGACGAGAACACTGATAATCAGCCTCTAATGATGTGTGTCTAACTGACTATTCATCCAGGTGTAGAGGTGGCATTTTCCATATGTGGCTGAGGCTAAACATGATCTGAGAAATTAGCTGCAGACGGACGGTGTGTGTGCTTTGTAAGAATCAGACCCAGGAGTAGAGGAAGGTTTGCTGCTTTTCATTTCCATGGTGGCATCCCTGGATCTGTGAAAATAAAAGCAAATATAAAAACGATTACTGAGGAGGAATTACTTTGTTACTATTTTAATGATTCTGGATGTTCTCAAACTGAGTTAATTAATATGTCTTATATCCTATAGATATGGGAAAACTGATCCATATTTGTTTCTAAAACAGTTTTAATGATCCAAAACTGTCCTGAAACTTCATTTTTCCTCTCAAATTTATGTTTTGAGTTCCCCATTAAAAATTGAACATCAGCTGCTGAAATGTGACAAATAATTTCCACAAGCAGAATATCCCGTTAAAATACTAAATAAAGGGATGTATATGAAGGGATTCAGTGAAGAACTAAATGCTTAATTGTGGATGATGGATAATGTATCTCACATGACGAAGCTAAACCGTGCTGCTAGCTAAGATGACGCTGTCTGTGTCATCATCTTCTCAGACGCACCAAACTGTCGTTGTTTACTGCAGGAGACAAGCTGAACGTATGTGCGTTTGTATGTGCGTCTATCAGCTGTCTGTATCAGTGATGTGCATGACCTCAGAGCTAGCAGACAGTCATGGGTCAGAGGTCAAGGTAGAGCCTGTCTGGGCTTCCTAGCCGACCCTAATGCCTGCAGCACAAACACACACATACACACAAACTGAGGGGGGGATGGGTTCACCCTACCAGACTAATATCACCTTTGGGATTAGGATCCAGACAGAAATACATTGACCCCAAACACACTTACTCACGCGTGTGGATACACATATACACACATACTGATCTGCTTTGTCATAAAACGAGACTCAGTAAGCTGTATGACGCAGGGAGGAGCAGCAGAGATGCTGAGTCTGAGACTGAGAAGATCATCTAATTATCTTTCAGCATTGAGTTAAAAATGAGAGCGTGGAGGACATAGGAGGCGTAAGCAGCATCATGGTGAGCAGGGAAAGAGGCTAACACAGTGCTAGCCACAAGCTACTCTAGGACAGACGAGACTGGACAAAACCCAAAAACAGAACTATGATATGTTCAGTATTCCAAAGAAAATGAAGGATGTCATTATGTGTAAGACTCGCTGAATTCATCGTGGGGAATAAAGGTGCTCTGGTGCTAAAGCTACAGTATGTGCTCCCTGTAATTGCATTTAACCCGAGCCCTGACGTAGCAGGAAGTAAGAGCAGAGAGCACCGACAGCGTCAGCAAGCCAGATGCTTGTGAAAAAAAAAAATCACAAATCAAAGAGATGCGGGACTGCAGAATCTCAGCACAGAGTGAAACAGAAAAAAGGTCAAATCCAGAGGAGCTGGCGGGCTTCACTGCCAGAGCATCAGGAAAACTCCCCAAATAAGCCAGAGTGTTAAGCCTGCTAATCCCCTGTATTATTGCAACATCTGTGAGGTCTAGAGAGGCTCTAGCAGTGATTAGCCAGACAGATGTAAACAATATCCAGGCTGAGAAGGATGGAGGAGAGGAGAGGAGAGGAGAGGAGAAGAGAGGAGAGGAGAGGAGAGGAGAGGAGAGGAGAGGAGAAGAGAGGAGAGGAGAAGAGAGGAGAGGAGAAGATGCTCGGTTGATCTGGGTAACACCGTGCTGCAAGGATAAGAAAAGTAGACAGAGAGAATGTGGAGAATATAAAACAGGTAAGGTGGGAGGGAGTGTGTCAAGGGATTTAGAAGAAAAAAAGAAGAGGAGGAAGTGGAGGATGAAGGTTGGCAAAAAAAAGGAATCAGGAGAGGAAATGATTTGGGAAGAATTTAGAAAAAAAGGAGCATGATTGGAGTCAGATTGATAGGATACAGTAGATGGGGGAGGTGGAGGGAGACAGAAGGTGACAGCATGAGGGGAGAAGGAGCAGCAGATTGGGAGATGGTAGACCCGGGGCCAGGCGTGCCCCAACTGGTTGACGAGACACCAGGGAGACGTGCTTAATTTATGCAGAGTTAGGCTGAGGGGCTGAAGAGTGGAGGGTGTCTGGGACCCCCTCAATAGCCTTGAGAACCAAAGGGAGCTGCTATATGGGTGCTAGCAGTGAGAGCAAGATGGGGCATGATGGGGGAAGGGGGGATCTCTTTTTTTGGGGAGAGACAACAAGAGAGTAGGGGTGGGAGTGGTGGTGGTGGGGACTGTAGGCTGCTCGCCCTACTCAATTCAGGCTAGGCTGTCCGCCTGACGTCCCATTAAGGTTTGGGACAGGGCATGGGGAACGAGGCGATGAAAGGGAAGAGGGAAGGGAGCAGGAGGATAGGAGGAGAAGTGAGGGAGAGGCCATGCTTAACCCCCTCTTTGCTAGAGATGCCCCCCCACACACACTCTAGTTTTCTACTCCAGTCTGGCTACCTATTAGATCCACAGGGCCGTCTGTCTGCTTCACTGCATACTAATTCCCCATTACCACAGCCTTGAATGTGAGCAAGGAACAGAGGCTGACTACATCAGAGATAAGCAGCCTGGCTGATGTGGTGGGTGTATGAGAGGATACAAGAGTACTTTAGCAACCAGCAAGGCTAGTCCAGACACACTGTGGAGTCCTGTAGTGTTAAAGATACAAAACCACTGGTATTGGCCTTACAAGATATGCAGTTGCATAAAATGTTATGTTGATTATCTCAGCCTCTATTACTATTTTACAATTAATAAAGCTATATTTATGGAAAAATTCATATGAAGAAACACCAGAGTTGGGGAAACTACTGACTACTTTGCACTAGAAATAGAAAACTCCCCTATGTGGAAGTCATTTGGTTCACTAAAACTACTCAGAAAAACAAATTCTAACTACTTTGTGAAAAATTATTAGTCATACTGGATGTGATATGAAATTGGAACAAAATATAATACAAAAAAAGTTAGATGCCATCAAATAACTGTACTTTCTTTGGTTCCAGGATTATATAAATTGGATGGGGTTATTGAAAAGGGGTTAAACTGCAATAGAAAAGTAATGGTTTAAAAAAAAAAAAAGAATCATTCTTTTCTTTCTATGCTCTGGATTTGTACTTTGTGGTTTCCGAATAAAAACAACTATGTAACTACTTGAACAAATGTATTTGAACTACCAGCAGGTTACGATTTTACCTACATTATATTTCAAAGTTCCCAGTGTAAATATGTAAATATGTTAACACAATATGTTGCTTATCTATGGTGTTCATTTAAAAGAATGCATCAGTGTTATTGTCTGCCTTCACAACCTTGTCATGGGGGAGACATACTGTATGGTTTACGTATGTGGGTCTGGCTGAAGGCCAAGTGAATCTATATGTGTGTAGTGTGAGGGCCCAGCGAGAAGCAGAATGGACAGCGAAGCAGCGTGATGGTCGAGTCTAGTGATGCAGGCAGACAGTTTAATGACAGTCCTCACCCCAGAACATACAAGCCAGTGAGCGGCTGGCACACTCGCAGATGTACACACACCATGTGACACGTGCACATATGTGTGATATATGGAATGGTGTTTTCTGGAAAAGACACTAGGGCTGGTGAAAATGAAAGAGAAAGAAATCTGTCTGTGTATGACCCTGGAAAAAAATAACAGAGGGTTTACAGATCCCTAACAGGCACCTCTTGGGACCGTCACTTTTATTCTGTTAAAAACAAATCTGTTTTGCACTTGTCCTTCAGCACTAATACACTGATCTCAAACATTTTCAAGGAGCGTTAAGAGAAAAGACAACAACAAGCACTGCATCAAATTCTCATTCGCCAAAAATATTGACAAATTTTACTTTTGAATAAACTTACTATGGACACGGCTGGTGTTCATGTGTGTACTGGCAGAGGTCAGAGTAGAAAGCTATTCACTAGCTAAACAGAGCCAGGGCTTTGTGCATTTTTTGTAAGTTTTGCCTGGCCATGGCCTTGCATCTTATTCAGTTGGGCTCGTCCCGGTCTGGACTTCAGTTTGGTGCCCAAACAAAGACATAGAGCCACCTCATTAAAAAAACATGTCATTGGATCAGGCCTGGGCTGAATTGTGTGATTTTCCCTCCTACCATAAGTGACCGTGACTGAGCGTTGGGCTGAATGAGAGGCCGGATAGAGGCCTACCAATGGAGCGCCACGCTACATCCCTATGGGAACCACCCCCTCACAGAGGGGGGTGCATTTAAAGCTTTGTTGGTCTGTTAACACAGCTTTTTAAAACGCCTCTTTATGGACTCAGCTAAGCAAACTGCAGCCCCTGGTTTTCTTCAGCCAGAAGGACAAAGTTAAAAAAAAAAAAAAAAAAAAAAGGAGACAGTGAAGGGCAACAGAGTAAAAGGAAATAAAGAAGGTTGAATAGGTTGTTTTGTTATCATGAGATATTGGAAAACTTTCAACTAAGGAGCACTAAAAGAAGTTCAAGCCAGATGTTAGTTTTTACTTGGTCTTATGTGAAATAAAATAAATACAAATGAAAAATATTTCTAGCCACATGGAAGATCTGATTTTAATATTTCAAATCCAAGGTAAATGACTTGCCAAAATAACTAGTAATAGAAATAAAGACAAATAACCGTACACACAGAACTGCACATCTGCTCTCGCTGCATCTAATCACCTGAGAACTGAACTTTGCAGTTGTGGGATGCAGCGGAACCAGGTCATTGACAAACTGCACCGTCTCGCTGTGTCCTCTAATACAGTCAGCACACACGTTTACCCAGAGGACCACGGACATCCTGCTGCTGGAACAATAGGTTTGTGTGGGCATGTGTATGTGTGTGTGTGACAAGCACAGTCCTGTCTGGGAAACCTGGGGCTGGAGACTTAGTCAGTCTCTCAGGGCGACACAGGATGACAGTGAAATGAATAACAATGAACTTGTGAGACAGTCAAGTTCAGAACGTTAGAGATGAGCTTGAGCTGAGGTGAACAACTATACACAAAGGACCAGAGTGTGTGTGTGTGTGTGTGTGTGTGTGTGTGTGTGCGTGTGTGTGTGTGTGTGCGTGTACGTATATGCATATGTGTGTGTTTATGTGTGTCAATAATTGTGTCAAAGCTCTCAGGAATATCTCAATATGAGGAGAGCACTGGGCTCCAGAGAAGAGCACCCACTAAGATGAGAATGCACACATGCCTCCTCTTCTCGCTCGCTCGCCTCCCCTCCCCATCCCATCTCGCCGCGCACATGCAGCAAGGACCCCATCCTCGCTATTCTATTGCTGTCTGCCGCACGCCTGATGAAAAAGCACAACGACATAGGAGGTGCGTATGCCTAAAGGCGAGAAAACGCACATTTGTAAATCACAGCCTCAATATAAACATAGGGTTTAATAGGGGTTTCTCGGGCGTGCTGGCAGGGGTCCACCCTTCCTGTGTGCATCACCATCAGCCGTGTTGCACGTTTCCAGCCTGCTAGCCTGCTACAGGAGAAAATGTGACTGAACAGCCTCCACCACCCAGCAGAGATGATGGTCCACGGGCTGAAAATGCATCTGAATACATTTACATAAAGATTGCGCCACGTTAACACAGGCAGAGCTACTGCTGAGAACACGCCGTGCAAGTCATTGTCCCCAAAAATCAGAGTAATGATTGAAATATGGTTCAGAAGGGGGACGAGTAAAATGGGAAACGGCCACTTTATTCTGTTGCGCGAAGAAATTAGGAAGCAGTGTGAGCAGCATTTTTTTTTCAGTGTGAAGCTGTCCCACTTTAAGTTAATGATATCGAGGGTGTATACAACAAGTAGAAGCATGTGTAGACACAATGAGAATAAATAAACAAATTACCAAGTGATTTTTACATCCTATGAGAGTAAATGGCCTGATCAAGAACACATTTTGCACTAAAACACTTTGGACAAATAAACATAAAGGCCTGTAGCAGCAATAGATGTATTTTTCACACTATAATCCTGCTTCATCATAAAGTTATAACATCCCTGGTTTAACAAACTTTAACTAATGATAGTACACAGATGCAATAATAACTTGTTTAACAAAAAAAGCTGCATTAAAGAGCTGTTTGAGAGTCTTGCTTCCTTCTTGAAAAAAACCCACAAGGATATTTGGTAGCAGAGTGACTTCAAAATAGTGAAGATATGAGACCTTATTTCCTCACACACACCCCCGATATTTCAGCTCCAGATTTTATTAGGAGATAAACTGACCGATTTTACTGTAACAAATTTAGAGGATAGGATTCCAGTAGCCTTTAATCAAATAGATGGGATGTAAAGGTGAACATGGCCTGAGGTAGGGAGCGGCTTTTTGGAGAAAGCACTTTAATTTTGAAAATAAAAACAGGTAGGCAACAGAAGGAGCGCAGTGAAGCCCTGTGATAAACCTCTCGCAGATATAGTCAGCTAGCCAAACCATACCGTCAGATCAGCGCCCGAGGAGAGGCAGAGGGGGAAAGAGAAGCAACGAGAAGGGGAAGAGAGCAAAACACGGGTGAAAAGGGTCAGCAGGGAAGAAGGCTAAACCCCAGAAGCAAGCAAAAGATTGTGTGTGCAGTGCATTTATATTTCAGCATGACTGTGTGTATGTGTGTGTGTGCATATGTGTGTCAACCCCAGCTGGGCAGACATTTACTTGACATGCTGATAGGGATTTAAGCAGTGGGTGGGTGGTGTGTCTGACCAAGGTGAGTGAATGAGCAGAGAAGGGGAGCTGGTGGGGATCGGAGGATGATGGGAGATGGTGAAGGAGGGGAGCAGAGAGGAGAAGGGTGGGGGGTGGGGGGGGCAATGGACCAGAGGGGCTCACAAAACTGCTGTTACTAAGCTTGATTTCAGCGCGAGTTGAGACGATTAGGAGTAGAAATGAGGAGGAAAACAGGGGGTAAAGGAGGTGGGTTTTGTAGGAGTACCCTCCGGGCTATGGAAGAGAAAGAGGACTAGTCTATTGAGGTGATGAGGGAAAGCGGGTCTTTCTTTCAGACAGTCTAATGAAGCATAAGTCCCCGATGAAGAATGGAAGCAGGCTACCGCAGGGTGGGTTAGCTTATGCCTGTGCTCCTCAATTTCTCTCCTTTTTCCTTGTCCTCTCCCCTTCTTTCCTCTTGTTCTCCTCACCTCACCCCCTCCTTTGCCTCCTGATCTCCTCTCCTCTCCTCTCCTCTCCTCTCCTCTCCTCTCCTCTCCTCTCCTCTCCTCTCCTCTCCTCTCCTCTCCT
>JAPQRP010000020.1:28677738-28696263 GCA_037367295.1 Apogon hyalosoma
TATATACACACACACACACACACACACATAATATTTAGTTTTTTTGTTTTCTAACTTTTCATAAAATATAGTGACAAGTGATTCATATAACAATTATTGTTAGAAAATTAATAGCCATGGTGGCATGATTCCCAGAAACTATTTAAAAAATGGACATACAAGCTACACAAAACACCCTCGCCTATATATAATTTCCATTTCACCTATAAAGCCTATACCATAATCGACAGCATGCTGTCATTTTTATTGAGTTCTGGAGGGAGGAAAAATAAAGCACTATGAATACAGAGGCAGCATGCAATAATATACACATAAACATGTGCACACAACACATACAGAAGTACAATAACACTTATACACACACAGACACACAAAAACGGACGCAGAGAGCTCTGCAATCCGGTGGCCAAGTGTGACACAAACAAGATAACATCTATAGGGTGGTAGCTTGGAAATGCAGCAGGGCTGTAAACCTAAAACAATAGCTCTGCTGTGTATAGGACAGTGTGTAGGATGGCTGCTTTGTTCAAACATCTTTGTCAACAAGCAGCACTCATCCTTATGCAACATCCAGTACTTTATTCTGAACATATTCAACAGTATCAATACAGGAAGAGAAAGATGGGGGGGATGCATTCTAGCCTCTCTACAGTGTCTCAGGAAAGGCTGCAGACATGACATGTTGGTTAGAAATGTACGACATGCATGCATAAACAGCTCACCACCAAAAATACATAATGTCTAAACCCATCTTCAGTTTTCCTTGCTCCTACAATACTCCTCAAACTATCCCCTAGCCTTATATGTTTTTTTTTGTTTTGTTTTTCTGTTAGATTTGTTATTACAACAGCATGCAAAAATGATTTTTTTAACTGATGTGTACACAGACAAGTCACTGTGTAAGACAATACAAAAGTGGGATGCAGCCTTGTGGCAGGTGCTGGTAAGATAGACCAGACTAGACTAGACTGGGCTCCATCTGGTGTTGAGGGCCTCCTCTTGATGATAGAGAGGGCCCAGACAGACACATATTAATGTGGGAAAACCGACGTCTAGCCAGCTTCTCAGTCACTCGCCAGACTGAATTTCAATCTCAAAAGGCTCTCCCCATATCCTCCATTTATTACCCCTCAGCAATACATTAATTTCTGCTGCAACTGGGCAAAGCTGGGTGGTGCTGGTGATAAAGGCACTAGACATAGCACAGATGCCATTGTCAAACCATGAAACATCTTGTATTATAAAGGCTTTGGCTTTATATTAGATTTACACCTTCAATCAAATGTGCACTTTAGGAAAGTGAGGAAAAAATTCTGTGCATAAAGTAATTTAATCATAATTATTTTTCTAAATATAACAAAAGTTGACAGATTGTATAATTATTCTGTAAAATCACATTATCGTGACTAATGACAATATGGATAATGAGAGCAAAAACCATACAGTTTTAGCTCCGTATGTATCAAATACATTGTCTTGCCTGTGTATTTCCAACACAGCGTCTAAACATTTCTGTCACATTAAAATTGAGACATCCTAACACTTCACAGCACAGCTTTTCTTTACTGAAAAAGAATCATTTGTGCTACGTCCTAAAAGAGCAGCTGCGTCGTCGTAGGTGATAATTATCATCGTCATATTTACACATACAGAAAATGTATTTGCATATAGCCATTCTGAGTATATACTGAGATACATGCATGCAGAAAAAGACAAACACATCCAATTAACACACACACACCAGTATAATGGCACACTGCCACATTTGTACAGCTCAGTGAGCCAGCACAGATATTATAAAAGTATGTTCTTGCTAGCTCCTTCTCCACCTGCCCTGTTTTATGACGCAGTAAGCCGAGGCCCACTGTAGCACCCAGCTCTGTGCCACCACACACTCACGAACTCCATGGTGCAGAGAAGAGCCACCATAGAGCAGTTATAGCTCCAGCAGCTAACACAGAGAATTGGCCTATTTAAAATTCAACAGGCTCCACTACAGAGTACATCCTATCACTAAAGCAGCCCTGGATGAGACAGGAGCTCCTCTGACTGGGATGGAGGGGTGGCAGTGGGGTGGAGGGTGGGCGAAGGAGGGAGGGAGGGGGTCTGATGTGCAGTCCAAAAAGCATTATGAAACAGCCATGAAATCAGCCCAGTTTCTGGCCGAAAATGCCAACCCTGCCTCCACCCTGAGCCGGCTCTAAAATCTGCACCTAAAACACTTCACTTGATCTCCAATCAGAGTTAGGAAGAATGCAAAGCAAAATGCAAGAATACACCAAAACTGCTTCTAACCAGCGCCTGTAGGTGTGTGTAGTCTTCCTGACATCCTGCAGGCCTTGCATTCAGCAGCGTTAGCCATCATTTTGTTGTCCTCCTTGTGCATCAGGCCTGAAGCCACTGTTAATAAGGGCATCAATCAAGCTAAATCCAGGGATATAAGGTGATCCCTTTGACAAACACCAACTGAATCACAATATTGTCTTCCAATCCACTACATAAGCTGTGTCACATTACTCTGGTGACCTACACACTACATTCTGCCGTACCTGTTGTACAGTACCAGACACATTAAGCCCTGAAAATGCACCTGACTGTGGGATTATTTGCCATACAGCACCTGGCAGCAGCAAAGTACTCTGCTGCAAAATCCATCACTGATCACTCCTTTCTGGAAACTCACAGCTAATGTTTGTGGCGTGACATGGAAGTGAAAGGCTCCTACTATCAACTTTATAGACAGAATAAAGCAACTTGCATTTTCTCCCAGCAGAGGCAAAGCACCCTGCTAACACAAACCAGTGCCTGCTGTAGGTGTATTAGCTTTGACAGCTAAAGCCCTTTTCCATATCACTTGATAGATAATCCAGCAGTAAGGGGATATGGGGGCTACTTGTGGAACACGTGACTCCAGGAAGACGTCCAATCAGATGCTTCTTCCAGCTCATCTCACCTCCTGGTTATCAACATCCACCTGACTACATAATACACGGAAAAGCATCTAGTGCTGTTTACACGCCACTGTCTCGTGTCTGTAAGTGTAGTTATCTTCTATTAGATGAGAGATACAGCACCAGCGCCCCTGCCGAGTCTCCCTCCTCCTCTTCCTCATCCTCCTCCTCACCATCATCACTCTATGAATGAAGCCTGTCTCGTGGTGCTAACTACTGTCACTCCTCGCAGCCTCCGCAAAACAAAATCTAAGGCTTTGAATCCGTTTTAAGGCGGTGTTTCCCCGCTGCACCGGTACGTCCGAGGAAGAAGGAGGCGTTTCTTGGTGCGATGCACACGGACGCTGCCGTGGGCTTCCAGTCCGGTCCTCTCGTGCGAGGCTGCATCCATACATCCCCATCACCGTCAGCATCATCGGTCTGGTTCCGGCTCGCTCTGTCCTGACGTCTGCAGAATTAGTTTATACATTCGGTTCTCTAGCTTTATGATATTACATAAACTCATACAGCTAGATAACCAAAGACAAAAACTAACCCACGTCTCTTAAAGGGGCCGCCGCTGCCGGAGCTGCTTCTGTTGTGGTCACATGGAGCCATTGCATTCCGCCTGCATGCGCACGCCTCTCTCTCCTCACTCTCTCCTCTCGCTGTCTCTCCCTTCCACCCTCTCTCTCCTTCCCCTTATGCTCTCCCTGTGCTTCCGTCTACCTATACTACACAAATACATCAGCACGTATGCCCCCAAACTGCTATTTTTGTCATTACGCATATGGATACACACTAACCCGCATCTTTAAAGCCACCTATGCCCTTCATGCGCTGCTTTGACATATCTCACAACTGCATGGTTAATACTATAGGATGGGGTCAAAATATATTTTTAAGAAAATGTGCATTCTTCGTCCTCATAAATATAGTCACAACTAAAACTGTTGTAATGCTCCTTAAAAAAAAAAAAAAAAAAAAAAGTTACACCATCCAGCAGTTTTCTTGCAGTCTGAGGTGACTATGAGTTCACATATTCCCCCTTAAACGTAGTGTGAACTTTCCTCTAAAAGCCTGAACCCTGACGAGCATCTGCAGGGTGAAGTCATCCAGCTGCATTAGGAAGAGGAGGAGGAGGAGGAGGAGGAAGGTGACACATTCACCTGTCATCCACGGACAGGCCATACGCTGACTACACACACATATGCAGACAGCCCTGCTTTATGCAGTCACCCTGATGATAATGCTGCTCAGAAAATGATGTAAGACACAATGTTGTACTTCCCAGCATCCAACTGGGTCTCACAAACAACCGGCGGATCAGCTGTTGTTTTAAATGCCAGCTCACATCGACCCATTTCAGACCATAGACCTTAGTTTCCGCGTTGAGAGAATTAATCCATGAATTGTTTGAAAGTATGACAAACTACCCAAGGCCTATGCTGCAATACAGTAGCAGGGCTTCCAGCGAAATGTCAACAACATGATCTACTGGAACAAGTTCAGCCTCAGTAGATGCGCTGGATAGGCTACTTTGGGTTAGTAAGTGGCATGTGACAGGTTAAAGCAGAATAATAGTGGTTTTTAGGGTCTTTTTTTAGTCATTAAACTGCTCTAGTAGGCTGTAAAAACATGAAGGTGCTTAAATTTAATGGCCAATCCAGATAAATAAAACCGTGACAATGAAACTATAATCTGACATCTAAGTAAATATCTAGCGCCTCTTGTCTCTGGCAGATAGTTCTGTGTGTAACACTGCATGTAAAATCATTATTATATAAATTACAGTATGGGTGTTAAACAAATAGCCCTAAAATATTGCACAAAATGCATATTAAACAGCCTCAGTGTGTGGCATAAGCACTACAAATGAGAATAAATAGTATACTCACATCTCTATTTTTAGACTCCACCATCCACAACAGGGCAGTTATAGCTATGGCGTGATTCTTTATTTAATAAGCAAAAAATAATCTCCTACGGCCGTGATATGTCCTGTCCGTGGTCCGGGATTGGAGTGTGTCTGTCCGGTTCCCTGTGGCCGTGCATGTGCTTCCAGTCTCCGACCATGTGGGCAGCTGGCACAGTGCGAAGACAAAGCCCATTTTGCAGCACAGCAACACCACTGTATGCATATGTATCACCGAGGAATAATAACCCAGGAATAACATCCGTAGCGGGCTGTCAGAAAAACCTCCCTCAAGTCCGAGGAATAGAAAATAAGAGCGAGGAGAAAAGGCGCTTGTGCTATCGGAGTGTCAGATGTGGGGCGCGGGAGGCGGAGGGCCGCCCGGGGGCCTCGGGGTCATCAGACTGCGCGGTGTCCACACAATTATGCGTATTGGCGCACACACGGGTGAGTAGAGGAGATAGGAACATAACAAACAGGAAGAGGAAATAACAGGTACAATGGACGCACAAAGACACTGTGGCGCGTTTTATCAATATGGAGGATTTACGTCAAATCTGTCCAACAGCATTAACACTTATTTATTATAACATGCGTCTGAGGTAAGTGGATCTGAAACCCACTGAGGGTTCTCCACAGCCTCCACAACAAAAATGAATAATAATTTATTCATCTGTAAAATTACCACATTAACATACAATTAGAGAATGAAGCCTAAAACGCCTCTCACATAACACCCAGACCGTGGACCCTAAACAGAATCAGTATTTACATCTGTAATATTATCCAAATACAGTAGACTAGTGTATGCAACAGCAGCACTGTCCTCTAACTGTAGGCCTGTGCACACCCTGGGACACAGATCACAAAACTGGCCACGGTTAAAGATATGGGGACAAAAAAAA
This sequence comes from Apogon hyalosoma, assembly GCA_037367295.1. Lineage (NCBI taxonomy): Eukaryota > Metazoa > Chordata > Actinopteri > Kurtiformes > Apogonidae > Apogon > Apogon hyalosoma. Next base: position 28,683,489 of record JAPQRP010000020.1, read on the forward strand.
ACATCTATCTTTCAGCCACACCCTGTCTAAGAAAATAAAAACAGAGTTTATTCCCATAAAGGAAAACGAGGCCAACTATGAGTCACGTGGAGCGAAAAAGGTAACCCATGCAGGTTAAAGGTCAGTGTGTTAAGATGGAGAACAGACGGTGTAAGTGTTGTTTTTATACTTACACAAATTTAAACTAATAAAAATCTACAATAATAAAATGCTATTTACTTCATTATTTGCTTCTAATATGATTTTTTTCTGTAATTTTATTATTAGAATTATTAATTACGGAATAAATTAATGGATATTTTACATGCTGCATCGACTATACAAAATACAATCTTCAATAGCATTTTTTAAATTTAGGATGCGTAAAATAAGTAAAAACTCGCAATTTCGTTATCAAACACATGCACGTTTCACTCGGTGTGCGTGGAAAGGAGAGGTATGCAACGCGGAGGAACTAGTTCAGGGAGACTTAGCTTGCTTGTGGAAAATTGAAGCAAACTGCCCGTAGGTTTCCTCAAATTTCCTATACGATAGCAAATACATATGAAAAATTCACACCTTTTCCAAATCCTTCTATATTTCCTTGCCAACCAAGGCGTGAAGCATAAAACATTCACACCATCCATTTTCAGAAGATGACATTTTGGAAATCTTTTAAATTATTTAAACTTACATCAAGTGATATAACAAACTATTTTAGTCGATCTAAATAATAACTGTAATTATCAGAAATATATCAGTAATATTTTCTGTATAGTACTTTAGAGCTTGTATTATAGTGGGGAAATAATACTTTTTTCTGCAGGGTCAAAAGTCTTCAAATTCAAGTGTGTGTGTGATTGTATGTGTATATTACTGCTGACTGACTTGCAGTTCAGCCTTCATCAACCTCCAGTGAATTCAACTGAACACGCCCCCTCCTGCGTCACGTCCTGTCAGACGTACAGTACAGTATGAGTTCAGTGACAACGGCCTCAACCCCTTACCCTGCAGAAAATTATCCTCCTCTGTTCGGATCTGATCTGATCTATTCTGGAATAAGGTGTTCACTGACCTCCATGATTATTATGCACCACATTTACACATAATTAAAAAAAAAAATCACAACAGCAATAAATTAATATTTACTAGTTATTATAATTCAAAATTGTTTATTTTTGTTTATAATTTGTTAAACCCACTAAATTTTAAGGTGTGAGGATTAGGTGGCGTAACTAAGAAAATTAAAGGATTAAAGGATCTTTCTTTTTGCTACTTTCACAGAAAAGTTACAGAAGCAGAAATAATCACAGCCAGATATGTGTGGCTAAAATCTTGAGTTTTAACGTATGAAAGCATCAGGTTAACAGTAACGTTTTAAGGAAAGTCTACTGAGCACCACTGGTAAAAAAAAAAATAATTAAAAAAACCATAAATAAATAAAGAAAAAAGAAAAAAGAAAGAAAAAGAAAAAAAAAGAATGTGCTGTCCTTGGTGCTGAAACGAATCAAATCCACTCACGAAGTTATTTCTAAACTACAGTTGGATTGTGTCCACAGGAAATCACAGTGGATCAGTTTAAGTTAGTTTTTAAAATCCGGTCCTTTCGGACGAAGTGGAAATGTCATGAAACGATTTTTAAAGAAAAAACTGATTAATACCATTTAGCAGAACATTTAACTGTTTAATTTCTCCTCGTTTTCAGTGTGTTGCAAAAGTCAAATTCTACAAAGACATTTAAAACAGATCAATTTTCTAAGTGAATTTTTAGCTTATCAAAAAGATAAACTGAGTTTAATTGATGACCTAAATGATTTACATACTGCTAATCAAAATTCACATAATCTCAATCTGAAAATGTGTATTTGTCTGATTTAACTATGAATAAAAGGAACATTTCCAGGCGACAATAAAGTGTTTAATTTACGAATAGATTTTACACATTTCAGGCGGATTTTATTCGTGACTGTAGGCCTATGCGTTTTAATATTTATAGCAAAGCCTCGATGTCAGAATAATTCCGTCAAAGAGTTTAATCGGTGTAAAATGAATGCAGCGCAACTGTTGTAATTGATTTCATGTGTCGTGAAAAGTGTGTTTTGTGTAGAAATGTATGAGTAAAACAAGCTGAGCGAGTAAAGTACGAAGGCAGACAGTTTACAGTAGGCCTACACCTGTTGCACTCAGGAAAGAAAATTAAAATAAAGAAAAAGAAAAGAAAAGAAAAGAAAAGAAAAGAAAAAGAAAAAGAAAGGCAGAACAAAAAAGAAAGAGAAATAATACAGCTACTTTGTATATTTGTGTTGTTTGAAAATCCTAAATTTCTGCAATAATTTTCATTTAAATATTACATTTGATAAAAAAGACAAAATGTATAGAAAAAACAAACAATGTAATGATTGTTTAAAACAAAGTATAGATATAAAATACATTTATAAGTAGAAGTTTTAAGTCTATTTTGAAGAAGAAGAAGAAACAGAATATGTGAATCTAATACAATATGTCCATGATTGTTTAGACTTTTCAAAAACATATTTAAAACAAAACCTCCAAACTAAATGAGTGACTTTTTGTGTTTCTAGAATTTGCTGTCTCTGTCTCACTCAACTGTTCAGGATTGATTAATTAATTTCACACTGTAGCTCCGGATAAGATTTTCCCACAAACAAGTGACTAAAAAGAAAAAAAAAATCCCTCCAACGAAAGAAAGAAAGAAAGAAAGAAAAAAGTCAACATCAAGTTCAACAACGTGCTGGTGCTCATTAGCATCACAATGGTGTCTGGGCAGCACACAAGTCTCCTTAACAAGAGGCCCTGGCGTCAAGTCCCTCCACCTCCCAGCCGAGGGGACATTTTCCCAGGCTCTGCTAACAATCACACAACTGTTTGCTTTATAAACGCCAGCTCTGGGGCCACTCAGCCCGCCTCATCACCTCTCAATGGATGGACCCGCTAATATGGGCCTGTATCATCGTCCAGGAACAGGCTCCTGCCACTCAGTATTTTAGGTGAACATGGAGGGTTTACTGACTGGGACATTTGAGTTTTACTCATAGTTAAGTACTTTTATACTGTTGGCTGTGTTTATTGGTAATAGTGGTGGCTTACGTTTATCACCTACCATTAAATTATTCTTATTATTCTTATTCTTCTTCTTATTCTTCTTCTTCTTCTTCTTATTATTATTATTATTATTATTACTGGTGATGGTGGCTGTCATATCATAGACAGTAACAGCATATAAAGCTCTGAAGGTTAACATCATCAGATCATAAATAAATCATAAAAGTCATACTTACAACTTTTGGGTAAATCCCGCACCTTTGGTTCAGGTCCATACATGTCACCTCAAGTCTGTACTCAAACTATAAGCCAAAGTCCAGAGAGGAACCCACACGGTGCGAGGCTTCACTGCGTAAACCCACACAGTGAGCTGATCCAACCAACACGGAGGGGTTTGAAACACTGCCGGTACTTGAGCTTCACTGACCGGAGACCAGCCAAGGCCGAGGAGGTTGGACACACCACCGCTGCTGCCGCATCCGCTCCCCGCATCCCACATGTCCTCACCAGCCTCGGATGGATGTCAGTGTGTGCGCGGAGCTGCTGCGCCGCCGGTCCCCTCTCTCTCTCTCTCTCTCTCTCTCTCTCTGTCTCTCTCTCTTTCTCTCTCTCTCTCTCTTTCTCTCTGTCATGCACACGCACGCACGCAAACACCGGCTGCAGCGGACGACGTGTGCAGAAATCCAAACATTTTTCGCCTCGCTTATGCATTGACCATTGTGCACCGGTGTCCATTGTTCTGATTGAATGAAGCGTCTCCCTCTTTAGTTAAATCCGGCGTCTTTCTCTCTCTCTCTCTCTCTCTCTCTCTCTCTTTTTTGGTACAATTTAATAGACGTGGTAAGAGACGTAACAGCCGCCTCCTCCGTGGCTGCGTGGTGAGAGTGCGCGGAAAGGGGTGGAGGTAGAGATGCTAGAGGAGGAGGAGGAGGAGGAGGGAGACACTTTTGGGAGACAGATGCAGCAGACACTAAACTCGGACGCACCGACAGAATGAGTGGGGTGGAAGAATGCATGAGAAAGCCTTAGCGCGAAGCCACGTGACGTTAAGACGCACCGTGCGCTTGACTTGAGGGTGTTCCCACTAATGTGCCACGAATGACACTTTCACTCCTCATCCTCAGCATCCGTGACTCTCCCATCTTTCCCAAACTGATGCCCGTCACCGAACAGCCGGGTGGGCGGGCGGGTGGGCTTTGGGCAGTCAAGCCAAGCTGAACGGTGATCTCCAAACCTGCACCGTGCACGACTGAAACACCTGTGTCACCACCAGCTAGCTGGAATCAAACATGGAACCAGAGCGAGTGACGAAACAGCAGGAACCGCTGCAGACTGACACGGCGGTGTGTGTGTGTGTGTGTGTACTGTAGGGATGGCTGACGTGTAAACCAGAATGGAACTGTGAGAGATCCAGTGGAGTGTGTGATGCTGATGCCGCAGCCTCTGCTCAGCCGACGCTTCCTCGGACGGACCTCCTGCGGGGTCACGTCGCTTTACGTGGCGCGTCGCTGCCTTGCCCGCCGTGCGTCAAGGCGCGCGACTGATAGGCTGTTCTGGTGTTACATGTCAACCTAACACAGAAAAACTATACTGCATTTTAAACATGACAAACGTGGACCATAGGTGTTTAAGACGTGGAAGATAATGTAGTAGAGGACAAGAATAGCTCTTAAAATGAACGTACATTTTTGCGTGGTGACGTAAAGCGCCGGGATAGGTTAATCCACGCATGGTATCCAAAACGGTTGTGTGTAACGTCCACGGTTTGTAAAACGTGGGGGTTCGTATGTGGGGTTTCAACAACATTTTCTTCCCCATTAATGTGGTTTGTTGTTGTATTATTATGTGTTAATATTATTTTCAACATTCCTGTGTACAAAAGGTCATTTTATCCATTTAACGAAACGCAGGTTGTGTATAATGTGGTTCATTTAGTTCATTCTCTGCAATTATTTTGTATTTCTTTTTTAAATGCTGAGTTAAAACTTATTTTTTTAGTTCTTTTGTTGTTGTTATTATTATTATTATTATTATTATTATTATTATTATTATTATTATTATTATTATGTGTCCTGTCATGTTCGATATGCAATACTCTTTTTTTTTGTTTGTTTGTTTGTTTTTTGTTTTAATCAAAGTATATTTTCCAAGTGAATAAATTGTGGGCACATTTGTGTCTTAATGTTGCTAAACTACAGACATATCACCATAATAACAGTAATAGTTCCCCTTGGTTTGGCATTGATTCCTACCTGCAGCACACATCTTAACAGAGGGAATTGGGCCTAAACAGTGACACCTCTTGGCGTAAACGTGGTACTGGCGCTCAGGTCTGCGTCAGGTAATGGCCTAAATCTTCAATGCGTTAAAAACTACCTCCATAAAACAGCACATAAAACATTCATAACAATACCCCGACGCAAAAATAGCCTCTGGACTGATGCAAACGAATGCATAAAACTCCGCAGTGATCCAGGTGAAGTGGATCAGAGGATGGCTGACCACACACACGGGCCTCGTCGTTTATTTGTCTTCATTGTTCAATGTGTAAAGGATCTATGTAGATATGCATGTATATTTGAGATTCATACGTACACATAAGGATAATGAAAATATGCGGATATTCACAAGTACAATTTCTGCAGATCATTTAGTGGTCGGGGGCACCACGGGAGGCCTGCATTATGATGCAGAGAAGAAAAATAATCTTACAACTGTACAGTTTTGGGTATGAATTGTAATCCACCCGCATAAAATATATTAAAGTAGTAATGCATTGACAAAAAATGAAAAGAGAGAGTTGGGTTCATGTAATCTCTAGCATACGGTCATGTCGTCTGACACAGTTATGGAATTATAGAAATATACAGTATAAGGCCTGCATTAGCATTATTAAATATTCTGGATGCACAAAATCACGTCTGTATTGTCTTTTGTCTGTTTTGTGTTTTTATAGATCAGTTCTAGAGCGTTTACTTTAGATATGTAGAATAAATGCCTGCGTATTCACTTGCTTTCATTTGGAATTTTCCTTCAGATTTTACATGACAGTTGATTCAGATTATTCTGTAGTTGGATAATGTCTTACTGGAGAAAAAAAAAAAAAAGAAAAGAAAATGTTTATTCGCATATTTTCTCTTCTCTTTTTCAATATAGACTTGATAAAACCTATTGATGAATAATTCTGTCAAGTAGATATAAACAAATTGTTTTAATGGATTATTTGATTTTATGAAGAAGATTTGAGTCTATATTCAAGTAATTAAAAAAAAAAGAAATAGAATTATAAAGTGGACTATCTGCAGCAACAGATAAAGGACATTCCATTGGATTAGACTGAATAATAGAAAATACATGCTATGTAATGATATTGGTGATAATAATAATAATAATAATAATAATACGGGTGTGATAGATAAAGTAATGTATTAATGTACGAAATCCTGATTTTAGGAGTGTGTGAGGTGTGAATAATTGAGTAAAACGTGCCAAATGGGCATCCTATCGCGAGAAAGACCATAGCTCATTCATACAAATACAGCGAAAAAATTAAACATAGATAAGTTTTACCTAAAACAAAGAATAATATCGCACTCAAAAATTAAGAAAAAAAACCACCATTTATTTATTCATGGAGACGTTTTTTTGTTTTTTTTTTTATTTTATCAAGCGCCATCTAATATATTTAATTCCACTCCTAATTTAAAGTGAGCATTAAAGTTATAAATAGCATTTTTAAGGACTGTCTTCAGGTTTTCTATATAAATGTATTATTCAAAACAGATTTCTTGCCTCTCAAGTTTATTTCTATGAATCATTTACCACTTTGGCCGGACATGCACAGCCCTCATACATTAAAAATCTGAGTCAATTCTCGTCAGATTCATTCATTTCTGTCACATTCAGATCACTGCTAACGCCACTACCACGCATGACAGGACCAACCCCGTTCACTTCAATTGGTAATAACTGACCAATTCAAGTGGCCACTTCTGGGAATTGTAATGGCTGATCTTCAAAGCGGTCTGACCTGACACGGGGGACATAAAAGTGTCAAAGGTCACGCATGAAGACAATCAGGGAGCCAGGGTTTGTCCCTTCCTCTGTCATGCCCCCAAATTAACACCTATTGTAGTTAAGTGTAATAAATTGGTTTGTGATGATGGAAGCTGTCTATAGGTTTTAGTGACCAAGTGATCAGACAAAGACAACAGTTGACTCCAATGTGTATTTCACAGCCCACAGATTAAACACACATTCATGATGGCCTGTAGCATCTTGGTATGTGGGTAAAAGTTTAATAGTAAATTTCTAACTTTTACTGTTGTAACATATGCAGGAATAGCTGGGAAATGCAAGTTAGGAGTAAAACTAATAGTTTCAGCACCTTATGCACATCTATGAAATATGCAAATATGTAAATAGTTTCCAAATTGTGCAACACATTAGTATTCTCATTCTTCTGTAACCCCCCAAACTGCTTTACAGAGTCAGATGTAAGATGAGTAGGTAAAAATATAGAAGTGAAATCTAACAAAGTGTAAAAAGAAGATGCCATGACCCTGAAAGCACCACACACCAAGTATAATGCAGATAACACTCAGCAGATTTAAAATGCAAAGACAAAGCAACAGCTTTCAGGGGTAAAAAAAAAAAAAAAAAAAAAAACTCCATGTAGGAACAAATAAACAGGGAAATATTCAACGTTCCAGAGTTTCCAAATATTCTATAGGACCATTCAGAGTTTACAGGCCCACAGGTGGAAATAAGAGCCAAACTGGAGGAGATCTGAGTGTCCTCCAAACATCCAAAACACATCACAAATATATGCATAAAAGATAAATTAACAGAAAGTAGAAGAAAAAAACCTAACAGGCATTAGAGGAAACATGCATAAAATGACTGAGATGTGGTTTGAGTTGATATTTACACACATAACACGTAAAATAATTCAAGTCTAAACAGTAGAAAACACATGAAACCATAAAGTCCAACTCACGTTTCAGGAGCTCTATAGTGTGGATGATCCTTGTTGCTGGAGGATGAGGAGATGTTGGTCCTCTCCCTGCCATGTGAAAACAGACTGGTTCCTTTACTGCTTTCCTGGTTTAATTGGGAACAGGCTGAAGTTTATGCTAATGAGCGCTGACATCAGTCTTAATAGCCTCCACTCCATAAAAGAAGAGGAGCAAGGGGCCAAAGTCGCGCCTCTTTTCCCAGGCAATTCGGTCGGTCAAGTTCAAGCGCAGCGCCAGTGCGCACAATTGTCATTCAAAACACTGATGCACAGAACAAATTCATTGGTGGGGGAGGTTTTAGTGGCAAAACCGATATGTAACTTAAATGTGAAATTTTGTGGATTATTTGAATACTTCCTGACTGAAACCCCTCATTTTATGAAATCGTAGCAGAATGTTAAAACAAGCAACTATTCATTATAATATTATTAACCTAATAAATCTATCGACATATACAAAGAAAATTATTGTGTTTTTTGTGACAGTTTTTAGTTGAGAATTCAGCACCTTTCTGCGGCCTGCTATCAAAATGAGCGGCAAACATCACAGACAACATCTATAGAAATGCTCTTTGGGCGCAAAGTGAAACGTCATAATTGTTAAATCAAGCCTTTAGCATCACATAAGAGAGAGAGAGAAAGAGAGAGAGAGAGAGAGAGAGAGAGAGAGAGAGAGAGAGAGAGAGAGAGAGAGAGATGAGGAAATGACAGATTACATATATTTAAAGCTTGGTTTGAGATTTAAAGGAATTTCCAGCCAAGATCTGGTGGAAAAAGATGTTGGACATTCAGTGGAAACAACAGATTTTCAGTTGGCTCTCAAATAAGCGCAAAGTATCTTGTAATTGTTTGGGTTCCAGCCCATTGTGGACATGTATGTCACGCAGAATCCGTCTGTGCATGTTGTCCAGTGGATCATCCGTGGGATCATCCGCGCCAGCAGCAGCGCAGACACTCAGCGAAATAGAATTAAGCAGCGCACATTTGCGTAATTACAGTATAAGTGTGCAACGATTCATATCGTCCAAATCCAAAATATGTGTGAGGCCAAGTCAAAAGAACAGCTTAACACACTACGGCAGAGGCAGGGGAAGCTAATTCTCTAATGCTGTTTGTCTCAGGGCATGAAAACACATAAATCACATGCACCAGGTGAACATGCAGATATGAGGTGCGCAGGCCGCATGTGGCCCAAGGCAAAACCTCTGCACACGACTGTGCATGATCAACTCATTTATTTTAGGAATACATTGTTCCATGGCTCTTCTGTTGAACAGTAATAGATCTGCAGAGGAAGGTGTATAGTAAAAAGAAATCACACTCTTCCCACAATATAGAAATAAATAAACATCAAGTGATTCGGTCAGATATTGATCCCCTTCATGTCCTATTGTCACCTGTTTGTATAACAGATTGTCTTAATCCATAAAGACCCAAATATCCACCGACGTCCAAAAACCATCGACGGATCTAAACAGTTTAATACCTGTTGATCCACTAATCCTATCAATACATGTAAATAACTGGTGTAAAATAGTTTGTCGTCCTTTCATGGTCATCAGATTGAACGTTCAGAGGCTCCGTAGTGAACATGGAAACACTGTCATCTTCTACTACACTGATTCACCAGTAAAACCCATTGAGTTGGATCAATGACAGTGGATGGGGTTTATGTTCAGTAATTGATATTTTACAAAAAAAGTAACGATTTCCTCAGTTTTTCTTTTGTTTTTGATATAATAACCCTCAATTTGAATCTTAGCTTTTATGGACATCTGCATGATTAGGAAATTAAATATAGGATTAGATATAGAATTTATATTTTAAAATGTAAAATGCTGAACATAATATTAGAATAAATGGTGACTAATCAGTTAAGAAAGGTTAAAAATAGAGGAAAAAATCATTTGGGAATGGCCACAAAAGTAGCACTGGGTCTTTATGAGTTAATGGGCTGAAGTCAGATAAAAAACTGATCAAACTTTAGGGGCCCCATGTACTTATTTAGGATTGCTTTATGATAAAATTGGTATGTTTGCAATTTTTTTTTTTTTTACAACAGAAATTACAATTCAGACATGCAACCAATGAACAAATTGTTTTTTAAAAAAAAAATCCAGAGAATATACAATTATTTTACTTGTCATGTGTTAGTTTTGTGATCAGAGGAAATAAATAGATCTCTATATTTGACATACACTATTGCCCATAAAGTTGGAAAAAATACATTTACCTGTGCTCATGAAATGATTGTGACGATGTGATTTATTCTTGATAGATCAAGTGTAACTGGGTCTCAGTCGTTGCATCCGGTCAAAGGCGATTACTGATGTGTAGAAACAGGCATAAAATGAGGAATGTGTCTGAAAACAAAATTATTCCAATTTTATGGGCAACAGTGTATATAGCACACATACTATTAAATATAATTAAATGATATTTATATTACTTCTATAGAGCAAACATCCACAAGCAATTATCAGATGATTCAGTTATCAATTTATTTATTCTCTCTACGATCATTTATTTCTAATATTCTATAAAATATATGTCTCTGTCTCTAATTCCCTGTGACCAAGCCAATGTGGCTATCTATGGCTGATTCCCACACTGCAGATGAGGCATCAGAAAGAAACAATAAGGAAAAGAGCGGGCAAATTGAAGGCAGACTAGAGGGAAAAACCCTGATGGTGGAAGTTTCCTTTGACGGGGCACCATTGCAACATTTGCATATATTCAAATGAGGAGATGAATGCCATGCATGGGGTGCAAACAAAGACAGTCCAATGGGAGGGCTGCGTCCCTGCTGCGGGCTCAGAAGCAGCCGCCAGTATCCCAGCAGCACCCTGAGAGGGACACAGGGAAGTGGTGTGGGAACCGAGAGGCACCCCCAAGCCGAGCAGAGGGAGGGGAGACACTTGTAGCTCGTAGCGAATTAGCATTTTATTTGTGTCCATTTTCCTCAGTAATTTCTGTCCCACCACTTCAGCCACAGATGGCTAACATGGCAGAGGGATTAGCATTTGTGTCTGAGATGATAATGATGGAAGTGTTTTTCCACCCAGACATTACAGCTTCTCACAGTGTGACCAACATGTTTCACATGTGAGATGATGAGCAATTTTCACATTTTGTTTCAGGATTGATCTCTATTGATGATGTTTTTTGGTTGATAGCTATAAAAAGTTGTCAGTTAAATCAAAGACTACACCTTGCACTGTAAAGACATCACAATAAGTGGACTTATATCACCTTTTTTCCCTATAAGTATACCTGCAGTAGCAAGCAATGGTGCAAAAAAAAAACCAAAACATTTAAATTAAAATGTGATTGCTCAGATTCCCCCGGCTCAGAAAAGTCAAATACTAAGTGCCTCTTGTGTATGAACTAGTTACATCAACAACTACATTTATGTGATTTATGTTTACAGATGTCTTCTCTTAGGTGCATCCACCAGAGATTCTGTTGCTTTGTAGCGTAAAGATTCATTTGATCAAATTCACAAGTCTTATTGAAACGTCATGCTCTCACGCGCAAATTCACAGGGCAAAGGATCAGACACATCTTTAGCAGAAGGGGTGCAACCAATTAGCAAAAATTCAATCAACTTACTAGACCACCCAAACAACCTGAACGCACATGCTAAACACAGATTTGAATGCTGTGAATGGTTTTGGAGAAAGATCTTTAGAGGGCATGTCGCTGGAAACAGTTTGCACTGTTGGAGGCATACGGGCCTCCTCCTTACAGAGGATGAGCTGACATTACAATGCATGTCCAGGCCAGTGTGTGTGTGTGTGTGTGTGTGTGTGTGTGTGTGTGTGTGTGTGTTTGGGGGGATCATTTTCATCCTGTGTGACCAAGCATACCACACATGAAGGGTGCATCAGTGAGTTGTCTTCCATCAAACTGTTTCCTATTCAGCTCAAACAACTAAATGCTAAAATAAGGTGAACAGTGGGATAGTGTCCTGCATAATTCATTTGTAAAGGCATAAACTGGTTTAAAAATAACCACTAAGTTATTTTAGTGTTTATTTTTACCACCATAATAGGAAAATAGATTTTTGGAGGATATCTTAAATTAAAATGTGTGCCCTCCCTCTGCTTTAATGTCTGTTTTTGTGTGTGCCAAAGAGCAAGAGGAGCATATCTGAGACTTTAAGCTTCTGCATTTGCATAGTGTTTGTTTTCATTCAATGAAATGCTAAGACACATGATGGTGGGAGCATGAATCATGGAGATTATCATTAGATGGATCTAACAGAGGCATTCAGGGCTATTGAGAAAAACCACAAAACTAAGATGGATAAAACTTTACATTTTAATTACAGATGAGGAAAGGGAGCATGCCGATTAATTAAATAGTTGCACTTGTTCCTTGTGAATTAAAAAAACAAAACAAAACATATATTTTTCATGTTTTCATACTGAAAACAGAAAATGTCATACTTGAAGACACAAAACTGTTGTTTTGCTATTTTATCCCAATTTTGTTAAATTGAATTAAATTAAACTACATTAAATTAAATTATACACCATGACATGTAAGTGTTTTTAAAAAATATTTTATTTAATTTTTTATTTTATTTTTAATTTAATTTAATTTAATGTAATTTTGGCCACCATGAGCCAACATGTGGGGTGCTGAGGCAGAGCTTGCTATGATGCCTTCACAGTCATGGGATATATTGCTTTCCAATCTCACAGGCAAGTT
>JAPQRP010000020.1:28696464-28707357 GCA_037367295.1 Apogon hyalosoma
GAAAGTAACTGCATAAGATGGATAATTTAATCAAAATAATAGTATTTTAAAACTGAAATCGAAAAATCCATATTACGTGACACACTTCAATAGAAAAGGCAGTAACATACGAACAGCCGTGAGCTAGTGCAAGTCTTTGTGCACCGCAGAGGGTGCGAATTACAAAGCTTTTAAGTAGTCAGTGAAGGTAGCATAGGACTACTACATCCGGGACTTCCGGCAGTTTCACATGTCAGTTGTTTCAGCTGTTAGGACTTCTGAATGTAAAGGGACTACAGGAGCTTCTGAGGTGGTTGTAAGCTTTCGGAGAAGAAATGGTAATATTTTTCTAATGTTTCTTGTAATTTAATCACATTAACAACGCATTGTAAAGTTAAACAGTGAACCAGTGTTATCGGTGCTGGTTTCTATGAGTTAGTCTGCTAATGTAAGCTAGCTAGCTAACCCTTTGCAGCAGTACTGACAGGTGGTGAAGTTTAGCTAAATTTAGCACCATAGCATTTGCTAACTTTCATTCATTTTGCAACACCTTTCAGCACATTCTGTATCGAATGCTGATGAAGCTAACGTCTTGCTATTCTTAGCCTTTTAGCAGAATGTCCCTTAACTTCTAAGATTATTGCCCGTAATACTTTAACTTACTTTTTCACAGACTAGCTACTACTTGAAACTTTCCTCGTTCTTGTGTGGACATTGTACCCACTCCACGGACTGCCACAGCTATAGAGAACATAGGACTATCCGTGATTTCACACGAAACTCTAAACATAAATGGCATGCTTTAACGTGATTGTTTTTGTTTTAACAGGCGCTTATGGGGATTCAGTTGGTGGTCAGCTTGTTGGCCGCAAGCATCATGCAGAAGATGGCCCCACACTGCTCATTTGCACGATGGCTTCTCTGCAATGGCAGGTATTGTCTTACATTCTAGTCAGATCAGATACGAGCATCTGTTCACTGCTTATACATGTGGTTCTGTGTCTTCCAGTTTGTTCCGGTTCAAACACCCGTCAGAGGGAGAACTGTGTGCACTGGCAGGGAAACAGATGCCTAAACAGAACAGGAGAGACAGGTGGAGTATGGGGGAGGGTCTGACCCTGCAGGACAAGGTCACACAAAATATTACTTTTGAGATGACATTTTGGTTAAGAAGTCAATGTATAGATATATCTACACTGTGGAAGTATTTTCTTGTAAATGCAATACTTGGATTTTTAACCACAAAAATCCACTCTTGTGTTTTGTCCAGGAGACAGAATGGGGAAAACAAGCCACTCACTGTACCCAGAGATATCGACCTTCACCTGGAGAAAGCTCCAGTCAACGTCATTGACGCTCTAGGTAAAACAAACACACCTTTATGTACACCACAGTGGCATTGTATGTGCACAAACTCTGCTCAAGCTCACTGGTGGAGCATAATTCATACTTTGCCTTTTTGATCCTTGTATAAAACATATAAAACTTTATTATGAACCTTATGATAAGGCAGAAGTCATGCTTTGTTAGTTCATGACTTTTGTTCACCAAGAGCTAATAATCAGTTCATTGCGACTTTATGTGATGACTTTATATGTTAAGCTTGATGCTACAAACATTTACCGTAATGGTTTAGTGTGTGTATGTGTTTGTTTTTGAGTCATTTAACAAGTAAAGGTTCTTACAGAATTTATGGATCTCCAAAGCTGTACTATTAACTCATTATGAGGCATGCATTTGTTTAACAAACCTTAACTACATACATTATACCTTTATCACAAAGTGCTAAAGTTTCCCTCCAACATTTATCTCCTGTGTTTTTTTTTTCAGTGCTGCGTTTTTTTCTGGAGTACCAGTGGCTGGTCGACTTTGCTGTCTATGCAGCAGGTGTCTTCATGTTCACAGAGTGTTACTACAGTGTAGTAGATGCCAGCAAAGAGGTCAATATTGGTGCCATCTGGTGTGTTCTGACTGTTCTGTTTGGCCTGTATCCTTCAACCCAGTCATCTAATAAAACACTATCAAACAGACAAAAATAACCTCAGTCATTAGTCAGTAGCTTCCAGCACATCCATTACTTTTGATATGTTTTAATTTGACAAAAAATTAATAATTAAATTGCATGACCATATTTATGTTTTGCACTGGATGGATGCAAGCTGTGCTTTTTCTCCTTTGGTTGTTATCTTTTAACCTGTAACCTTCAGAAAGACCCTTCACACATTAATGAGCCACTATTTCCGTTCTGAAGAAGGCGGCGAACGCTCGGTGTGCCTTGCCTTTGGCTTTCTGTCTCTGCTGGTTGCCATGCTGGTCCTGGTGGTCAGAGAAGATTACCTAGAGTTTGGCCTGGAATCTGGCTTTTCCAACCTTTTTGACAACTTGGAAGTCTTTGCCAGACAGCAGGGCTACGCTGACTGGTCGTAAGTATTCCACTGATGGGTAAAGGATTGGAAATACTGCTATGTTTGTGTAAAATGTGACTATTGAATTTGAGAAGATGCTTGTTTTGTACTGAGTCTTTGCAGAAAATGCTGGCCATCTCAATGATTGGTTTGCTGTTTTGACTTCCCTCAGAATCCCAGTGACCAAGCTGACAGTGAAACTCGGTCTGGCTGCTGTCTGTGCTTACATTGGTGCTCTTTTGGCCTTCCCTGGACTTCGACTGGCTCAGACTCATCTCGATGCTCTACAGATGAACTCAGAGCGCCCACTCATCCAGTAAGTGCACATACATTTACACTGTAAAAAAGAAACCTATTTTTTTGTTTTATCTGTAGCTTTGCCTCACATGTCCTTACTTTTCTTTTGCAGGATTCTGCTACATATGAGTTTTCTGTCTCCAATTGTTGTGTTGATTCTGTGGGTGAAACCAATTGCAAGGGACTTTCTGGCCAACGCGCCTTTAGGAAAAACTTCTGTCACATTGTGAGTACAGCAGCATATTTGTTCACTTTATCAGCTGCAGCGGTTTTCAAGAAACTATGCTTACTGTATTTTCTTCTTGCAGAGTGTCCAGTGCAGCCTTTGATAGTATGCGTCTGTGGATCATCGTGAGTCTGTGTGTGCTGCGACTGGCCCTGGTCCGTTATCACCTGCAGGCCTACCTGAATCTGGCTCAGAAGTGGGTAGAGCAAATGAAGAAGGAGGCGGGACGTATAGCTGCAATTGACATTCAGAGGAAGGTCAGATATGTTTATGGTTTATATTGTTGTTCTTTTTTCTCCATTTTTATTATAATGGCATCTAAAAAAAATAAACTAGGGAAAATAACTTGCTTTTCAGGTCACACGTGTGTTTTGCTACCTGACTGTGGTGACTCTGCAGTATGTGATTCCTGTTCTGCTCATCCTCTTCTCCACGCTGTCACTCAAGGCATTAGGTAAGTAAAATACCACATTAAAAGAAATATCCAGCAGTACCTTGTGTTACAAATAATACTAATCCAATACTTTATCATCCCAAAATGGATGACCAAATGACAGTATGAGTATTTACTGGTTTGTCGCCTCCATCATTATCTACATATACATTATTCTTATTCTAAAAACATCTGAAGATTCTCTAACTCTCACAGTGAATGCTTTACTTCATAATAGTTAGAGTTGTAATGCACCATAACTACTCTTTCTGTTTTGTGTTATTGCTTTACTGCTGAGTCTCTTATTACACTACCTGTCTTTGTGATATTTACATCATCATCTTCTTAAAGTCTTTTTGCCTTATATCCACTTATCCACAGTTTTCATTGTATCTATGCAAATAAATAAATATGGAAAGCAAAAGTCGTAAGTCACCAGTAGCTTTGTTGTTTTTAGCAAAATTATACTGGCTGTACCTAAGCACATTTCAGTCTCTGTATCAAGATACAAGCAGAATATAGAGGGCATATGTTTGATAAATAAATGAGTAAATGAATGGATGACTGAATGAAAGAACATTAATATTATGGAAGGTATATTGGATCAGATCTGTTGGACATATGAAGGAAGCAGAGTATATAGTATACCACAAGACCAAGGTAAAATTAAATAAACATATTTGTCTTGCGGTAAAAGCCATTTTAGTTCAGATTTGGTGTTTCTAACCCTTTTCCCCTCCTCAAATTTACTACCCTGTGGTTACCTTTGTGTCAAAAATGTATACACACACAGAAAATAAAAACATAGGGCCTATTATGTACACCGGTCAATGGGGTATTTTTGGCCATGAAGGTGTTCAGAGGGAGTATCTGACACTATGTGAATAATACTAATGCAATCAAATCAATTTTGTAGCTCATCTTTGACATAGCCAGCACTCCAATTACCACCAATGGCCCATCCCCCTACTCTTTATTATATGGAAAATATTAATTTTTTTTGTGTGTGTAATCATTTATTATTCAAATAATTAAACTGGCATTTAAATTATTAAAATTCTGAAAGTTGTTGAATGTTTGGCAGTTTTGAGTATGGTTAAAGTTGTTTAAGTGTTTTATGACAAAAAAGCCAAAAAAAAAATTAGTATGATGATTTTATAGTTGTTTTTTTGTGTGTACATTTTTGCCACAGCAGTAACCAAAGGATGCAAAATGCATCAACAGAGTATAAAATGCATATAAGACTAAAAGACACTGGATTTCAAAAATACAGGGCGTCCATAAAGTCTCTTTACAATTTACCAAATTTATTACAAAAGCAAATGAAGTGACACATCTGTGGAAATTAGTACAAAATGAAAAGTAGATATTGAAGCTTTTTTTTTTTTTTTTTTTTTGCCTCATTCAATACACTTCTATATGGGTACTATTAGTTGTGTGAAGACAGTACTAGATTTCTTGCCATGTTCGCTGTCCACTCCTGCCTTTATCCAACACTGATGTCTTCAGTACTTAATCCTGTAGTTTCACTGAGTCTGCATATCCAATTCTGTTTCAATAAACCACAATACACATTGTGCCTTTTCTTGAGGAGTAGCCATTTTTAGGGGTTTATTTAACAGAACCTGTTTCATCAACAGGGTATCTGAAATACACAAATGCAATGTGATTAAAAACTTTGATTACCATTGAGTACATAGAACAAATTGGATTAATGTACAACTCTGGATAAAATTAAGAGACCACTGCAATTTCCTCTGAAATTATGTCTGCATGTTTGATAGTCATTCCATTCCTGTGTCTGTTGAATTCCAACACAATCACACCTTATTCTACTGAATAAGCACCTGATCCATGTCTTATTTAAGGAGAAGTATGAAAACCACCACTGTGGCCATCACTTTCTTCTTACGATAGGTAAAAAGTGTTATTAGTACCACAAAAGTAACTGGAATCAAAGTCATCCAACAGCAGTGGAGGAGAGCCAAGACACATGGAAGCTGTCACTGAAAATCAGGGATATTCCACCAAATATTGATGTCTGAACTTTTCCCAAGTTACAACATCAGTATTGTGTTGTTTAGAAATGAATATGATCTGGTTTTCTTTGCATTACTTGAGGGCTGAAAACACTGCATCTTTTTGTTATTTTGACCATGTGTCGTGTTATGCAAATACCTACTCAAAATAACAATATATTTATTTGGAATTTGGGAGAAATGTTGTAGATAGTTTAGAGAATAAAACAAAAATGTTCATTTTACTCAGACACATACCTATAAATGGTAAAATCTGAGAAAGTGATAATTTTGCAGCGGTCATATATTTTTTTCAGAGCTGTATCTCATCAACTGATTTTGCAATACATTTTTTTAAATTATAAAGAGACTTTTTGGACACTAACTAAAAAGAAAAGGTCTCGCCAAATAAGAGTTGGTAAGTGTGACTACCACCTTGAAAAAAAAAATTCAGTAAAAAGCCTGTTTTTTCTGTAATTATTTTTCTGTTGAACTGTTCAGGAGACTTCAGCTGGTGTATGGGTGCAGAGGAGACCCCAGGGGTAACTCCGGCGCTGGTCATGCCCACTGCAGCTCCTGTGATGCCCAGTGGCGTTGATGAAGATGAAGAAGGCATAGAGGACATGGAGGAGGACATCCAGGCCACCGTAGCACACCTGTCAGAAACCTTCACAGCGCTGCGCTCCGTCCTCACCCCACTGTTCTTCCGAGGCTTCTTTGCTTTCCTCACCTGGTGGGTGGCCGCCTGCCAAGTGATCAGCTCCCTGTTCGGAATCTACTTCCACCAGTACCTTATGCAGAACTAACAGGAGCAAACGGAGGGCCATACAGTTAAACCTGCAATGCAGACTCAGCCCAGATATTGTTATGCTGCTCCACAAGATGCCTGCATACAACAGAGAGACTCTTTCACAAACACACAGACACAAGCTTTGATCAAGACGCGTTGAGAAAGGACTGACTGTTGCTGCAATATTATGTTATGTTAATGACCAGCGGGCCACTGGTGTCAATAACACAATACACACAGAG
This sequence comes from Apogon hyalosoma, assembly GCA_037367295.1. Taxonomy (NCBI): domain Eukaryota; kingdom Metazoa; phylum Chordata; class Actinopteri; order Kurtiformes; family Apogonidae; genus Apogon; species Apogon hyalosoma. The sequence goes on from JAPQRP010000020.1 coordinate 28,702,855, forward strand.
GACGGGTCATCCTTGAACTACTGCAAAAGACCACTTTTCCTACAACTTTTCAACAGCGTCTGTGCCAGTGTTACCTGAGATGTTCTGCCCAGAACATGATTAAATGCTGCATACACTTTGAAGATATTTAATTGTTCCCAGGGGAAAGTATTAGTACTTTATCCCTGTGTAGATAAGACGTTATATTTTTTGTGAGGAACTCCGTGTCCCTCTTAAGGAACCGATTCAAGAGTGCTAAATGTTTGCTTGTTTTTTTTCTTTTAATCTTTTTTCTTCTGTAAGGTTTCGATTGTATAGGAGTACATTAGTAAAGCTCTGGCAGTCGGGTAAGAACACCACGAACTGAAGAGCGTTTTTTATTATCTGAAAAAAAAAAAAATCCTTCAGAATTTCTAAGTGCCTGGGAGCTCAGGGATTTTATTAAAATTTAAAGTCTCCTTTCTCCCTGTTTATTGGACTCAGAATAGTGGAGAAGGATCCCGTTCTGTTTGGTTAAAAAGTGAACGCTCCAAACATATTTCTGTATTTGCCAACACTATATTAATAATGGGCTCAGTGTTTAGTTTTTTTTAGTTTTCTCATTTCAATCAGCTGTGTACATGTCAGATCTGTCAAAACCTACTTTTAATCACTTCTTCACCAGTGTACTTTATTAATTTATTAAAGATAACGTCTTCTGTATGTGATGTACAAATAGTTCTGTGCATTCTTATAGCAGAGTCATGTTTGTTGTTTTTTTTTTAAACTGAATGTGCTGAAGTCATTATACTGTGAATTTCACATTAAAATGTTTTTTCTTTGAAGTTTTTTTCAAATGCATGGTGTGCAAACTTTTGGCTGTAACGTGAACTTATTGTTTGTGTGGCTTGATTAAAAAAACATTTATCATTTTCAGTCTGGTGTCATTTTGATGTGGCCACTTAATTCCACGTTCACCCAGGAGCGTGGGAGATCTCACTGGTAAACATTGTCTTCTAAAAAAATCACTGAGCTATTTGTCTGAAGTCATGCATAACAATAGTGTCTCGTCGCTGTGCTGGGACTTGACCTTTGACCCCAACCTCAGGAGAAGTTCATTCTTTAATCGCTGATAATTACAATGAACCTGATGCCCCTCAAGAACCTGCAGAGAAACATGTTTGTGGAATTTAACAAACAGAGAAATGTATGAACTTTAGTTTTATTTTTCCAATTCTGGATATTTAAAAAAAAAAAAAAAATCCTCTTTCTTTGTCAGTCCAGTGTAAAATCATTCGAAGTAGATCTCAAACAGAATGTAACAAAAATCAGATTTGCAAGCCATTCATGTCACAACACTTAAAAAATGCGACCTTTCGCTGCTGTGGGACTGGAGAGGCTCTTTTGTCTGAGAGCTGACATGATTTATTGGCGATATCATTTGACTTCCACGTCCAATCAAAAGCCACAAAGGCTCTTCAATTTAGGATGGGACGGCCACCTCACTCTCACAGTCTTACATGATTCATTCAAGGGTATCAACAATCACAATGCAGCCGAGAAGTGGAGAAATTTGGGAGGGCTCGAGTTAACAACCCTGACATTTCATATATAATGGCTGTCTGAAGTTAAGTGCTGGGGTGATTTGCACCTTTTACCATCAGTGCTCTGCTTTTACCCACAGTGGAAGGATTGTAAAATAAATGTAATCTAAAAAGTTAAAAGAGAATATATATCTTAACATGACATATTGTTTCAGCATCATTATCCCAATGATAAGTTGAATAATGCAAATAACCTGAAAAGAAGCAAGGGGTAAAAAAAAAAAAAAAAATCAGACAAGGAAGATTCTATTACAAGAAAAATATCATCAACTGTGGGGAATTATTTTAGTTGAAAAAGCATGTTGGCTGAAAAACTTACATACTTTCCCTCCAAAATCACAACGCTCACCTGCTTTTGTGTTTGGGTGAGGAAACCACTTCAAGACAGGATGGATCACACTCCGAAACAAGTATTCAGAGTCTTTTTTTAATTGATATTATAGGTACCCTCCCCTGCAAAAGCAGATCAATCACTGTAGAATAATTTCTTTCCAAATAAAGCTATTCAAGCATCTGCACAAAACTCCTGTCTTTATCATATCTAAATCTACACAGTATCACAGGAAAAACTCTCTATATATGCAATGTCAGTTCTTTTCCAGTACCATCCAGCCCTATTTGCTACTTTTAGACGATATAATTGACAAGAAGCACTTGAGTCCTTGACGTTGCACATCTATAAGTAGCACCCTCACCTACCCACTGCTCTTCTCCGAGCCTGGCAGACTTGTGTGAGAGTGTCTGGCCTAATGAATTGAGCGGTGACAGGGTTGACATATCTATATAATCACATTAATTATGTGCATCTGCGCTGGAGGCCTCAGGCCCCCTCGGTCTCCTCTGTAGACTGCAGCGGGCCAAATCGGGCAGCCATGACTGGCCATAGTTGCTATAGAAACCAGGATGTGTGTTGCATGTGTTGTGTGTGTGCAGGCCCCAGACATGCCCTACAGACCGACCCAGCCTGGTCCCAGGGGAGCAGACCAGACATGACCCTGGTGAGAGTCTCTTTTCATTTAGGGAGGAGACGACAGAGATGGGCCAGGACGGGCAGGGCTGGACTCGGCTCCGTTCCCCCTTTTGGCTTTTAGTTGAAATGGAAAAGAAGGCAAATGCGCCATAGGGGTAGCTCAAGAAAAAAGTCCTGGCATAGTCAGAGTGAGACAACCAGCTGTGGAAATGAGCTGTTTTTGTACTGAATGTATTTTTGAAGAAAACATAAAGGTCTTTTAAGTGGTTCATTTTTGTTCCTCTCGTTTGGCAGCTGCATGGTGAGTTGCCTGACAGGAGCCAGACATGATAATGAGGGAGTGTGTGTTCAAAAGACAGAACAGAGGTGAATAAGACTAAATAAATGGACACATGAAAGCTTGATAGCTGCACAGCAGAGAGCATTTTATCTGTCTTCAGATTGAATGTACATGAAAAAGAAAACAGTTGCAAGGAAGTCACATTTTACCTCAAAGACAAATAATACATTTCTGTTTGAGAAAAAGCAGGCCAAAAAAAAAAGCAGGAAATTACAAATCAAACGCTTTTTATTTTAAAAGGAATCACAACAAATGTCAAAAGAAAATCTCTGTTCAGTCTGTGTTCTGTTAGTGAAGGATTCAGCAAACATGTAAGAAATCCAAAACATCAGAATACTGATAACTTGGTTGCTCCTGCTGAAATAAATCCATGTAACTGTGCAGAAGTGGTAAAAGCTAATTCCACTACAGCACTGGAGCACTCCACACATGTACTTGTGTTGTGATGTATTTCAGAGTGAACTGCTGAACCAGTGTCATGTCACACAGATTCATTAGACAATCTGTCACTGACGGTTAAGGCCCATGTTTTTCCACTCTGCACCACATTAGTCAGGATGTTGTAAAAGAAGATGACCCCTTGTGGGCAGACAGTGCAAATCCATACAAATGTTTATTTAGTCATTTGCAGAACAGAAGCTGAACATGTTAAACCAGAACACACGGAAATTCAGCAGGCTGTAAAAGGTCTTGATTAAATTTCAAGGACACAGAGAGTTTTGTTATCCCACAACAGTTAACATTAGTACTGGTTCAGTGCAGTACTACACACAGCCTGGCCAGAAAACAGTCCCACACTCTAACAGTTTGTTGGACAAGCTTTAGCTGAGATTACAGCATGCATTTGGCATGGAATTATTTGGATAAACTTATATAATGCCACAATAGTTATTTTGTTCATTTTTATGGACACGTCATGTTACTGAACCTAGACCTGACTAACGGAATCAACCCCAGATCAAAACACCGCCCCCACAGGCTTGTACTGTAGGCACTAGGCATGATGGGCAGTGGTGGCTGGTGAAATCATTTTTTGGAGGGGCGTAGTATACAAGTCAGTTTTTGGATGCACCATAATCACATATTGCCACTAGGATACATGTACATGCACCACTATTTTAGAATATTAATTTAAATTAGGGCTGTCAAAACTGACGCGTTAACGTGGATTAATCCATCATTATGATTAATCTGATTAAAAATTTTAACACAAGTAACCCATCTGCAGTGTAGAATGACTCTGAACGTCTCTGACAACGCATTTCAGGCAGTTTGTCCAAGTAGAGTTACCGTCGCACATGCACAAATAGGCAGTACATCCGGTAGTGACAGGCAGCAGAACCAACTGATTTAGATAGAAGACACTAAACAGGATAGAAATATGAGGACAAAAAAACCCCCAAAAAAACAAGATGGAACAGTTGTTTCAAGTTGTTTTGTTGAAACTACTGAAGGTGTTTAATAAACGCGTTAAGTCAGTGGTTCTCAAACTTTTTTTGGCTCGTGACCCCATTTTAACATCACAAATTTCTGGCGACCTCAGACATTCAAAACAGACTTTTTTTTTGCTAAAATTAATTTGTTTTTGATCATGTAATAGTTTGCTATACTATGTTGCAAATAAACGTTAA
>JAPQRP010000020.1:28746235-28764156 GCA_037367295.1 Apogon hyalosoma
ATTCAAATGATCAGCCTATCACCAAACTCTGCAGAAGCCTGATGACCTTCAGGTGTGCTGGAAGAGGGAAACATCTAAAACATACAGGATAGCGGCTCCCTAGGACTGGGGAACAGTAGGTTTAAACTTCACATTTTTTAAATATCCCCCCATTTCCTTATAATGGTTGAAAATTCAAACGTTTGTAGCAGCACAACTATTGGTTGACTTTATACCAAATTTGGTTTATAGATTGCCAGTGACCCTGAATATATGTCATTAAATTTTGGGAAAAGTAGGTCAAAGTTTAAATTTTTTTTATGAATTTTTAACTTTTTTTTTTCATATTTACTTATAATGGGCGAAATTTCACATGTCTATGGCAGCAAAACTACTGGTTGAATTCGTACCAAATTGGGTTTATAGCCTGCCAGTGACCCTGAATAGATGTGATTGCATTTTGAGAAAAGTGGGTTAAAGTTAATTTTTAATGAATTTTTAAAATCTTCCCATTTACTTAAAGTGGGCGAAATATGTACGAGAGGCGGGGTTTGTTGTGCCTAGCACCACTTGTCCCATTTAGAAACTGTGTTGATGCTTGGTAATCTATGTGAATTTCAAAATTGTCATTTCTACTCAGTGTAGAAATCAAACCATCTCTTGTCCACCCATCCCTTCTGTCTAACTCCACCTTTTCTGTTTTTCATCTCTCACAGAGGAACATAACCTGGACACCTTGTGTTGCACCAGCTCCGGCAGGGACCTCCTGACGTGCTCCTGCAGTCTGTACAGAGCCACTGAAGGCTCGTTAGCCAGGACATACATGCTCTCTGTGAATTTATCAGTCACTAGAAACAAGACAGAGACCAGTGTGTGAAAAAAACGAAGTCGTATCTTAGAAATCAACGAAATAACAGCAGACTGGCGAATGACAGACGATTAGCTTAGCGAGTTAGCATCAATTAACAGACAAACTGCAGCCTTGTACGAGTAAAAAAATGAGGTAAGTACCATGATAATATATTAAGATAACGTGTTACCTCGCCTGACTTTAAGCTGCATCTCCTGGTCCTCCATAATGCAGGGTGTTGTGGTAATCTTAAAACAATAACACCAAAGAACAGCTGCGATCCAGTGGTGTCACCTGACCTCACACCGGCTCCTTCCGTATTTTTATTGCTGTGTGTCACATCACAACATTCCGGGTCGAAACATTGCCAATGAACACAACAGTCCTCTTTTCCTCCGTTCAGTAGTAAACGCTGTAATTCGCAGGGTGAATCAGTGGTCTTTTACTTTATGATAAAAGATTTGTTTAACAAACTGGCGAGTCAAATGAGAAACCCGGTCCTTTCGGCACATGTAGATGCCCATTACGATCTATCCCGCGGTCTGAAGTAATTTACTTTCAGTTTTCCTACAGGGAAGTTAGCGATAAAATTAGGCTCGATGTGGTGAGTAAAGAAAGCAGTAATTGGTCTGTAAGACGTGTTTTGGGGATGTTAGTCACGCCATTTTGCAGCTTTATCACGTATTTAAGAGTTCGTCAAATGCTTTTATTGCAGTGATGATGGAGGCCAGAGGTGATGATGAGTTTGCAGATCGGCCAAATACTCAGTCATCCAACGCTAAAACATGCTCATCGGAGAAGAATAATGAGCGGTCCAATGGTACCTGTGCACTTTATGCATATTTGTATCGACATGAGTTACACAGACACGACCTTTTCTTGAACACGTGGTTTTATTTTCTGAAGTTACATAAATTTCACACTTGAAATTCTGTGTTGATCAGTCAGTGTTTACCTGCACCTCCAGATAACACGGATGTGGATGAAGACGGTCTGTTCACACACTCAACCACTCTGACCAACAAGCAACGTGGGAATGAAGTTACAGTACGTCCTGCCACTTTAGACTGTAAGTACTGGTGTTATTGTTTTTATTCTGAGTTCAACATTAACCACCACTATGTGAAAACATTACTCCTTAAACACCTGAACAGCCTCCAACGACCAAAAGCATCTACTGATCTAAACTATTCAATGACTCTGGACCTCTGATATTAATAATACACGTAAATATTTCAGGTGAAATGCAAATCAGCTTGTCATTGGCATCAGATTTGACCATCAGGTTGTTCAGAGACTCATCGTGAACATGGAAACGCATCTTCTGCAACACAGATTCACCAGTGAAACCAAGTAGTTGGACAAATGACAGTGTTTGCAGAGTCTTATTTTTATGTTCAGTTAATGTTGTATTTTGTTGACAGGACACAGTAACTTTTGAATTTACTCTGAGCTTTTATGAAAATCAACAATTAAATATTGGAAAATACCTGATTTTCTCAGAAAAAATGCAAAATACAGTCAATAAATGGTGAAAAATTGCTTAGGAAAGGTTAAATGTCTAGAAAAAAAATATTTAGAACAAGGTGCATGCACTGAAATCCAGAGTTTGCAGAGTTTTAATAACAGTTCTACAAATGTAAACACTGGTCTCTGGTCATCTAATTGTCTTGTTTTATGGTTAGATTTTACCAACTTAAATGTGCTTTTTACACAAAAAGTTTCTTCTGCTGCACTTTAATTGTTTGAGCAGCATTTTGAATAATAAAAACAAAATACACCTCTATACGTAACACATTTAGATATGTGTATTTTTGTGTTTCCTGTATGTTAGGCATGGACATTTCCAATAATCAAGTCAATTTAAGATGGTTTGTTAATCTGTCATGATGTAATTAAGTGCTGCCCACTTAATAAAATAATGAAATGTACTAAGGAGTGGGTGAACCACCAGTTTACCATTTCCTTTTCTAAATCTTTTTGAACACTTTTTTAAACTTAACATGTATAGCACTCACAGAAGTAATATTTAAGACAGAATTGGAGCTATAAATAAAACACCTTTCCTTCCACCTCCAAAGAAAAATTAATCTATCATTAAAAAAATATATTGTACTTACCATTTTGACTTATAAATTACTCAGGCACATCCCTACCACTATGTGTCAGAATTCTATTTATCCTAATTACAAACTGCACTGCTGTGCACATAGATGTTTTCCATTTAATGTTCTTCTGGGTTGGTGTAAAATATGTGGTTGGTGTATTAAGCTTTGGGGAAAAAAAATTGCCTGTAGTTTAAAAGACTGCACCCAAGCAATTAGAAAAAGAACTTTTAAAACATGGCAAAAGCTAACAAAATTTTGAACTGGTGTCAAATTTTTATCAGTCATAGTATTTCGTTGTCTTAGACTTCTTACTTTAGTTTTTTCATCACTAGCTCTGTCCATTCACCAGCTGGCAGCTCAGGGTGACGTTTCACAAGTTGCTGCACATCTGAGTAAAGGTGAGGAATTTGAACCTTATCATCATCATCCACTTTCCAGTAAAAGTGTATCCAATTGTAAATTGTCAAACCATGTCATTTGACAGACAATTCACTGCTCAGCAAACAGGACGAACGGGGCTTTACTCCTCTCATGTGGGCAGCGGCCTTTGGAGAGAAAGCGATGGTGGATTTTCTCTTGGAGAAGGTCTGGAGCACGGGATAGCTGCAAATGTTTTGAGACAAAACAGATCTTACACAAGCATTAACTTGCCTACGGGGTTTCTCTTTTAGGGTGCAGACCCCAAAACTATTGCGAGGGAGAGAGAGAGTGCCCTGACACTAGCTAGTTCTGGAGGCTATGTGGACATCGTTGAGTCCCTTCTCAGGCATGGAGTAGACATTAACACTTACGACTGGGTACAGTTATGGCTTTTTTAACCACATCCTTCATTTCACATCCATGAAAATGAAAAACAGACTTGCATTACAAATTTGACTTAAAATCAGCTCAATGTTGACATATCTGAATAGCCTGCTTGTGTTTTTAATTAGTATTACTATATTTTAATGTCAGAATGGTGGAACGCCTCTTCTTTATGCTGTACGGGGAAATCATATCAAATGTGTAGAGGCACTATTAGGTAAGTTTCATTACTATACAATAAAGATATCTTAAATTCTTGAAAATCCAACCCTACCGGCTTATTTTACCAACTGTTATAACTGTGTTGTTTCAGCAAAAGGAGCAGACATGACCATTGAGTCTGACTCAGGATACAGTCCAATGGCCTTAGCAGTTGCTCTTGGTCACAAAAAAAGTATGTGATGACTTTTATTCAAGAAAAAGCTGTTTTTTTTTTTTTTATTTTATTAGTTACTGTTGTGTTATGCCTCTCCTGCATTAACACTCTCATCTCTTGTTTTCTAGTTCAAAAAGTGTTGGAAGACCATATCCTGAAACTCTACAAGTCACCAACATGACACTGGAGCAACTAACAAGTAGAAGAGGACAACCTGAGATATTTGATAGTAGACCTACATCAGGCGTAATCAGTGATGAGATGATGAAGAGCTCTGCTGCAGTTACAAGTCACTGTAATAGGTCAATACATATGCACAGACATTAACACTGAGTAAACTGCATTTATTTCATTTGTATGCAGTAGTTTGTATGCATATCAATGTACAAAATCAAATGTGGTACAGACAACAAATGGGGGAGTTGAGTAAAAAAAAAATTGTTCAAGGTTTTTTATATGGGTATTTCAATGGAATGGCGCTTTATCTTTAAGGCACAAGGAATATATTGAGAGTGAGTTTGACAGTGTGTGGCGTATCATTTCAAGTGCTCTTATGATCCCAAGAAATTTATTAAACCTACAATTAAACCCAACCCATCTTCTCATTCAGTATTAATGCTGAAGTTTGTGTGTTTGGGGTGAGATGGTGGGACAGATGTCCAAGAATGTCCATACCAAAAAAGGCTGCATTCACATCAGTTCCTGAGGTGACAAAACAGGCGTGTGGTACCACAACATCCCGTGCCCTGTACTGTGCTCAGGGTAACTTCCTCTCTCTCATGATGCTTTTTCCCCCAGGACATCTAAAGAATAAACAATAATCCTCCCAAAAAAGTCAGCACTATTCTCAAACATTATTTTTACTTTGTCCACTGCAGAGGCCTCCTGTATGGGAAAGCTGTGGGTGTGGAGTTAAGAACAAGATAAGCACCGCAAGTTTATATCAACATTTTCTGTTCCTTATGAGCCACCTAGAATTCAGTACGAACAGAATTTTTTTCCCCTGAAATGACAGATACAGGTAGGTAATGTACCAAAAAATAACTATAGTAAAGACTCAGGAAATATTTAATGGATAAATATAGTAAAGATGTTGTATCTTTGGTAATCTTTAAGGCTTTTGAAGGCCGACATAATTAGAACATGTCGCCTTTACTAAATGTGTAAATTTAGATTAAGGCACAATAAAAACTAAAACATACAGCAGCCTTTTTACTTACCTACTAACAGCAACTGTTCAATAAGGATGAAGTTGATAACTGTACAAACCAAAAATAAACCATTCATTCATTCAAGTTGTGACATACTGCTAAGATTGGTATAGTTTTCTTTTGTTTAATGATACTCTACCCTAAACTTTGTGCTTGTCTTTTCACACAAAACTGATCAAGCTTCCTCTGATAAATCCAGCAAAGTAGAAATGAAGGATATCTGCAGAGAGTTGTTGTCCTCTGGGTAAAAAAGGCACATCTCTGCGAAGTTTCCACCTTTTGAGCAGCCTGCAGAAGGCACAACCAGAGCATGTTTTACCCCATTTGTCACACATATGGTCTTATTTGCGCAATATGCGTTGTTTAGGAGTTTCCCATACCTTGTATTCTGCACGTTTTTGCAGAAAAGCCTCCTTGAAACTGGAGCTTTAACTCTGACACCCTGACAGACTGGGGGAACTCTAGACTCACCCACTGACATTCACCCTGTTAAACAGATGATGGCGACCATAAAACATATAATGTCCCGTAGTACAACTGTCACTGTTATGTACAGAGTGCTGGTTGTTTTAGGTCTACCTGGTCTGAGTTCCAACATGTCTCCTCACTGCTGTCAAACATGTACTTCTTTCCAAACTGCTTCACGTCTCTGTTTAGGACTGAACTCACCCTGAAATGTATTATTACAGCCCGTTAGTAGAAAACAGTATTAAAGATAACTTGATTTAGTAATAGTTTTTTTTGTACCTGCTCTGTGTCTCGCCGCATATCAATGAAGAAGCCATGCTGTTGACAATTTGCCGTAAAGTCGTCAAGTAAGGCGCGACGTATTTACGACAGTGACGACATCATCGTTATCTGACGGCTGTTAGTATTTTTTACGCCACTAGATGGAAGTCACGTACTGTTAAAAAGGCATGGACAGTGGAAATCATGCTAAACGCCAAAAAAAGGAAGTATATTTTCCTTTTCACATGAGCCCCATGAGGCGGTTAATTAATATTTAAGAGGAGAAACATACAGTTGAATCCACATCCTCAGCTGTGTGCGGTATTGCTGAAACAAACTGCTTTCTTTGTCTTTATTTGTAGCTGCAGGTCACACTGTTGTCTACAGAAGCCTGAAAGGTCAGGGAGATAAGAATCGATTAGGAAGGAAAGACATCAGGCACTGGGACTCACAAAAGGTGAATCAATCAGCTACAACTGCATCCACCATAGGAAACATGCACAAGAACACAGAATAAAACAGCATCATAGATAAGACATAAAATAGGTTTTGTTGTAAAGTTCTTTGTTGGTTCACCAAGGCAGCTTGGATAAACCTATAAAGGAACCAATACCAGCACGAAATTTTACTGCTTTTATTAGTGAGCATATTCTTATATTTATATATTTATCTATCTATAGCCTTGGAAGAAGCAATAACATAGAAAGGTGTGTGTGTGTGTGCGCGTGCGTGTGTGTGTGTTTGTGAGGGATAGAGTCTTATTTGGCACATGGCTCATTGCAGATGGAGAACTCCTGCTGAGGTTTTGTCACAGTGCCCCCTTCACTGCAGATAATCAATAGGTCTGAAATACAAAACCTGATGAAACCCAGCCTCCGTGAAAATTGCGCAGGGGCTCAAGAGGCTGACTGAATTGTAAGGTTTGCCCCCACCCCACTCACACCCCCACCCGGCCAACAACCTGCACCAATCTCACACACGCTTGACTTTGTGAGGCTTGCCCCTACTCTATTACAGTGTTGGTTCATACTGCAGTAGGCTCTCTGCTGCATTCCTCAAATTAAGTGTAAAATGTAAATACTTCTGCAGTCTCATGTCTGTAAATGGATGCAATGTATATTTTTGCCGCATTATCAGAAAAGCAGGCTCATCAGTTAATCTGCCAGATACTCAGATGTTTGCCTGTTAAAAATAATTTCCTGGCTTGTAGCCATTTTGGACCTCCACCTGCCCACGTATGTCTCACGTGAGTTTGTGATGAGCTGGCATGGGAGCACATAATTGTCCACTGGCTCCATAAAGATCCAAATAGGCTACTAATGGTGCCAAGGTGTTTTGCAAGGAGCCCACAAAGGATGTTTTTCAGTCCAATGAGCCTGTTACTGTTATGATACAGCTTTACAATGGCCAATATCAGGAGTGTTTTTTTTTTTTTTTTTTGTTTTAGAATCTAATAACAAATACAACAGCTGAACTGAGCTTAAAATTGTGGAAACAATTGTTGAACCACTGTGTCAAAACTGTGAAACATCAAATGCTACCTTTCAGTGTTTGGACACATTAAAATTAATGGCAAAACCCCAACATCTAATTATTTATATCTTTAAAATTTAACCATTATTTTGTCAGGAAAGGCTCATTTTGGTTAAAAGTCTCTTACAAAAGCGTCCTGGCCAAGATAGGTAGCAACACAATTAACCAGGTTGCAGACAGGATAGCAACCAGAAATGCATATACACAGACATCATATGGAATATAAGGCATGTAGAAAATATGTGCAACGGACCAGTTTAAATGTAAAACTCCCTAGGCAAAACATCTACAACTAGAGGATTTTGCCTCAGAGTCATTTGCCATTTAAAATCCCTTTAAAATGTTCAATGAAAGCAGCTCCCTAAGTTTCAGGTCATTTTGCAATTGATTCCAAGCAGAGGGTGCAGCATATTTAAAGGTCTTTTTTCCCTGCTCAGTAGAGACCTTTGGAACAGACAGGAGTAAATCCTCGGACTAGACTGTAACCACCTGTGCTTTAGTTTTGAAGACTCAATGGAAACAGATTTAGGATACATTTATAGATGAGAACATGCCAATGTCTCAGTCTGCATGTGGATGAGGCAGACTTTTAGACAGAGACAGGCTGTATTTGTCATTCCAGATTTTAAATCAAAATGAAATTCAACATGAGTCTACAATCAACAGTGATGAGAGCTTTAAAGTTTTAGAATAAACCTTCGTGTTAAAGAGTGTTCTTTGAGAGGATGTATGCATGTATATTACATCACCATAGACCAGCACAGACATAAATATTCTAGTCTCCTTTTAGCTTCCTTTTTCTTTTTTTTTTAACTAGTTGTTGAATATGCAGCATGAAAGAGAGTAAAATACCCAGATCTACTGTACTGAAACACAGACTCAGTCCAAGAGCTGCATCTCAGTGATGATGACAATAATTTTCAGTCTATCGTGGTGGAGGTGTAGCTTCTATTCTATTCTATTCTATTCTATTCTATTCTATTCTATTCTATTCTATTCTATTCTATTCTATTCTATTCTGTTCTGTTCTGTTCTGTTCTATTCTATGTGGAACAAACAATTAGCTTTGACTTCTTTAAAGAGCTCCTGTGACCCTAGTGAGGATAAAGCGGGCTCAGAAAATGAATGAATGAATGAAGTCTTTAAAGACCATAGACTCCCCTGTCTAGAGTAATATGGATTTTGTAAAATTAACATTTAACTCTATTGGGCCTATTATTTTTTTTTAATTTTTTAGAAATTCTAGTTAGTATGTGTTTTTGTGGGCAGAAGAACAAAGAAATTAGAGAGTGATGGCATTACACCTCTATGATTCTTTTTTTTGTACTGAACCTGCACCTGAAACATCGAACATAGGTCATATAAGTGTAGTCAGAGTATTACCTGCAGTAAATTGTGGTCAGCATGGACAAATGAGGAACTTTTCTGGTAAAATCTTTTAAGCATACAGAATACACTTCAACATCCCAAACACTTTCAAGTTAAGTGTTTAACTATTTGCTTCACATATGGATCCGATCAAGCGTGTTCAACAGTCTCTGTCATGTAAAGCAGAGAAACTTATATGCATGTATTATACATATTAGAGTAGGTATTTATACGCACTTTAACATTAAGTATAACAAAATTTGGGGAGATAAAATTTTTAGGTGAAAAATGTCAAAATACTGCTCGGTAACATGTGGACTTGAAACAGACATACATTTTTTAAGCTTTACACAAACATTCAAAACATGCGGTTCTTGACAGAAATTGATATCAACTAGATATTCAACTATGCTGAAAATAAATTTAGGTGTACAATTTTGAAAAGTCTTGGTTTTATTGACATGAGAATGTGGTAACACGTGGACAGGCTGCCATAGTAACACGTGGATGACTCTACCATTGTATGCATCAGCCAAAATGTTGACTTATTTTTTAAAACAACAAGCCAGATATAATCACAATGATTTATTTCATGTATTTAATACGAACACAGTGGTATTTACAAGTTGTGGTGGTCCATACTGATATAGGTAAATTACAAATAAAGAGTAATTTCTCTGTAATAGTTCACAGATAGTCTGTTTAAATGTGACCAGTGAATGAATTCACAAACTTCATCATTCAGAATTTTAATTTCTCAAAGTAATAGACAGTCTTTTGCATGTCTTTTTGTTAATTAAATGCAGCCTAGCAGAAGTTTCAGAACTTCTCCTGTCATGTGTAAGTGGTATTTTAAAAAGGATCACAGTTCCATAAAATAGAGATCTTTAGCTAAAAAATGAGCCCAATTGATAAATGATCTGTACAAATTTACTTTTTCATGTTGATGTTCACTTTTGATTGGACCTGTCTGCATAATATGCAGATAATATCTGAGGTGCTTGGTTTAAAGTCTGCTAAAAACAATGGTCTGTCCAGGTATTTAACCCTGTTTGAAGTCATTTTTGTATTTTAGTTTGTACAGTGACATTTTGTGAACTGAAGTTTGAAATTTTCTTAAATTGAGCTATACCAAATACCCAGTTGGACAAATAGCTGTATTAGAGAAGACAGGTCGTCAGACATTAGAGGGAAGACAAGAAATTGTGGTGATTTTTTTGACAACATCTTTCAGTTCATTGTGGAAAGTACCTTTGCTGCTGTGTGATGTTGTTGCAGAGGAACAGTATTTTAGTTTTCAGTTTTTGTCAGTACATCTTTTTTTTTTTTTTTTTTTTTTAAATCTAACTTGCCCTGGGCCCTCCAGTGTTAAAGAAAAGTAAAAAAAAATTCCCTGTCTCCACCCCTTTGTATGGATCCACTTCAGAATATAAGGGATTTGTTCATAGTCCCTGGCCTACCTTTCCACCAAATTCCATGGAAACCGGTGCAGCAGTTTTTACACAATCCTCCCAACAGACACAACGTTGGATGAGCTGACAGAGAAATATGAGAATCACAGACCCTCCTAGGTGGAGAAAATAAAATAGGCAACACTAATACCATTCCACAGCAACCACACTGATTATGTCTGTGCACACTGTGGACAGGACTGCTTTCATATCCCCTGTTAAATAATTGGCAGCCAATGCTGGGATATAATCCTGATTATCTCAAAATGGCAGATTAATTGGTTTATCACTAGTTATGAGCTGGAATCACTTAACCAATTAGTTGACTGAAAAAATATAATTTGCAACTGTTTTGTTCATGAGAAATTTTGCTTTTCATTTATGATGATTTGTCCAATTTTCTGCTAATTTTTTGTCACATACTCAAGAGAGAATAGAATATTTAATTGATTTATTAAGAACACAAATGACTCCATTTCTCAGTTGATAATGACAGTGATCGAGTGTAACCCTTCTGTACATCTCAGATCATGGTCAGCTCAATTTTTTCTTGGTTTTCTTGGTATCCTTGCTGGCTGAGCTTGTTAGAGGATTATCTTCACTCTGCCACTGATATGATTTAAATCTATCTCCGTCTTCTTACACTTTCACTGTAACCGCTGCTGTTGCTCTGAGTTTTTGTCACCTCTGTTTCTGGGTCATGTCCCATGTGGCAGGATTAGTGGTTAGCAAACTAACTTTGGACTTAACCCTGGCTGGCTTTTTGGTCTCACCACAGTGACTCGCTTTTCACACTGTGGGCATCACCATGGTAACGGAGCCTGCACATGTAACCTGCAGACTGTCAGGTGCAAGGATGTAAAAGGAGAGTCTGCTAATAGTAGATGTTTAGATGTTTAAAGGCTGAGGTTAGGAGAGGAAAGAGCCAAACACCGATTTATTAGCCGATATTATGGAAAAACCTTTTTTTTTTTAACTAGTAATTTCTGAGGTGAACAAATAAGTCAAAGTAATAGCCTAAAATGACTAAATAAATATATATTATTCAACATCACACTTGAAATAATCAGTAAATCAATTGTGAAATGATTGAATTTCCCTATTCTACAGAGTATCCACAAAGTCTCCTTACAATTTAAAAAATGTATTACAAAAGCAATTAATGAAATATGTTAATCAGATTTGTTCTATGTTCTCAGTGGTTATCAGAGTTTTTAATCACATTGCATTTGTGTATTTCAGGAACCCTGTTGATGAAATAGGTTCTGATAAATAAACCCCTCAATTAGAGCAAATGTTTACCTGGACCTTTGGACTGAATATGTGGCCCCACACCTGGATGACCTTCAACCAACCATCATTTTCCAGATAGATGGTGCTCCACCATATTGGGGTCTTCATGTTGGTGGGTTCCTAAATCAAACATTTCCAGACCGGTGGATTGGAAGGGATGGCCCAATCCCCTGGACACCTCGTTCACCAGATATCAGTCCCCTGGATTTCTTTATACGGGGTTACGTTAAAGATATCATGTATCAAATAAAGATATGGGACATCAGTGACCTGAAGTAAAAGATCACTATTACCATTGATGAGGCTATGATACAGCCAACATGACAAGAAATCCTGTACCGTCTTGATGTGCTTCACACAACTAATAGTGTCCATATAGAGGTGGATTAAATGAGGCAAAAAACTTCAGTATCTACTTTTGATGTTGTAATAATTTCCACAGATTTTTCTATTTATTTGCTTTCGTATTAAATTTGTTCAATTTTAAACAGACTTTATGGACACGCTATAGTACTCCAGCCAGTGTTACTCAGTCACTCAGTCCTGACGTTATTTTTCATCCCATAAGAAAATTGATGTTTGATGGAAGATCTGAAATGGAGACTCTGAGCAGAGTGAAAGTAAGAACCAACCATTTCCTGTCACCGTAATAAACACACGGAGCATCTGACGGCCTTATAACTTATTTGCTGACTATGGGATGTCAGGTCTGTGGAAGTAATGTTTACGTCTTACAAAAGCCAAAGATTATTCTGGTTCCAGAAGCTGCTGGTTCTGGGTCTGGACCTGTATTTTTTGCGCACAGGCATGCACGCACACTTTTATTTTGTAAAACATAGTTTGCGTCAGTGTGCATTGTAGTGTAAACAACACTGTCCAAGTTCATCCCAAATTAATTTGTATCGCTGGCAGCATGTTTAAGTGAGATTCTACTCAACACAATATTTTCAGATCATTTTAAGACCATGTCCATGGCCGAGGGTCAGAGTGTATGTCATTGATGGGAAAATGCTGAAACACACATATTTTTGAACTATTATTTTCCCTCCACATTTGTAATTCCAGCTGAGAAGTGTCATGTTAGTCACTTTCTGAGTCATGTTCTGACAGTCTGTTAAATGTTTGATAGGACAGATGTGAAATCTGTGAGAGTTTGATTCTTTACCTGTCTAGCTGACCTAGATACAAAGCTTTTAGTTAACCCATAAAGACCTAGTGCTACTTTTGTGGCAGTTCTCAAATGAATTTTTCTTTATATGTAACCATTCTTAAGTGATTTATCACCATTTATGATAATGTTATCCTCTGTATTTAGTATTTTTCAGTGAAAATCATGTATGTTTAATTTACTGATCATGTAGATTTTAATAAAAGCTCAGATTAAAGTTGAGGGTTATTATATCAAAAACAGGAAAAAAATGAAGAAAAAGTTACTTTTTCCAGCAAAGTTATCAGTAACTGAACTAAAAACAAGTGTGTTCATCCACTGTTATTGATCCAACTCCATGGGTTTTACTGGTGAATCAGTGTTGTAGAAGATGACGGTGTTTCCAAGGTAACTACAAAGTCTCTGAATGTGATGACCATGAAAAGATGACAAACTGTATTTTACATCAATTATTTACATGTATTGATAGGATTAATGGATGAACAGGTATTAAACAGTTTAGATCAGTAAAGGCTTTTGGTGGATGTTTGGCTCTTTATGGGTTAAAGTCATCTTAGAGCATTTTACCTTCCCCACCCTCTGCATACTTTCACCTCCTTTCAAATGAATGTTGGTCAGTTTTATTAGAAACAAATAAGCCAGATGCTGAAATATTTAGACTGATCAGTAATAGATTACACTTGCACCATTTTGTTGCAGTCATGAGGCCTTGAGTGAACACAAAACAATTTCATCGTCTCACTGTAACAATTAAAAAGTTAGATTACTGATGAAATGGAGACCTTGGCTCATACAGTGTTTCAGTGTTTGCTTTGTTCACCTCATCTAGCCTATTTTTCCTTTGACTTAATGGAATTTACTCAGTACCTTTGGGAAACCTACATATCTAGCCTTGACGACAGTCAGTGTCACTTGGGCAGTTGGGCTTATTTTTCCTCAATATTTGTAAAAGACAAAAAACCTCTGTCGCCCACATCTCCATTGTTTGCCATTCTGTTGTCATTGGTCCTATTGTAAACTCTTTTTTTCTTCACAGAGGTAAAGCTAGGATTGTATGCAGTTCATTAATGACATGACTTATTGACTAGCGTGGCACCATTGTTTTTCGGCATGGGGAATAGTAATAATTTCCAAACATTTGTGAGTAGGAAGTTTATTTTAATGGTATGAATAAAGAAGATAGTGATTAAAAAGTTACTGCTGTGTGCCATCTGAAATGGGAGTATGGGCGAACTGACTGTATTGAGATGTAAATAAGCAGTGCTTCAGGTGGTAAAAACAGTCACTATGGTCTGTTCCAGAGTTTATGAGCTGTGGGCACTTGTGCAGTTTGTCTTAATGAGCTGGGTGATTAATGCATGTGTTGCTGTCAGCGAAGGGACACAGTACTGGAGAAACAATAAAACCCACCGAGCCACCCGTTTTTGGTCTGCATAGCAAACTGATAGCACTGCCTCTGTGACTTTACTGAACTTTCCTCTAGTTTAATGTGGTTAAGAAGAAGTGTCCCTGCAAGGTAGAAACTCAGTCAGTTTGTTGGGAAATTGGAGCTGTGGTTGTATGCTGTATATTAAAGCGGCCGAAAAAATATTTGGAACTGGTAGTAGTTTCATACCCATTAAATCTGTCATTAGGGGACAAATTTGTTGTTGATGAAAGCTTTAGTTAATGATTAAATACAAGCCCAGCTGCTTAAAGCCACAGACAGCATCTTCTTAAAAGTGGGTAAAATTTGCCGGAAATTAGAATGACATGATAGTGCTCAGAGGCAGTAAATCATTTAGTTTAGGAAGACAACATTTGGCATTCTTTGGGGTCCAACTAATTTTAATAAAGCAGGAAATGGGCAGAAACGTGAGGCACATCTGTCTCACTGCTGGCGCAATTAACGCAGGATTTTGAGTCGCGGTGCCATTTTCTGGCAGAGCTCCTCGCTCATCTCCGTGTTGAAATTTTCTGCTCCAGTTTGAGTGAGGTTCTTTAATTAAATCATTAAAAAGCAGAGCATTTGCACAATATGCTCCGCTGCCTTCATTACAAAGCACAATCACTTGTAATTTATTCACTCACAATGAGGGAGTGTTGGATTTGATTCCTTGTCTGTAGCTTTGTTTGCGTGAACACTGAGGGAGCTCATTTTCTCATTCATTTTCTGGTTTTCTTCCAGGCGATGTAAAGGTGAACTTGAATACTTTCACATTCTGAATACTGAGACATTGACGGATGGTTGGAGTATAATAAAACTCTAGGATTGTTCTCTATCCAGGGGATTTAGACCCACCTGCAGTCAGAGTTATGTAGAAAACATACTGTAGCTTTGTTTTGGAAGAAAAACAACAGAACATACAAACAAATACAGACCAGGACTGAATGAATCACAGTAAATTTTGGTCAGGATGATGTTGCCCGGGAACTGATATTTGTCCACAGTGCCATCATCAACCAGTCAACCAATGTACTAAACTTCCTAATTTGATCATAAAATCATTTCAGAAGAGTAATGCACCCCTCAACAACCATTAATCATTGTAAAATAATTAATTGTTCTTTCTAAATAGAGCTGTTCAAGTCATCTGGCAAGGTTTCATGTATTTTTAATACAATGTTTTGGATAAAATAATCTAATATAGTCTAATTATATTATTTTCATACATGTTCCTTTTTTTTATTCCTATTTATTTATTTATTTACTTTACCCTGTCCTGTTCAGCAGTTTGGCCTCCAATATGAATGTACTGGTGCCATGACTTGCTTGACAGTTTTGATCTAAGAGGGTTTTGAACCTTAGATCAATTCCCTCTGTTGGCTGGGTTTAATTATTTTATTACTGTATGGATATTACTTGATGGGAGATCAAGACAAGGTTATACAAAAAACAACCACTGATACAGACCCTGAAACAGAAACAACAGGCAAAAGCAGAACAGTAACAACAGCCATAAACAGTAACAAAAACAATAGAAGAACATCAGTGAATTTGAAGAACAGAATGGACCAGTATCACAATAACCAGTACCAAACAAAGAAAAAAATTAAACTGCCATAGGCAGTGCCTTTGCCGGTGGCCTTTGACAGAACTTTGGAGTATATTTTCACACTTTATAACCTGATACTAGTCATTTCTCTGCAAAATTGAGGGAGTTACGGTAAAAAATTGGATACTTTGAAAATCATTGACCTTGAGTTTGACCTTTCAAGGTCATTGAAGGTCAACAAAATTGGTACCAAATGAAAGACTATATCCAACTTCCTACAAGTTGATTGTACAAAGTTAGTTGATATCCGTCTTAGTTTTCAAGATAGAAGCCGTTTCGTCAATATGCAAATTAGGTGCTTGAGCCCTGGCCACTTCAGATGCTAATAACTCAAAATGTGTATATAAGCGCAGGATAAGTGAGGTAGGTAATGGATAGAAAAGGGAATTTCCAATAATTTGGCATTAATTTGAAATTGCTATGATGAACAGAAGGGAAGTTATTAACGATAAACAAATTTCACAAATGTTACCATAGCAACCGGAAGTCACGCGACCTAGAGTTGTGAAATTTGGTGTATGAGAATGGACTTGCACAGAGATGTTGCATGTTAAATTTTGGTTTGATCAGATGAGTATTGGCAATATTACAGCCATTTGAAATTTCAGAAAAGTGAGTTTACAGACCCCCAGATATTTGCCCCAGGGCGCTAATGAGGGCATGACCCTTATGATGTCATGAGGCATACCATTTGATGCAAAGAGTGGAAAAATGCACAATTTGGCTTTGGTTTGAAGTCGATACGATGATTTGGATGGAAGTTATGGCAAAATGTCCATTTTTAAACTTTGGCCTATATCTCAGCTGTACTTTGGCCTACTATTGGCAAAAACTAATCAGGTCTACTAGAGAATATGGACATTTGGTCATGGTTTGATATCAATAATGCTTGAAATATGACTGCTAGAGTGCATACAGACAGACAGATGTAAGAACTGACCAATATGTTTGGCCTCTGGCAAACAATAAAAGCAACATGAAGAGCAACAGAATACAACTGGTGACTGAAGTAAAGTTACTCAAAGGCAGTGTAACCCAAAGGTAACAGCAACATTCCTATTTATACACATCAGTTATCTAAAGCTACAGCTATGAATTATCTGTAATTGATTTTCTTTATTTTGATTTGATTAAATTATGTGAACAGGTAAAAATAGTAAAAATGTGAAAAAGATATGTCTGAAAATGACAATTTGTCCTTTATTCCAGAACCAGGTGAAACTACAAAAGTATAAAACTAAAAGGGAAAAAAAAGTCTGTATAGAAACAACCACCACAGTATATATAAAAATCTATGAATATAAACAACAAACAAGTCCATCTACATCTACAAACAATGTTCAGGGCAGTTTTCAACAAATTTGTATTCAACTTATTAACTTAAGATAGAACTAAACTAATTTTTAAAAAATAAAGCCAAGTATTTTTAATATTTGTGTGAAAGCCTAAAAGTTTAAAGTGTAGACATTTTCTGCAGAACCAATGTTTAACTGCAGCGAAATTAAAGAAACAAAGCTTTGATTCAGGAAAATTGTAATTGAATAATTTTTTTAATTAATTCACACCGATTAATAGTTTCATCTCTACAGTAATTACCTTTGACCAGCTGCAATGATTACATACTCTCCAGTTACACTTTAGCAGGATCTCACAGGTTAGGACCTAAATGCAGCACACCAGGCATTAGAATCAGTTCAGAAATGTCTTTATTGAAGACACACAGCACAGGACTAGGAAAAGCAGAGTGAGTCTAACGGGGAGCAGGCCAAGAAATGTGGTCCAAAACTGAAGGCAGGCAGGTTACCAGGAGACAGGTGAAGAGATGTGGTCCAGGGCGGAAGGTGGGTAGGTTACCAGGAGACAGGTGAAGAGACGTGGTCCAGAACTGAAGGCAGGTAGGTTACTGGGAGACAGGCGAAGAGACGTGGTCCAGGGCGGAAGGTGGGTAGGTTACCAGGAGACAGGCGAAGAGACGTGGTCCAGGGCGGAAGGTGGGTAGGTTACCAGGAGACAGGC
>JAPQRP010000020.1:28764256-28791352 GCA_037367295.1 Apogon hyalosoma
AGAGAGAGAGAGAGAGAGAGAGAGAGAGAGAGCGAGAGAGAGAGAGAGAGAGAGAGAGAGAGAGATCATTTGAACATTTAGGAGTGAGGAGAGAAGGATAGGTAAGACGATGGAGCCAGCTAGAAAAAAAGAGGATTTCCCCTGTGTGGGAACATTTTGATTTGATAACTCCTAATAAGGTAAACTAAATCTAACATTATTTCAGATGCCTAAGGTTTACTTATCTGGAGTACTGTGAGAGAATAAAATTACTGTACCCCAATTTATATAATCTTGCTCTTGCGTTTTTGTGCATGCCAGCATCTTCTGTACCATGTAAAAGGGTGTTTTCAAAAGTTGTGTCAAAAAAAAGGAATCACTTAAAACCAAAAACCATAAGCATATTCAAGTGTCCTCTTCCTAGTTCCACAAGTGCTTTGACTGTCCTCTACCTGCTTAAGTCCATGCCATTTTCCTAAAGTGACAGAAAAACATTGCACAACCTCCCATATATGATACTATTTGGGGGAAATTTACACACAGAGAATACATTAAAAGATATTTTATTATACACACTTGTGATCATTTCTGTACAGAAATTATTTAGTCATACATTTTGTTATTGATAGTCATTTCCAAGAGCCATAACAGACACAAAAATTCAATGCATCACATATTATGTGGTTCAGATACAGCTGCCTGTGATCATACACCTGACCAGTAGGTGGTTTTGTGTGCACGAGGCTTCGAGAAATGAACCCTTTCTTGAACCAGTTGGCTCAAGTAGTTCGATGCCTCATGAGGCTTCATCTCACCATCACTAAGAAACAGGAACGTGAGCACAGATGAATGCTGGAGAATCCGGCAGGTTCTGAAGACAATCTGGCCCTGACAGCGGAGGCAGTGAAGCTTCTATACTGGGCTGATTGAGCTGCAGCTGGGTGAGCAGGTGAGGAGCGTTGACCTGATGAGGTGGGTGTGGCTGACAAGATGAGTGAAAGAGAGTGGACCGGTGGAGTGGGTTTGGCTGATTAGGTGTGGCATGGTGAGAGAGGACGCAGCAGGGAGTCCCAGGTGAAACTGATGTTGATGAAGTGACAGGGTCAGGGAGGAGACCGCAGCCAAGCAAACTGACACAAGAATAAATCACATAGGAAGAGGTAAAAATATTTTATTCCAGCTTTATGGGAAACACTGCAGAACAAAAACCCTTTGAATGTCAGTTTTTCCAGTAATGTGCAGCACCAAACAAATCTGAACCTTTACATGAGTCAAGATATTGCAACACAATCCTTTTTGTGATACCTGAATTGAGTGGTATTAGACAGTAGGCTTTACTACAGGTGTCTATTATATCATATTGCTGAACCCAGCATGTAGGTACTGCAATGCTTTTGTTCCCCCGGGCTTTGCAACACTGGATATGTGCAGCACCACAATGGGCTGGATTTATGAAGTGTGGTTGCTTCTACTTCATGCTCCAGTAGTCAAAATCCCTGCTTGCTCGTGATGCACTTGGAGGCCCACAGGACATGCCTCACTCGCCGCTTTCAGCCTGCAGCTCCACTATCACCGCTGCATGCTTTGGCCTCTGATATCCGAACAGGGACCTGGGCCCATAGTAATGACTGAAGTAGCAGCAGGAGCCCATAGGCAGCCACGGTGTAAAAAGAAGCTACAGTGATCATTTCATGGTGGGGTTACAGGGATTTACCAAAAGGAATTGCAGAGAATCTCATGGTCCAGAGAGTTTCACTGGAACGTGCAGATTGTAGTCCGACAGTAAAACAATAGAAGAGATATCAGATATATTGGAAAAGATGGGACATTCTTTTCAGGTACATTATTTTGAGGATGTTGGTGAAGTTTGTGATTACATGCCAGTTACACAGCACTGACATTTGAGACTATATGAATGGTCCTGGATTTTTACCGTTCTTTGACCTCTCTTCAGCTCTAGCTGTCTAGACGAGTATAAGAACTAATCCTCATACTCTGTATTCCAGGGGGTTTGCCCACTTACATGCACGACCCTCCTTCCGTCCCCATAATCTCCTTGTCTCACTTTATTCACAGCAACACATTTTGTGAACATGAGCAGCCAAGCATCAGAGCAGCACTTCACAGGCCCTCCTCCTCCTCCTCCTCCTCCTCCCTGTTCTCTCAAGGTAAAAAAGAAGCAATGCATTACACTGTCAGAGATCACTCAACACTATATTTCCGTTGTTGTTTTCCATGTCAAGCCGGATCACTGAAGACTGGCATGGGGCCATGCTGTTTGATTTCCTAAATACCTGGTGTCAGATGAGGAGGAAAAAGGGCAAGTGCAAATCCTTCACATTTTATTTAACCTGCTGGAGCTCACAGAGATATAAAGACCAGTGAATTATTCTACTCAAGTGAAGGTACTGCTACTATGGTGCACTTGTGTTTTGGTAAAGCTGAAATTACAGCAGTCAACTCAAATACGGGTAAAAGTAACATATTTAGGACTTTTAGTCATAGTTATTTGAAGTATGAAGTTTTTTTTTTCAAAGGGACAGTGCATATTAATAAACATAATGTGTGCCAATACACAAGAATATAGCCAAGGCTAATTTACATCTGTAGCCCCCCAGACTTAATTTTTGTATTTTAGAATAGAACAGCCTTTATTGTCACTGTGTATACAATGAAATTAAGAGTACAACTCCAGTCAGTGCACTTATATTTACAAACACCAGTGCTACAGAAATAAGAATAGACCGCTTCAGAGTTGACGTCACAGTCTTCATCACCATAGTTACTCGAGTGAACTGGTGGCAGAAAAACACTGTATATCAATGGAGGTAAATTGAGAGACTGAAGAGGATAGAAAGGAAAGTGGAGGAAAAATGTCTTGTTGTGCTGTAGGTTGTCAGAATAGAAATGCTAAAAAAAGAAACCTTCACTTTTGTCGAACACCGCCATTGAAGACGCCCTTTGACGCAAACCGTAGATACTTATGGTTGAAGCCATTAAACAGATGGACTGGACTGATGAAATCATCCGGAATTCTGGGCTCTGTAGTGCCCATTCCGTATCAGTATGTGCATTAAGCAACTCTTACCCGGCCATGCAAGTGCAGTTGGCTGTCAGTATGTAGTTGGTCACTTGTCCATGATCGCCCATGTCTTGTAAAACCGTTTTATGTCCTTGTCAAGAGAGTTGTCTCTTAATTTCATTGTACATATGTATAATGACAATAAAGGCATTCTATTCTATTCTATTCTATTCTATTCTAGGCAGTATATTTGTCTGCAACACATGAAAACCATCACACAAATATCAGTATTCAATATCCTGGGCATGACCACAAAGTTTATGTTTTACAACCTGTTATGTGTTCTTTATGCTCTTAAACTGAAGGGTCAAACAAGATGTTCACTAATAAAAAGTAATATGGGCACAGTTAGTTCTGGTTAAACATTACCAATGGCTGCGTATGTGATTTTTCTCCCGTGAATTGTATGAGTTACTACGATATTCCTACCCTTAAAATGTCTGGTGCAAGAAAGTTATAGGCATCAAGGGATTTGAATGCCTTGAGCTTTTCTTTTGTGTACACACTGGGTTTTTCAACAAATATAAACAGATGTCCCGGCCACTGAAGCTTTGGCCATATGGTGGGCTCCATGACCCACTGAGCTGATAGTGAGTGTGGATCAGGAAACCTCACCCCACTGCTAATGGTCAACTTATCTTTGTAAGACACCTTCTTTCGTTGACAGACCATTAAAATAATCGGAGAAGGCCTCTGTATCTTCCATTACTCTGTTTCTCCTGGTTTTCGCGCTCCTGACACCGGCTTCCATGTACTGTTGACACCACAACTGTCACTTTCTACCAGCAGTTAGGCCCCGCCCACAAAATACGTCATCATTATTTACCAATATCGAAATGATCAATAGAGCAAATATAAAATTACAAAAAATAAAATGAGAAAACATAAGAATAGAGCTTAGTAGAATAAAAAAATAAAATATGTATAGGTGCTACTTACAGTGTTAACGGGATAAACGGTATAAACAGTATGTGTATGTATGAACAGTGTTAACAGTATGCATTACCATGCAGAACAGTAGCCTATGTATATCTGTGGAACAGTATGTATACCATGTTCAGTTATATTAAAATACTTCACATCATTAACAATTCCACACATGAACTGGTGACACAGGATGTAGCCTGCTGGTAGATGGGGTGGGGTCCTGCAGCCCTGTAACCCTCTCAAGGACTAATTAAATGGTTCAAATAATGAGTGACCGAATGAACGCAGACCAAGATTTAGAAAAACTTCAGTGATTTGGCCTCTTCAGTGTTGCCAAGGATGTTCTTCCTATTAAGTGTGATTTGGATTCAGATTAATTTGTTTTCACTTTTTTACTCACGTTCACTTCTGTTGTGTTTCATCTTGACCCTCTGGTATGTAATAAACAACTGCTTTGCTTTCTTGCCACAAGATAATCAGAAGGTCATTTGCTGGTGCATAGTTCATGACCATGCACCAGTATATGGAAAATACTTCAACATCAACATGCATAAGTTAAATTAAAATTACAGTTCTACACAGAACTACACAAAATACTATTCCTTTATCACAGTACGAAGAGTAATTGTAATGCCTTACATCCATCCAGGGCATTGCAGCAGTTTATTATGAACGTAATCCATTTTACCACCTATAAGCAGCTGATAAAATGGTTAATGGTCTCTTCAGTACTTTCTGCTGCTGCTGATAATGTAAGATAATGCACATGCCTTGGAAATAACCTACAACAATTCACTCACTTTGCCCTAAAATATTTCCCTGTGGAGGCACAGTCTGAAGAACAGGGTCATAGAAAGAAAGATGAATATATACAATCGTAACTCATGCTACAAACCTAGTACTACTATGGTCAGAGTTCTTTATGGTATTTCAATGATCATAGTCTATGTCAGGGATGTCAAACATATTTTAGTTCAGGGGCCACATTCTGCCCAATGTGATCTCAAGTGAGCCGGACCAGTAAAATAATAGACATGGTAAATGGACTGCACTTACATAGCACTTTTCCACATAATAACCTTTACACAATAATCCAAATTTTTCCCTTTGTTTTAGTGTGAAAATATGAATAACCTGAACAATCATGTACAACCTGACATTTCTTAAGAAAAATAAGTGAAGTTTCAACAATATTATGTCTCAGCTTATTTTTAACACAACATATAGATCACAGCGAATCTATTAGTTTGTTAAAATTTCCCTTTTTTTTTTCTTTAAAATTTTCAGGTTGTTCATTTTTGTTCACATTTCAGTGTGAGGATAGCTTGTAAATGTAAATATTTTCATAGTGTAATTTGACACCCTTGACAATGCAATCTCTAATATCTTCAGTGCAATTTTTTCATTTTGCAGATTCATCCTGCGGGCCCGACTGGAACCTTTGGTGGGCCGGTTTTGGCTGTATGTTTTTACACCCCTGGTCTATGTTACATGTATGGTAGAACCTAGCTAGCATGTTTTCTGGATGAATTCAAAACGATTACACAACACTTCAGTAAAAATATTGAGGATTTTATTTCCTTTACCCTTGTAAATACATGTACCCCTGAACACTGTGTCAGGGACTAGATGAAAGCCTTTAGTCCTGAACATTCAAGAGGACTGAGTGTAACCCTGGCAGATTGTTACAGCAGCAATTATAAAGATAGCACCTTCAATTAGGAGCTCTTACTCACATTACAGCTTGTTTTTCTTGCATGTGACAGACTGTAGGGGCAGTCCTTTGTGCTCAGGGTTTTTGTGTGTGTGTACACTTGATAGGGTCAAGTGTTTTGCACTGACAGCCAGGTGTGTGTGTGTGAAAGTGTGTGTCACAGACAGTTGTCAGGTGAGGTGTTACGGTATAGTCAGGATATGTACATGTGTAGATTTCTGTCTGCTGATGGGGTTAGCTGTAGTGTTTGCTCAGAGCACCATTTTGTGTGTGTATGTTGAAGTGTTTAGCTGCTGTCAGACGAGCTGCCTCTTTAATCTGTGCAGACAGCTTTGTAATTGGACCACTGTATGAAGGGGGGGCGGCATGCAGCTGAGAATCACCCACAGTCTGAAAGATGGAGAAATAATAGGCATGGAAGATGGGTGTGATGGGGGGAAGCAGCTGGGTTTGAGAGCACACGGACTGGCGGCAGTAGTCCTGGGGCTCGTGGTCTTTGGACTGTCTCCTAAGCAACAGCATCATTGTCTGGGTCGATTCACTCGATCCCCGCCTGTTCACCTACTCAATCTGCTCGAAACCAATTGAGTGACTCTGTGAATGGATTCCAGTGGCAGCTTTGAGAGCTTCCCCTGTTTTCATTTCAATGCATTTCAAACGCACCGCAAATTGTTTCACTTTCATTTTCCTCCCGTTGTAAGGTATACAGCATAATGTGGTCTTCTGCTCTTGTCTCGGCCTCCTCCCTTGAGTACCCCCTCCGCACCGGAGATGAACTCACCAGACAGGTGCCATACTGCTCAGAATGACAATTTGCCTTTTGGAAATCAGCTGCTTGGCTCCATTGTGTTCTCTGAAATTGAGTTAGCCCATCAGCAGACACTCAACAGCTCCCTCCTGTCCTCTCCTTTCACCCCTCTCTCTCCCTTTCTCTGTCTCGGTCAGGTCCGTTACTGTTAAAGCTAGCAGAGGAGAGTGCTTTTATCTGAACGTCTGCACAATAAGAAGCATATTTTAGACTGGAGAAGCATTTTATATTACAAGAGTGTGAAGATTTCATGAAAGAAATAATAAAAACCTGCATGACATTCCAGTGAACAGACAAGGAAAGGACTGGGTTTTATTTGCACAAATGGCATCATGGCAGTCACATGGCTTGTGTTTATGTATGATAGTAAATAGACTGGCATCCCTCTGCAAACACAGATAAACTGCCACTTTTTGAATAACTAATCTCAGCACTTTCCTGTAACTGAAAGGATATCTGTTGTCTCCAGCAGAACTGACTAGCTGCCACTCAGGAAACATAATTCACAACCAGGTTTGCAGAGATCAGCTAAGTGGCAGATGTAGGGTCCTTGGTCAAGCCTAATTGACCGCTACGTCAAAAAGTAAATGAGTGATCCATCAGGAGAAGAGGCTAAGGTGATGCATTCATCTTAGGTCATCCTTGAGAACGTATGGTTGGATCTCCAATCACACTGTATTGCACATGCAGTTAAACTAACCTCTAGTTGCCTGTGTAAAGTATTTTGCTATAAGGCAGCAGTGTCAGGATTTTAAAGCTCGACACTGTTAATTGAACATGATTTGCCTTTTATCAGCTGTAATATCTTGCCTCGACCTCACATTAGCAAATAGTGAGTGATAAGCCTATACCATAAAATTCTAACATGACTATCAAATGCCTATTAAACGCTTTAATCTCGAATTTATAAGAAAGGCCAGTTTGTTTTATTGAACGTTGATGCTGTCACTTATAAGTGCAGTTATCCTGCTGGTTAATCTTCTCAAACTAATGCACAGTACATTTAGAGGTTATTCAGATATATATTATGGTAATTTGTGGAGAACAGGTAGGAAGGTCGTCATATGCTGGTTCAGAACTGTCAGCTCTGTCAGCCCAGGCCGTCACTTTGTCTACGGTGACTCACCAGGCCATAAAGACCCAGCGCTACTTTTGTAGCAGTTCCCAAATGAATTTTTCTCTATATTCAACATTTTCTAAGTGATTTTTCACTATTTATTATAATGTTACCATCCGTATTTTTACAGTATAAATCATGTATTTTCCTATATTTAAGTCACTGATCATGTAGAGGTCCATAAAAGATCAGAGTAAAATCAAAGGTTATTTCATCAAAACAGATAAAACTGTAAAATGTGTCATTAACTGGACTGAGTGGTTCTCAATCTTTTTCTCTTGGGGGCCCCCTTTTAGAGGACGAAAAATCTCCAGGTCCCCCTCAACCCCAACAACATTGTAATAGTGGTGCAATTATAACTTTTATTGAAAGAAACTTCAATATTGTAATAACAGTTTTTGCTTTTCCTTGAATAATTTGTTGTGTAAATTAAAATTGGGGTGGCCATAGCTCAGGAGGTAGAGCAAAGTCATCCAATAACCAAAGGGTTGGCAGTTCGAATCCCGCTCTGTCGTAGTCAGTCTGTTGTGTCCTTGGGCAAGACACTTCACCCACCTTGCCTCCAGTGTCACTCACACTGGTGTATGAATGTTCGGTGGTGGTCGGAGGGGCCGTTTGGCAGCCATGCTTCTGTCAGCCTGCCCCAGGGCAGCTGTGGATACATATGTAGTTTACCACCACCAGAGAGTGAATGTGAGAGTGAATAAATAAGCGCGAATGAATAATGGATCAATAATGTAAAGCACTTTGGGTGCCTTGAAGAGCACTATAGAAATCTAATCCATTATTATTATTAAAATAACTTAGATTTTTGCTTAAACAATACAAATAACCTCAACAGGATTGTTCCCTGAGACAATTTTTTTTTCAAATAAAAATAGGAAATTATCCTAAAACTATGACAATAAAGTTATTTTTTAGAACAAGCACATTTTGGTAACAAAGATGAACATTTTAACAATATCAATGGCTGCAATGAGCCCATTTACATTGCACATCTCAGAACATTAAAGAACAAACTTTACCAACTGTGCGAAAACAGAAACATTGCAAATTTTTCTTTTCCAGTCCAATCCTTGTCCATTCTCCAAACCTAAATTTTTTTTGTCTAGTCTAGTGACAGATCACCATGGCTGTAGATTTGTTTGTTGTACGTCCATAAAATGACTCCAGGGTTCTCCAACACTAAAACATTAGTTCCACCTGCTACATGTTCTAGCCTGAAGAAAAAAAAAACAAAAAAAAAAAACACCCAGGAGTGACCACCCGGCAAGCCTTCGCACTACCTGCCCCACAGCTTGAGAAACATTGCACTGCACTGCGAACGAACATAAACCCAGTGTCTCCATCCACTGTCATTTATTGAACTCCACGGGTTTTACTGGTGAATCAATGTTGTAGAAGATAATGGTGTTTCCACGTTCACTACAGAGCCTCTGAACGTCCAAATGGGTCATATCTGATGACCATGAAAAGACAACAAACTGTATTTTACACCAATTATTTACATGTATTGATAGGATTAGTGGATCAATATGTATTAAACAGTTTAGATCAGGAGATGGTTTTGGTCGGTGGTGGATGTTTGGGTCTTTATGGGTTAATGGAGCAGCTCCAGGCTTTCGTAGAATCAGCTCAGTTCTGTGTTATTATGTGCACAGATGGTATTTAGTTATCAGAGGAAAAAAATGTAGGTGTGTGTGATGAAGTTTGTGTTATTTTTGGTCAGTCTTTTGTAACAATGTACACATTTACTGGACTTTCATTATTCTTGATTCTTGTTTTATTTGATGTGGTCCATTACTGTTTGGTAATCAGTGTGTGTGTTTTTTTGTTTTTTTTTAGTCAGCTTTGTGAACGAGGTTAGAGGAACATTTATAAAGTGCTGGCAACAAAGGGGTGCGAACTGGAAAACTGTCATCTGGAAAATGAGAGGAAATGAGCTAAAAGAGTCTAATTATTTGTCTTCTGCTCCCGGTATTGTTATTGTTTGTGTGTGGCATCTCTTTGGCTTGTGTTACATTCAGTTTGCCTTCTTACTCACTCAATAGCGCTTGTATTTCTTAGAAGAATATCACCGTTTTGTTCCAAATGTTGTTTGTTCATGGTGGATGTCGACTTCATCCCTCCTGGATCTGTAGCGTTGACAAAACCAACCATGTGAGGACATTATTGTTGCATTTTTATTTTAGTGATGGGCGTATTTTGTTATTTGTCTGATGTTTTAGAGGGCAAACAAAATAACCATCCTTGCTACCACAATAATGAGGTTTTCTCATATGTAATAGGAAGGAGTGTGCACAACTCACCATGAAGCGTCGATGCTTTTGTGATCTGAACGAAATCTCCTGCTCTCAACTGTGTTATTGTCTCAGAGTGCGTTATCATATATAAACCCCCTCAGGCATAGTTTCAAACTGGATAATATTATTTCTCTGGTTTGTTTACATTTCAGATTTTTCTTCCAGTATGCAGGTGCTGAAATCTAAATGCAATTACCGAAGTGAATGGGAATGCTCCAGACCAAAGTAATACATCAATGTCAAGCAGGACTGAGATCTGCCGGTGAAATATGATTTTCCCTCTATCTGTAGAAATAAGTTCCCAACTCAGTAAAATGAAAATAAACTACTATATTTGCCAGCCACAGCCCATTTACCAGATGGTGGATGTGGATGGTGGGCTGATAAAAAATCTGAAGAAATAACTTGATGTACCTCACATTTACAGGAAGTAGTGAAGAATATGCTTGGTTTGGGGTATGGAAAAGACATTAGAGTTGGATCTGGAACTCCAGGACTCTATGTTCTTATAGGTGAATAATATTATGAAGGGGAATTGGATTTTCAGTTTCATCTCTCCAGTGACTGAGCTTCATGCTATAGTTCAGAGGGAAGCTCGCATATGAATGTGCTTTAATATTAAAACCAGCTTGCCAACACTTGAATGGTCTTGCAGCAACACGGTAAAAGGTTTCAAAGGTGCACTGCTAATAGCACTAGCAGTAATGTTTTGTGAAACTCTTGTAGCGCAGAAGAATGCTAAAATACTTTGGCCATTCTGTCCCTTTTTCTCTCTTTGTGCCTTGTCTTTTTTCTCTCCCTCTGCTTTGTCAAATAGCACAAAAATGTCATAAAAACGCTAACTACCCATCTGTGGACATTTTATTATGCTGATGTTAAATGATCGTTGTCAAATAATTGGAGATTAAAGGGAAATGATTGCCGTTCTTTTACCTTTTTGGTTCATGATCCTTATCTCATCTTCACATCATTCACAGGCCATTTTCCCGTGGTCATGTACAACCTGTAAAAACCTTACAAGGGCCACTAAGCTGAATGGAGTCCACTTAAACCTAGCACAAATCACACTGAAAAGCTTTACACTTATATTGGCACTCTGGCCTTTCTTTGTGTATGTGTGTTGATTTAAAATGACACCTATTCACAACCGTTTTGTGTGTTTTTACTTTAGGAAAGAAACTTTGGACCAATATTTCTAAAAAAAAAAAAACAAAACAAAAGGAAAAAAAACACACCCTTGTCAAAACTCCTTTATTGTGACTTGGGCTATTTTATTTATTTCATCCAGACAACTCGCATCTAAAATGTTTTATTACCACAGCAAAATATATTTTGGCATTTGGGCTCCGAGCTCATCATTCCCCACAGATATGTTGACATATAGATATTGAAGAATGATGAATAAATATCTTCCCTCCTTGGAGCCCACAGCTGGATGTTAGGATGGTGAGGGGGGGCTCAAAGGGCTGGCAGCAGCGATGCATTGAAGCAGTGGTATTGACATGTTCGAGGGAGGGCTGAGAAACTCTTTTAAAAAGGCTTAAATAGGCTGCCAAATTGGAGGGTGCATTTGGGAGATGTCACAGCATTAAACAGCAGAGAGGAACTCGCATCCTGAACAGGTTCCATTAGACTGTGATGTGTTGAGATCTCAGACCTGACCAACAGATGGTATGGTTAAAGGGGTTATATCTAGTGTTTATATTTCAAACCCTCAACAGTAGGGGGAAGTCATGTACCAGAAAACACTCTGGAATACTAAAACCAGCTACCAGTCAACCCTATGTATCCACAGACTGTATCGCTCACTGAAGCTCATTGTTTACACACATCTGTAATATGGCATCATCAAATTTTCTCCTTCAAACTAAAATTCATACCTGGTTACTTTGACAGTTGGTCAAAATAACACTGTGTCTGATAATCATCATGTGCTGCATTAGCTTATAGTTTAATTATAACTCTGTTAGTTTAGCTCTGTGTAGATGGAAGACAGTGTAAAACTATAAATCACATCTGTTTTCTGTACAGTTTGTGTTGTCAATATCTGCACTAAAGGTCTGTTTAGAATTGTTCAAACAAGGTCAGAACTGTCACAGTTTAGTATGAACCACAGATCAGCAAACAGTGAATTTAGCGAACATATTAACATCGCATTATAACTTTTTTACCTTCATAAGCTTCACAATCAAACTCACCCGTGTAGAAGAAATGCTGTGATTTCAGCATAAAACTCCATTCTTTTCATTTAAAGCTGTGTCCAGTGGCGAAAACAACAACAGTGCTTCTAACTTTTATCACTGTGTCTTTTTCTTTAACACAAAGTTGTTTTGTAGCAGTTCTTTTTCCATCACATCCTGTAGTTTTCGTCACTGTGAGAAACCAGCAGACTGACTCACCACTCCCTCTAGTGGTCACATAAATTCAGTACACCAGTGTTTATCAACCTTTTTTGAACAAACAGCCTTTATGTCATCATAAGCCTCCTGCCGGGGGTGGAGGTATTATAGCGCTCTGTAATAAGTTGTTACAGTGGGTCTGATGGACCTTTATACACATTGCATAGGTAGTGCAACTGGGGGGACGCTGTGACATACCTTATTGGGGGGGGGGGCGGAAATTCACCATTCATTGATACTTATACAGACTGACAACCCCATTTCAGTCTCAGCGCCCCCTTCTCAGATTTGTTGTTCCAGACACCCCCTGATGGTGTCCCAGTGCCCCCTGGGAGGTAGTACTGACCCCATTGAGAAACACTGCACTAGACCACTGGTGTGAATAGATTCAACGCATATCCCGAAAGTCCAGTACTGAAATCCACAACTCTTTATTCTAAACACAATAATGATCATTTTAGTCTCTTTTTTTAGTATGTAAAAGTCAAAATACTACATATAGCCCCTTGAATCACTTAAAATCCACTGTGTAAGATTTAGGGATATTTCGGAGGCTCTGCAGAAGATGAATCCTGTCATTCACAATTTTGTTTTCATTAGGGCATAGTCACATGAAGAAATGAGTCATTGTGTTTTTGCCACTTTAGAACTAGCTGTTTATATCCACAGAGGGAGTAGCTGTCCTCCACAACACTGTTGTCCACAGTGGCTCATAATGGACTCCCTCCTCTCCTCGTCTTTACTCTGTTTTATGGCAGGTGTCATCCAGCATTATGGTGCATTACTGTCACCTGCCAGAGTTAATATCCCCTCAACTAAAATGTCCAGGACGGACAAAACAAGAACTAATGAGGTCTTTTTTCATCCACTATGGATGAGACTGACTGTTGTTACTATTGTGGTTTAAAACTGCTGGATAGCATTGTGTTTAATAGGTAGAAAACACATATATGATATCAGAGTGATATTTTAGGTTGTGTGTTTTTTTTTTGTTTTTTTGTTTGTTTTTAATCAGATCAACTGAGCCAAGGGCAAGCAGCAAAATTACACATGTGAGAAGCAGTTCTGTTTAATAGCTTCTAATTAAAGCTTATAATAGCATTGTTATAATGACATATTTTATATACGAAGTCAGCTTAACTGGTGAATATTCATCTGACAAATAAATTGTCTCATCTTTTCAGCTCTCGTCTGAAATAAGTCACAGTGTCATTGATAGAATACTTTATTCACAGAGCTATACATTGTCTGTCCAGTCACACTTTTGCTATTGATTCTTCCAACAGTTATAAAGTAAACTTGGCTGCAGGGTGATTTCTGAAACAG
The DNA here is from genome assembly GCA_037367295.1 of Apogon hyalosoma. Classification (NCBI taxonomy): domain Eukaryota; kingdom Metazoa; phylum Chordata; class Actinopteri; order Kurtiformes; family Apogonidae; genus Apogon; species Apogon hyalosoma. The sequence continues at coordinate 28,777,912 of JAPQRP010000020.1, forward strand.
CAGGGGTTAAGGACAACTCAGAAAAGCCAGTTCTTTGTTTCTCATTTCTCTGTTTACTTTCTCCTCTTTCTTTCTGCCTCGTAGAAGTATGCGCTCAACATCACACAGCTGTGAATGGTGGAGGGAAAAATAATCAATCTTGAACCATTCAGCATGTACATAACTCTTATTTAGAATTTTAAATAGCACTTTATGAATAAAACATTTTTCTGCTGAAGAGCACATGTGATGTGTTTAGCATAGTTTAATGTTAATTAAACTGGTTTTAAAAAATAATTATTAGTGGGCTCTGTAAGATTAAAGCTAAACTCTTAATAATGTAAAACGTACTAACTTTATTAGTGTAATGTGTTGTATTATCCGTGTAAATGAAAATGAAATGGAAGGATACTACAAGGACCTAAAAAATGTTTGGAGCTTTTTCTGCCTTTGTTTCACTAATGTTTGTTTAAAATGTATATGAAATACGTGACAGTTGATGGGGTATGACAGGGTGTTGAACCTGAGATGCTGTTGATCATGGTTGGCATCCGTACCCACTTTTCTACACAGATCACATACAAATCATTGAATACACGTAACTTCAGTCTTGAACACAACCAGTGGTGCATTAACCCATAAAGACCTAGTGCTATTTTTCTTTGGCAGTTCCCAAATAATTTTGTTTCTGTATTGTGAACTTTTGTTAAGTGATTTATCACCATTTATTCTAATTATATTCTCACTATTTTGCATTCTTAAATGAAAATAAGGTATTTTCCTATCTTTAATTCACTGATCATGTAGATGTTCATAAACACTCAGATTAAAGTTAGTGGTTATTATATCAAAAACAGAGAAAATGGAAGTAAAAGTTACTTTTGCAGTAAAATATATCATTATTGAACATGAAACAAGTGTCTCCATCCACTCTCATTGATCCAACTCCATGGCTTTTACTGGTGAATCAATGTTGTAGAAGATGACGGTGTTTCCACGGTAACTATGGAGCCTCTGAACGTCCAAATGGGTCATATCTGATGACCCTGAAAAGATGACAAACTGCATTTTACACCAGTTATTTGCATGTATTGATAAGAACAGTGGATGAAATATTTTTGATCAGTAAATGGTTTCAGTTGCCAGTGAATGTTTGGGTTTTTATGGGTTAACATTAGCATAGCAAACACGCTTTAGTATAACCTCAAACTGCCAGACTTCAAGTTCTTGTTTTATTAATCAATAATTGTTTGAGGATAGTTAATCTGTTTTTGTTCAATGCCAATGTTTAAATATTTAGATGTTGCGAAAGCAGTGACACAGCAAGAAATGAAATAGAATCTGAAATGCATTGCAATGCATCAAAAGTCATTTCTGAAATCAGTTCAATATTTCCAACATTTGTTGTGCTGTCCTTTGCTCATCTTTTGGCAACTTCTCCAGATATGTTTTAGAAATGTAGAGTATTAAAGCGCTTGACTTAAAGCAGTTTGATCACAGACATATGTATGCGGTTTGATGTGGTTAGTGTGGGCTGCAGTGCATCCCCAGATGCATGCATACATAGTACATACTTGAGATCAGAGGTTGTATATCTAAGGAAACATTAATTGTGACAAGATGCTTTTTAATCTATATTTACCCACTGACTCATTCAGAAATGCATATATGTATTGACATGTCCCAAATATGTAGTGACAATTAAATCACATATCAAAGGTTCCATATGCTGATAGATGTCATAGCTAACACTGTTTTATCAGTTATTCTCATATAGTGTAGATGCTGCTGGTGGTGTGTGTGTTAGAGAGGATAATGAGAGACAGATATAGTGTGAGAGAGAAGAGACACCAAGTTTTATACATCCTTAATTGTCCTCTGCAAACATCAAACAGGGCTGTATATGGCATATGAGATGACATTTTAAAAGATACTTCATCCAAAATTTGGAATTCAGCACGACTAAGGTTTGTGTACTGTTGAGTCAATAAAAAATGAAACACAGAAGAGGACAGACACACAGTGAGCTAATGTACCTGTTGGAAGACGGGCATCACTGCTCACAATTAGCACAGTCATTACCGATAAACTAATGATGGATGGAAGCGATCGATACTGTACTCTTGCTCTTTTCTCTCACTGCACGTCAGAACCTAATTGAGGAATCTGGAGCAGCACTTTCTATAATATTTCTAGTCTCTTATATAACACAGTGTGGTTTCCCTTTGCCCACTGCACAATCTGTTTTTTCAGAATTTAGTTACCCCAGAGGAGGAGGCAATTAGGAGTTTAAACACAATTACAGACTTCAGTCTGATTTTGTTTTCTTCTCTTAAAGGACTGATATTTTGCTCTTTTTTTAAAAAATGGAATTATGCATTTTAAAACATTTCCCTGTGGTCTACATAAACTGTAAATGCTGTGCTTGGGTCTGAATTCTTCATTAATTCAACTCCACAGGTTCATGTTCAACCCTATTTCTGAGTAATGACACCAGAAAGGTGGTTTTGAGCGCTGGCCCTTTAAATGCACATGAGCCCACCCCCTCCAGGTTGTTGACTGCGCTGCTCTGTCCTGTTCAGCCACTTCAGTTCGTTAATACAACCAACAACTGAACATTTTAGGTAATCGGCTCAAAGTTTGGACATATTTCCAGTGTGGACTACAACTGCTGCTGCTGACAAACAGTTATGTTGTACTCGGAGAAATGTGTGTTGGAAGTCTTGGCCTTATATGTGCAAATGTCGTGACGTAACTAGTTATAGACGGAACAAATTAAGAAGGAATTAAAATAGGTTGTAGGAATCCACTTGATTTTTGCCAAAATTAATATAAAGATAACTTTGCAGTACCCGGAGGGTTCAAATTTAAACTTTATGAACTATTAGGGTCCAAACACACAAATAAATGAACTAAAGACTAAAAAAAGTGGATTTAGCAAAATATGACCCCTTTAGAGTCAAATAATGATGGGAGTCTCTTTGGTAAATACAACCATCTATAGGTGTTGGGTTGTGCACTTGTTTTATTACTTTCTACAGCTTTTTCACCACAAATAAATTATAGTTGGCCTATCAAATTACTCATTCAGCCCCACTGTCTGTTAGAGTGCATTTTTAGCTATAAAGTAACACTATATATAGATTTTTCAAAGTAACAGTGGGAGTACTTTAGACAGAGCTTCCTTCAATTTCCAATTATTCCTTGCTTTGCCTCTGAACCTTCAGCATGTGATTTCACTCATTGTAGCTACAGCAACAACCTCATTCTTCATTCAGCACACTGAAAGCGTCCTGCGTCCCACAGTATTATGGCAAATTTAAGCAGCAGATTTCCAGCAGCACCAATCAGCGTCTCCACCAACTCTTTCAATTATAAATGAGACACAAAGTAATGCTACTACACGAGTGCAGCAACAGGCACATTCTCCCTGCCAATAAAAGAATAGTTGTGTGTGTGGCTGTGAAAGACTAATGGACTTTTGGCAACTTGTCTGTTAGTGTTGCTGCCAGTGTACATATGATAATGGTAGAAACACTCAAATAAGCTACTTTTGATTTATATACCACATTTAATTAGCTGGCCTGAATAAAAAAAATTACCTCACAGTCTATTTGTCTAATAAAGGGGTATGTTTTATTCAAGTAGGCAATAGGGATACATTGATTGCAAAAATTAACCAACATTTTGCATGATGCCCATACCAGTGTAACTTCCTGTTTCTTTATTTTGTTTTTCTTGTTACTTATCCCTGCCCTAAGAATAAAAAAATCTTTTTTACCCTGCGCCCCAAAGGGCAAGCAAGGGGTTTTACTTTTGGTTCGGTTTTTTGTTTGTTTGTTTGTTAACACTCTAGCAGCAAAACTATTGGTTGAATTCATACCAAATTGGGTTTATAGATTGCCAGTGACCCAGAATAGATCTCATTACATTTTGGGAACAGTAGGTCAAAGTTCAAATTTTTAATTAATTTTTAAACTCTTTTTTTCTTCTCCCATTTACTTATAATGGGCGGAATTTCTATAAAAAACATCAATTTTGTTTCAATTTACTTCAAACTTGTCTCGTATATAGAGGCAATGCTGACATCAGAACATGCATAGACATGACATCAGCTGGATCGATGCCAAAATAAGCTACAATACGTGTGGGGGGTGGGGTTTGTTGTGCCTGGCACCACTTGTTATGAAAATACAAATAGTTCCATGTCCAGTCAGATCATATTATCATTGAATGAACACATAACCAAACATACAAATTTATGGAAAAAAAAGATCTTTAATATTTTAATGCTTAACTTAACTACAGAAATTGGGTCCCTGCATTTTACCCATTCTAATACATACAGTACTTAGCATTAGCATTAGCACATAGTGAGCTCCCATTGAGGACACTCGGGGACCAACTCCAGATCTTCATCAGCAACCATATTCCTCATTCTCGGGGACACCATCAGGAGAAGTAACTTTTATGTATCCGTTTGGATAAATATCTGCCATTGCCATCGGTAACAAGACATCTTATATGATACTGATACCGATACTGGTCAATATCAGCTGATACCCATGTCCAGTCTATAAATCAGGTTATCTGTAGTAAGCAACGTAAATGGACATCCTCCTTTTCTTTGTAAAGGTCACCTTTCCTCTATTATAATACATCAAATTCTGACTCACTGTCTTTTTAAGATTAAAAAAAACATTTCTATCTGGGCTACATCTACTGGATACCCTGTTTCTTTTTGCTTTTGCTTAGCAGACACAGCAGTAGCACTACAGACTAAATTTAAATTTGCCAGTACTGAAGCTTTATGCAACCTGCTGATGCTCTTGGGTAATTGAGGATACTATAGCTACATCCAACACATCGGTATACTGCCAACATCTGCCACTTTTTCTGCTTATAGAAAAGCAAGCAGCCGCCGAAGTGAGTGATTTTATTAATTTAATGTGGGCGTGAAATGACTGCTTACAAGGGTTTAAAACATTTTGGAAGTGTCAGCTAATTATGGTACTCAGGATGTTTAGGGTTTCAATATTGGACTGAAGTACTCCAGTACATGAGCCAGGGCAGATAAAAGCGCAAGGCTTTTATCTGCAATGTAAATACAACATAACCTGCTCCTCATTTTAATTCGCCCTGACAAACACCACATGCCAGACCGCTCTCCTGATAAACACACAAAGTTAAAATAAGGTGAAACACAGTGTGAAGAGAGGGCTCTGCAAGAAACATTAAAGCTATGTTGATTTGACAGAAAGTGGAGGTTGTCTGGAGTTTAACAAGTCAGAAGCACGTACACACATAAGTGGGTCTTTTTCAGGATGGGACTACAAAGAATAATGCTGGTCCCAGTGGACCCAGAGAGTGGATTCCCTTCTGCCACTTCTGTCTCACTGGCTCTTTGCCTTTTGCCTCCCTCTCTCCTTCTTCTTCTTCCCCAAACCAAGTCCCCTGCCACCCCCTTCTTCATCCCGTCTCTTTTCTTCACCATGTTTCTTTTCTCTGTGCTGACTCTTCTCAGCCAAGTGTTTGTTTTTCTGTTCTTTGCCCTCTCAGCCCTCCTCCGGCATTGTCGCTTCTTCTTATGCCTCTGTGTCCATCAAGTCTTTTGAAGTTTTTAACCTTTAACCACATAAATCAACATTTACATTAACAGAAGTAGGGCCCAGCCCAGATTAATGCAGTTGTTTTCCAAAACTTATATATTTCTCTACGTCAGCACATATTGCCACAAGTAAAAGCCATTTTGGTGTGATGAGTTTTAGATACTCTGGTAAGAAAACAGAGATTGGTTAAAAATTGGTCTGGAGCTCCGTACAGCACTCACCACTGCAGTCTGTACTCATTTGTCAACTGGCCCTCCCTTCACACCCGTAGACAATTACACTGGTTTCTATACATCTGTAAAAGCCTCATTGCTAAAACGCCACCTTACCTGCGTTCACTACTCACCATTAACTCCACCCGTACACTTCGTTCCAGCAGTTTCATCAACCCCCTCATTCCCAAAGCCCCTACCACTTTTGGTCAATCCTCAGTCCAGTTTTCTACTTCTTATGACTGGAATTCTTTACAATGATCTTTAAAACTCACCTCATTCAAACCACTCTTGTCATTTAAAAGCTCACAGATGGATACACATCCCGACCACTGCACCTGTTTTTAGCCTTTCTATTTGTACATGTCATTGTGTGATTTGTTGTAAATGTGAACGGTTCTGTTGTCCATCCTGTTTGTTTGTTGTATATGTCATCTGTTCTGTTGTCCATCCTGTTTGTTTGTTGTATATTGTCATCTGTTCTGCTGTTCATTCTGTTGTTTGTTTGTCATACATGTAATCTGTTTCATTCTGTTTGTGTGCTGCCTCTTGGCCAGGTCATGATTGAAAATGAGAATCCGTTTTCATCTAACTCACCTGGTTAAATAAAGGTTCAATAAATAAAATAAAAAAACAAAAATGGTGGCTGCATGAGCTTATGATAAAAACACTTAACGCCACCGGGCATAAATTCGTGACATACCATTTCCATCACGGAAACAGCTGAGATAGTGTATGTATTCTCCCAATAACAGTTCGGACATATTCAACACATTCCTAGGAACTGTTTTCAAGCACTAGTTTCTCGTCGGGTCGGTCAGTGATGGACCTACATACCGGCTAATGGAACTTGTGACACATGAAAAAGGAGGCTATAAAAGTGGATAAATGTTTGTATATGAGGTAAGTTGTGCCAAAATAAAAATACTCAATAGTTTATTGTGTGCTTCTACAGCATATATTAAAGTAGACTACGTGTGATGAATATTTTTAAAGTTATTTGAATGTTTTGGTTTGTAACATATTGGTGACATGCGACTAACATGAACAAAAACAGTGCTAGCTGATCAGTGCTATATTTAGATGGCATTCATCACATTTTCTTTAGGAAATGCCATTGTAGTTCATTTCTCTAACCATAAACATAAAATGCTGGGAAATAAATGCAATTTCTGCCTTTCATTTTTGCGCAGACCAGAATGAACACAGCAAGTAGTGATGAATAATATAATCTACCTAAACCAGACGATGGAAATTCCTGTAATAAAGGTATAATTTTGTGTAGAGTTACAGCTTTTTTTGTCAACACATGGCCATATGCTTATTAATGTAACCATGAGTACATGTTGATATGCTGTAATTAAAAAATGTCTGCACTTTCCAAAAATGATTTTTTTTTTCCATTCAAAACGGAATATAACAAAATATGTAAGGTTAAATGCTATATTTTTCAGTTCCAGATGCTTGTTTCTAAATGTGTATTTGTGGATCCACTGTGTTCTGTGAGTTATAATGCACATATGTAAATGATAAAGTGAGGTATATTATGGTTAAAATTGGACTTAGATTGTTCATAGGTTTTCAAGTTGTTCACATTTTTTCTGAAAGGATAGTTGAGTGTAAACATTTTCATAATGTAATTTTACCTTTGGAGTTGTCATTATTTCTAAGTTATGTGTTATTATTTTACTGGTCCAGCCTCCTTGAGATAATATTGGTCTGTATGTGGAACCTGAACTAAAACGAGTTTGACACTCATGTTCCAAATAAAAAGCTTGAGCTCTGTTTGGATAAAAATTGTTAAAATAGTTGATGTTACCGCCAGGACACTCAATAATGTAGCATCAATAAAACCATCTCCATACCTGAGAACAGAAAATGTGTTTTTTTTTATTGACTGTTAACACAAATATGCAACATACCCAAAACTCTGACTATAGCACATAAAATAGACAAATTAACAATCTCCAATTAAATTAGCATCTACTTGAAAGGAAAAACACAATTTAAAAATATATATATATTGTATGTAAATTCTATCGTTAAGAAATTTAAACATGCCATTCGTCTGATCTGAATAACAAAATGGCATCACACCCCGTTTTTGCACACATGCATCTATAATTGCAATGTGTAATGAACATGCATTGGAAATGTGAAATGTAGGTGTTTAACTCAGTGTATGACCTGCAGTAGATTAAGGTCAGCAGGGATACTTTTAGGAGATGGATCAAACTGGTTTCATGGTGAAATCCTCATAATTTAAAGAATGCACTCTGGCAAACTGAACCAACACTAAAGCCAGCTTAAGTTTATGACTTAACTTGTTGCTGCTCAGCATCATGACGTGACCTCTATCTGCTATGTGCAGTGCTCTCTGTGGTGTCCAACGGAAACAGTTTGAGCAGGTTTGAAGTCAGTTTTGCATTGTTGTGTGGACAGAAATATTGTGTAAAACAAAGTTCATGTGAACAGACTTTTGAAAAAACAGAGGAAGAGAAGGGTTATAAACCTATCTGTGTAAGTGTGGACAGGGTATGAGTCAAATTCTCTACTGTCTATACCATTTCATACATATACATATAAACTGACTACAGGTTCCAACTATAATTCGGAAAGACTTTAGTTGAAATATGAGTATGTGCAGAGGTGTAGTCCAGGGTATACAGAGTATATCTACTTATTTTTCAGTCAGCATTGTGTATACCCACTTCTAAATTTCCCTGATGTGCACCATTCAGTAGTATCTGTGGACTAAATTGGCCATTTTTTCCATGAGCCATGACCCGCCCTACTCTGCCTCTAATTGGCTAGTACTCACTGCCTTCACTGATTAGATTGGTTAATTTTAGGCATGAGGACTGATGAGCCAATCAGAGGCAGAGTAGGGCGGGTCATGCTTAGGGAAACTAACTTGCACTGGCCACCTCTGGAACCTGATTGGACCCCTGAGGTGCCAGTGCCACCCCAGTTGATTGACAGGTCACTGCACATCTCCTTGAAAGATGCGTGATTATTGGAAATGTGAGTGAGAAAGGCAGAATAAACGTCTGTCAAGTGAGTGATACACTGATAGAACCTACTTTCATGGAATATATAATTCTGAGGTAAGTTTTATGATGGTTTCCAAAGGAGTCACTGTTTTAAACTACTGGTCATATGACTACACATTTAGAAGAGAAGAGATTTTGTCACCATTAGTTAAACTGTGTGAGTAGGCTTACATTATGAAAGGCTAATGTTATCCTATGTTTACCTCATGTTGAATACATTTACATTCATGCAGCTCCTTGCTTGACCAGTAAAACCTTCAAACTGCTTCTGATCAAGTCATGATAATATTATAAGAGTGAGCAAATACTACTGATGGATTTTTAGGTAAACTAAATAGAGTAGTCTTACATGTTACTGTTTCTAAAACGGTGTTTTTCTGGACTACTTAAAAAAAAAAAAAAAAAAAAAAAGGCAAAAATTGAGAGTATACCCACTTCTCTAGGGACCACTACACCACTGAGTATGTGTTATTTCCAGGATGCCAGAGAGCCTCTAACAGTTGTTTTCCTGGTTCACTGTGTGCTTCTTAAACCTGAGGGGTAAATATCTGAGTTTGAACCTCTCAGTTAAATCTCTCCACTTGAAATTGTATAACGAACATCTTGTACTATTTATCATGTGCCATTTCAGATTTTACACAGAGGTCAGGTCAAGGGAAAGTGAACATGAATGATAAAAATCAAAGTTATTCTTAGAATATACTGAATGGACTCATTTTTTGCTTAGAATCTCAATTTTTTTAAACAGTTTTTCAATTTTCAATTGATTCAGTAGTAAAAAGTTACAACAACTAGAAGAAAAGTAACTTTCAAATTTTTTGACACCTCTGGGCATTGACGCTTTACCACATTTTCACAATGTAATTACTTTGTCAAAAAATTGAAAGTAACATGTTTTTATTGTATTTGTTATTTTTATTCATTCATATTATTACTGTCCAAAACAGATTTTCACACATTGTTTGTAGAAATGGCAAATTTTCAAGATTTATCATTGCATGGTTCCAATTTTGGGGCTCTCGTTCCCTAACCAAAAAACATGTTTTTTAAAGTTTTTTTTTTATTATTAACTTTTAATATTTTTTAATAAAACGTCCAAAACGTAAAGATACTTGAACATACTTTTGAACACTGTAACCACTTTTTAACAAGACTTGAAAGAAAATGTGTCTATTTGATGTCCATTTCTGTAGCTCCGTAACCAGTAGTGGAGCCACAACACAAAAAGCATTTCATATACCCTACATTACTTAGATTTGCATTTTTTATTGCAAGTTTACCATTAAATTGCATACTAATTACGTACTAATCATTTACAGACACACACAAAAAATTGCAGCACTTAGTGTCCATTTTAAAGGTTGAAAGCTTTTACAGTATGCATTGATCTGCTACCTTAAAGCAAGCTGGCGGGCTGTAAGATATGGTGTTGGCCATTTTAAATCAGTTTTCCAGAGGTTCAAAGACTTTTAAGCTGGAATTGGTACAATATGATACATGTGATAATTAACTGTGATAATTAAGTTCAGATCATGCATTAGTGAAACCAAGAGTATTGGGGGTGGCCATGGCTCAGGGGGAGGTAGAGCGGGTCATCCAATAACCGAATCGTTGGCAGTTCAAATCCCGCTCTGTCCTAGTCTGTCCGTTGTGTCCTTGGGCAAGACACTTCACCCTCCTTGCTTCACACACAAAGAAATCCAGTCAGCAATGCATTAGTTTGCCATTTCTGACAGAAAAGGGACACTACTGTTAACAAGTCTGGTAACGCAGTGAAAATAGGTGTTAATTCATTTATCAAGGTAAGTAAAACATGGAAAAAGGTTTACAGTAACTGGGAAGTATGGAGGCAAAATGTGTAGATATCTGTTAATAATTTTCACACGTTTTTCTCTCGTTGTTTGAATCACTTTGATAAAGTTTAATTCCCTTTGTTATCCTTGTATTGAAATCTCTGCATTTTACCCATCCATATACTCACAGCATCTAGCTTTAGTATTAATAATGAGTACAAGCACTTAGCATGTCAGGAACCGTTGAAGGAAGTTCACTCCAGATCAGTACCTCGTCAAGGGCACTGACATCTCAGACCAGGGCTGTTTCTAGGTGAACAAGGCAAATGCTTAGGCCCCCAAGCCACCAGGGAGACCCAAAGATGCATGTTCAGCCTCATCTGAGGAGAATTAAAATGTCCTTTCTTAATCTGTAGCTATCTCATGTATTTATTACATCCCTTATATACTTAAAAAAATAAATGTAGGATATAAATAAAATAAACTGCAATGATTAGCTGTGGCTGGTGTTTTTGTGGCATTATTAGGTCCTTTTCATTGAACCTCACTGTCACACAGTTAGACGTAGCGGGCCACTGACAGGTATGATGGAAATGATTGACAGCTATCCACCTGCCATTCCTGTTAACGAGAGTATCAAACAAAACAAACACCATAATGGCATCCAAAAGAAGCTCTCTCAGTGGTTGTTGTATTTTCTTATTTGAAGTAAGCATTTTTTTTAATAAACACTCAAAATGTATTTTATTTTTTGACGTATAGAGGATTGTTGTTTTCCTTCTATTGTCATTTTTTTTTTAATGTCAGTTTAACTTGCCTGAGTGGCTCAACTTAAGATGTTTAATTTTAACTGTAGCCTGTTTTGCTCATGAAGTGTAATAGATTGTGGCGTCTTAGTAGAACATCTAAAGGGTTTAGGAATCTCTTCATCACAGTTTGACAAACTAGGGGCCCCCAAACAGCATCTTGCTTAGGGCACCCACGAAGCTAGAAACGGCCCTGTGTCAGACTCAGCTTTATTATCATTCAATCAACAAAGTATAGTTACCCAGGTTTCGGTTTTTGTAGCATGAGAAAGATAAAAGGATAAAATTTGAAATAAAATATAGTAGAGGTAAATAGGATAGAATAAAAACTACCATAAACTATGCAAAAAATATATAAAAAACCTACTTTTTAATATGTACAAAATTACACAGTATGCGTCGTCAGTACAGTTAAAGTGATGGTGCATGTAGCAGCAGCAACAGTGAGAGAAAGTGGCTGTAGCGACTTTAGCACATGAGACATGAGAACGACGTGAGAATTAACCTGCGTATACATACTTTTCATGGTGGGGGAAACCAGAAAACCTGGAGGGAAAGCATGCCATATGGAGAGAAAAAATGAACTCAACACATAGATAGTGTTGTGCAGACAGTGAGCTGATTGTCGACGTTAACACACTCTATTTCTAAGCTAAGCAACCAGTACTATATACTGCAACTCTGCAGAGATTATAAGGACTGTCATGTGAAAACCAATCCAAGTTCTGTACATACGAAATAGAGTTATCACAGATGTAGGCATCCAAAATAGAAGTAAGCTAATGTCAGCCAACAGCTGGCTCTCAGCACAGAACAGACTCCAACAAAAGATTCATGTAGGCACACAAGCAGACCCAGATCTTATATTATGAACCTTTTGGTACTTGTATTTTCATAGCTGCTGTGTTAGTACGTTCTCTACTACACTACTATATCCTACTAGATCAAATAGGTCAGAGGTGTCAAACTCATTTTAGTTCAGGGGTCACATTCAGTCCAATATGATCTTAAGTGAACCAGACCAGTAACATTACAGTAAAAAGCAAAATTACATTCTGAAAGTGTTTACTTCTACACATTAGTCCAACTCTGAGGTCCTTCCACTGGCCGCCTGTCCATCAGAGGATAGACTTTAAAGTTCTGTTGCTGGTCTTTAAAGCTCTGAATGGTTTAAGACCTAAATACATCAGTGACCTTCTGACCCAGTATGAACCTACCAGACCTCTCAGGCCACCTGGATCGGGTTTGTTGTCAGTTCCCAGAGTCAGAACCAGACACAGAGAAGCTGTGTTCAGCTTCTAATCTCACACATGTCTGGAACAAACTCCCAGAAAGCCTCAGATCAGCTGAAACACTCAGTTTATTTAAATCCAGGTTAAAGACCCACCTGTTCTCAGCTGCATTTGAATAGAGTTCTTATCAGTTCAGATCTGCACTGTTTCTTTTAAGCTTAAAGTCTTTCTGTTTGATCTGTTTTATTTGTTTATCTGTTTTGTCTATTTATCTGTTTGTTTTATATTCAAGCCTACACATTTTATTGCTTCCCTGCTGTAATGCTTTTAATGTTTTATGTAAAGCACTTGAATTGTCTTATTTACGAAATGTGCTATATAAATAAACCTGCCTTGCCTTGCCTTACAAAGTTTCCTTAAAAATGTGAATAACATGAACAACCTGAAATTTCTTAACAAAAATAAGTGTAATTTTAACAATATTATGCCTCAGTTTATCACTTACATCTGCACATTACAACTTACAGATTACAGTGGATCTATAAATACACAAAACATTTAGTAATAGAATATTGTTAAAATTGTACTTTTCTTAAGACATTTCAGGTTGTTCATATTTGTTCAGGCTATTCATATTTAGTGTGAAAGGATAGTTTGTAAATGTCAACATTTTTGTGGAATTTTACTTTCTATACTAAAACAGAAGAGAACAATTTGGAGGTGTCTTTATTTACAGGTTATTACAATAATATTTTAC
>JAPQRP010000020.1:28793773-28804012 GCA_037367295.1 Apogon hyalosoma
CCCCCCCCCCCCCCCCCCCCCCCCCCCCCCCCCCCCCCCCCCCCCCCCCAATCCAGATCAACGGAAATACCAGGACATGACAGGAGAACCAGAACCAGCTGTGATCACATACTAACGAGGTCGAGCTAGTTCTTACTGTGGTCCGGTTCCACTCCGTCGGGCCCCGGACAGACCCAGCCCATTAATGTCCCCCTCTGGTCAACCTCCCCCTCGCCGTGACACAGTGACAGACTGTTCTATGCAGACTCCAATAAGATGAGCCAGAGTTCAGTGGATCTGGACACAGGATGGTCATGAAGGAGTCACAATAAACCGTCATGTTCAGTCCTGTGTGAAAGTCTCTGGTCCTCGTCAATTTCAGTACAAAACAAAATGAGGGCCATTCTGTTTGTTCCTAATCTGTGTTACACAGTAAGCTTAGCTCAACTCCCCATTTTATCAACTCTACAGCTTCTAGATCTCATGGATTCCCACAGGTCAACATGTTAGTCAGATATATGCCCCATTTGGACGTTCAGAGGCTCCGTAGTGAACATGGAAACACATCTTCTACAACATTGACTGACCAGTAAAAAACTGTCATTTAGCACCAGTTTGAACATAAACCAAGTGTGTTCATCCACTATCATTTATTAGTTAATGACATCTTTTCTGATAAAATCACATTTTCTTCAGTTTTCTGACATAATAACCTTCAACTATAATCTGAGCTTTTATGAACCCCTATGTGATTGATAAATAAAATATAAGACAAGTGGTGCCAGGCACAACAAACCCCGCCCCTCGCAAACATTTTAGCTTTTAATGAACATCTCCCTCTTAAAACGTGAGACTATGGGTTTGACCTTTCAAGGTCACTTAAGGTCCAAGGTCATGATGCCATTTTGGAGCCTACATGTAGTTTCCTATCAGTCAACAATAGTAACTGAGTACTTATCACCACTCTTTTTGGAGGTACAACCATTTAAAATCAAGTGATCTTGATTTTGACCTTTCAAGGTCACTCACAGTCAAAGGTCATGACGCCATTTTGAAATCCATGCCAGGTTTCCTATCTGCTAATAATAGTAACGAAGTATCTCCACTCGTTTTTCCGTTATAGTCCATTTCAGTTTTTTAGGTATTGACCGAGTGACCCCCGACCTCTTTGGTCAACAACAGGTCAAAATCTATACACACAAGATGTGGAATTGAAAGACCAGCATTTTGGTGCTCACTGGAAGTCTCGAAGATGAATAGTTCAAAAGTTACATCCAAAATTTGATTTTGACCTTTATTGTGACCTTGACCTTGATCTTTGACCTAGAGTCTTCAAATTTGGCCTTCAAGGTTCTGATGTCAATGCACATCAACAGTGACCTACATTCACCAACATTTAATGGATCTATTCTGGACCACCTCGGACCTTTCCTGAAAATTTGATGGAAATTGGTCTGTAGTTTTTGCGTAAAGTTGCCGAAAAAACAAACAAACAAAAACGAACCAAAAACAATACCCTCGCCTTCCCTTTGGGTGGCGAGGTAAAAATACCTGATTTTCACTTAAAAACACAAAATGCAGAGGATAATGTTACAATAAATGGTGATATAACACTTAAGAAAGGTTAAATAAAGAGAATAATTCCTTTTTGTAATTGCTTCAAAAGCACTGGGTCTTCATGGGTTGAGTATCTCCATCTCTGCTAAAGTAGGTAACACCTTTTTTTTGCCAAACCTCTGTAGACCCGTGGAGGTTTTCATTTCTCCCCAAGACAGTGGAGTATGCACAGCTCTGTCTGTGAGTCGCTACCCCTGTGAGCGTCTCAGCGCTGATATTTATTCTCCGATGAGATCATTAGAGGAAAAGCTGGAGGCGACCATATGGACACGACTGCTGCTCAGCTCAGTCCATTATTTAAACAAAGATCCTGGAAGA
This sequence comes from Apogon hyalosoma, assembly GCA_037367295.1. Taxonomy (NCBI): domain Eukaryota; kingdom Metazoa; phylum Chordata; class Actinopteri; order Kurtiformes; family Apogonidae; genus Apogon; species Apogon hyalosoma. Next base: position 28,795,688 of record JAPQRP010000020.1, read on the forward strand.
CACCGTTGGGTTCCTTCCATGTGTTGGCACCGACACATATGTGGGACCATGACAGTTACAAGATTTCCATATCCTTTAAAACAGCATTTATATTTGGAGCATTCACCACATCCAAGCTGAATCTCATGTAAATATCTAGAAAACAAAAGAGTTGCAGGTGGCTTTTTTTTAGCATGGCTGCAAGTTATATATTGGCTTTCTGAAAAGAAATTTTTGAAGTTAAGAAGATGACACCACAGAGGAAGACACAGGAGCAGAATAACAATGACATGCAATACTGGTGCAAGCAAGAGCAGTCACCTTTATTAGAAATGTCATGAACAGACAGATGTAACTGGCTGAAAGACAGGAAGTGGCTTTCAAATATGCCCTAAAACAACCACTTGACATTGCTGTATAATATTCTGCTTCTTCTGTTGTTGCATGAGTCATTAGCTCATGCAAGTATCAAAGCATTTGGATTGAATTATGGATATAAAAAAAAAATCATTTGAGCAGGTGTTTAAACATTTTAATTCCAACAATAATACAGATGATAATGACACATAACATGATGTACAGTAATGGCATGATCAGCGTTTCTTTAACAGTGGCATCACCATAATGGAGGCACTGCAACAGCAGCTCGGCTTCTCTTTTGTTTCCTTTGACTCCAGAACAGAAAGAGAAAGATCAACATTAAAAAGACGCAAATTCATTTGGCCCCTGGCATGCTTTTAGATGCTAAAATATGCATAGGAAGCTGTGATTATTATGCCCGGCTCTCTCTATGGAAGTTAATGGAGTGAGATTATTTGGTTTTACATAAAGTGCAACTTTGAATGAAGAATAAAATCTCCTTCATTAGTGAAGGTAACACGACAGTAACTATATCTATGTATTTTTATTGCGTCATCAGTAAGTTAAAACAAAAGGGTTAAAGGAGGAATTTCTGCCACAAGGGGGCCTTCAAGTTTTATTCACATTTTATTCATGTTATGGCTTTTCATTTAGGTAGCTTAAACTAATGTCAAACATTAATATTTGTAAAGACGTCATGTCTTTGACCAAATTAAACAAGCCATGACTGTGAATACACTCTTGATTTGTTTTATAATGTTGGAAACTGATATAATGTAACCACATAAGTCAGAATTTTTAGACATTTCAGTGTTGAAATGTTATATATTATAACTTTAAATAAGATATGACTTTATTGATCCCACCATGAACAAACTGCCGTGTTTACAGCAGAAAAATACAAAAAACAGAAGTACAGAAAGACAGGCAGAGACCCTCAGTGAAACAGGAAATATCAAAGAATCTTCTATTTATATTGCATGTTCTGTACATACATACATACATATTATTTACATATTTGCAATCTAAATACAGTGGGGATATAAAGAACTTTTGATGTTTAATATAGTAGCAGGAGCTGTTGTAGGTGAAAAAAGTAACGCAAGAGACAAAGAAAAATGGAAAAAGAGGGCAGGAGTGAAATGAAATGCACAAGGTAATTATAGATTCTGAAGTGAATAGATGAATAGGGACAACTGCCTCCCAATCCTGGATGAATGAGGGGCCCTACAGCTGGACACCAGGCCTTTGGGCTGAAATATATCCACTCTTTTTCTGGCCCCTGATTGTACAAATTGTTCCCTGCGCCGGTCTATCTACACATGCTGTCTTTTCAGATAAAGCCAAGCCAGGGGGGCCGAGACGGCGTGCTGCGTTTCGAGGCTTGATTATGCCGAGCGGCAGACTGAGAGAGGCGTTTGGAGACGCTACAGCAGACAGATCACTGCTGGGCCTCTATGGGTTGTGTGTTTGCCGTCCAGCATCCGAGCATCACTGACAGAACTGGTTCCTTCTTGACTGGCTACACTCAAAACGCCCCCTTGGATTGACTGAGCTCTCTGTAGGGAGCGGGAGGAGATAAGGACGGAAACGGGAGGAGACAAAGGATACAAAAACAGAGAAATGTTCATAGGAAAGAGAGAATGAAGAGAGGGAAACACCAGAGTTGATAGAAGTATTTTGGCATAATGCATACTTTATAATATCAATAGCAGATTTGCTTTGCTCATTTTATTTCATCCTCCTCTTTGCTGTTTGCTGGAGGCCATGCGCCACTTTCAGATCTTTCATTGCAGCGAGCACTGCTCCATATTGCCTTGTATTCTATCCCTCAATCCGGCCATTTATCTGATTGTTTGTGTCACTGCTTTCCTGCCCTCTGCCTCATCAGCATCAGTGCTGTGTTTGTGGATGAGCCTTGTGCAGTACAAAACAGTGGCAGGCATCGTCCGTCTGGCTCTCGGTGCTGGTGTTGGCCATTTGTAGAAGTCACACAGTACACTGATTGCCAATAATGATGAGCTGGTGAAGAGAGGCAGAGGGAAAGATGAGGTGGTGATGGCTGCCGCTCCGTGTGTGTCGACACCGGAGAATATATATCATGTGCCATTATGTATCTTACTGTGTGTCTGTAAACCCATATGCTAATTAATGCTGATTTATGCCTCATTATGTTGATTTATAACAGGGCTACAAGAGCACTGTTGACTGAAAAAAAGGAGCTGGTTCAAGTCAGGCAGGATGGTGAGTCTCACTCCCTGTTTTTAGGATGGCTACTTGTAAAACACTTTTGGGCCAGAAACATCTATATCATAAAATCTTGATACTTTATCATTAAAAGGGCACGGCTGTGGCTTGATTTAGCCCATTAACTGCAAATCATGGATAGTACTGCTGACCATTTTCCAAACCATAACTTTTATGTCCTGCTTTCTAGTCAACCCTTGTTCTCTTATTATCCCGCCCCCTGAAGGGGAAGCAGTGGGTATTGTTTTTGGTTCGGTTTGCTTGTTTGTTAACACTCTAGCAGCAAAACTCTTTGTTGAATTCATACCAAGTTTGGTTTATAGATTGCAAGTGACCCAGAATAGATCTGATTACATTTTGGAAACAGCATGTCAAAGTTCAAATTTATTATGAATTTTAAAAATATTTTTTTCCTTCCATTTACTCATAATGGGTGACATTTCAAATGTCTATAAAAACATTAATTTTGTTTCAATTTACCTCAAACTTAGCACATATATAGAGGCTATTGATCTGCTGACATCAGCACATGCATAGACATGATGACATCAGCTGTATCCATGTCAGAATAAGCTATAGTACATATGAGGGGTGGAGTTAGTTGTGCCTGGAACCACTTGTTCCTGTGTGTTTCATTTAAAATCAAAAACTGGGAACTTTTTTTGATAAGTAACCCTTCACAGTTTACACGATTCACTGTAACTGAAAACTTGATATTCAACCAAATATACAGCTTTCATTGATTACTGTGTGGTTAAACATAACAAGATAAATCTGGACAAACTGTTAAAAATAATTAAAGAAAATGAGCTCAGATTTCAGGTTGGGTACCCACGTTTGGCGGTTTTATGACAACGTTATTGGGTGAAAGATTTCTTGCTGTTTGGTGCCAAATATTGATAGTAAATCTGATGCTTAGTATAATAATGCTGGAACGTCTGGCTGTACATAAAACAACATGGCACACACACTCTGTCATTAATGAGCTTAACAACACAGTTGTCCCAGCACATTTTCATCAGGAACTGAAAATATTTTTGTCCTGATGCCTCAAAAGATGTCAAACATCACATTGATGTTTAAGGAAAATGTGTGTGAATCCAGGATTACTGCACATATGTGGTCATTACTCATCGAAACAGAAACTCAGCTAAAAGGGGAATTATCCAAATACTTTCTAAACAATTCTACACGGCTAAGTATTTCTGTTATGATGCAAAGCTCATTGTAAAATATTGGACCGGATCCACAAAAGGATCATGCTGCTTTTATGGGTGTAAAAGTGGTGCAAATTAAGCAAAAATATAGTATCTAATTTACAATGCACCCACAAACTGTGCAGCCAAACAGATAACCCCACTGGGTCATTTGCATAGATGTAAGTAAGGAAATACTCAGACATTTGGTGCAAAAATATCCCTATGTCTATATGAATAAACCTTTCTTATTTACAAAAGACTGGTGCAAATTGCTACACAACTCCATGTGCTCGTGTTAACTACATAAACTCACCCTCTGAATCATTGTCTGTCTCTGTATCACTCTCTTTCTTAAAATCTTCAAGTTTATGAAGCTTGAATTATATTGAACTAATGTTTAATGATTTCAATCATAAAATCCAAAGGCAGATATTGGAGGGATCAAGTTGGTATGTGTGCTGTCTCTGAGTTTCAGGTAGTTCAATATAAAAAGGGCTCATGGAGATAAGACTCCTTTACTACGTGGAAACCTCAGTGTAATAGCTGCAAAACACAGAACATTAATGATTGTGAGATCCTGACTAATCTGCTGTTAATGAAGCTATCTCTGCTGTGACACCAAACATCAGTACTAATGTTTGTAAAAATATATATAATATAATATATATATACATATATTCAGTGGCATAACTTTACTGCAGGAGTCAGATGTTAATCACAATTTTCAGACCTGCCTGAGTATAATTAATAGGAACCCATTTTGATGGACATTTCAGTCCAAATAATAGAGAAGCACGAGTGTTGGTTTGTGATTGTAGAGAACTGTGTGTGCCCCTTATCAGCAAACACAATTTGAGGGTTTTTACAGCTACTACTGCTTTCATTACAGCCTGATCTGTGGCTGAAATGTGGAGAAGCCCCTGAAATACTACAAACTCTGATGCAAAATAAGGGTTGCACACAGGTGTCACACTTAATGGGCATGTTTGCACCAGCATATCATAATTGCAAAATGTTTTGTGAATAGGTTCTTAAAACAGATCAGATTGCAGGTGCAAAGGCAGCACAGTGGTTTAAATTGGCATCCTGCCTATTTAAAATGGAAATTTTAAGAGTAGGAAACTTTGGACAGGAATCTTTTGAAGCAGTGGTGCTGTATATATTATTAAATCAGTGCATGCACTCACACAGCTGGCTATTATGACAATATTTATTGATATCATGTGAACTGACCACTTAAAATTAAGGTCATTATGTTTTTATTGTTATGCTACAAAACTGCTTTGAGTATTTAAAAAAAAAAAAAACTAACTCTGTGCAGCTGAAAAATAAAACTTTAGATTTGTACTATATATGTAATATAATATATTTTTTGTCATAATGGATATTACAAATTTGTATCCTAAAAAAGTATCCTTCAGAAACCAGTAGAGAAGCTAAGATATCACAACTACACTTAAAATAACCCTTCCTCCATGATCCTTCAAAATATAACTTAATGTAATGTGCACCGTCCAGTGTTTTGGTAATAACTTAATTTTTGAGATGAGGTCTGAAAACCAAGAGCTAATATGATACTGATTCCAAACTACTACAAAACCAAAACACCAAGCTAAGAGATGCAAAACAAAAACTTCTGATAAGTGATGGGAATTCTAAAATTTGATGGTTCTTTCATATTGATCACTTACTTTTCCAGCAGTGTTAAATATATGCAATTTGTGGTTAATGGGCACAAATTAATTAATTTATTTTTTTATTAAAAACTGGGTCCTTTAACTAATGAGATCACTTGAATAACAACAGCTGTTAGTTCACAATTCCCCAGAGAATCTATTTGCACATTCAAATGCCTGAAAATGCCACATGAATAGTACATTGTATTCTTCAATGGTTAAAACTTCATTTTGTGAAAGCTGGATCTTCTGTCTTATCACCAGGGATCTTGGGTTCATAGCTCAGCACTTTGGCTCCATCCAGCTCCTGGGCCTCTCAACTGTGACAGATACATAGATACATTTACTGCTGTTTTTTTTTTTTTTTTTCCCCTTTTAACTGTTCTTTTACCTTTCATTGTTACAGTGAGTATCTGTGCATTTCCAGGTTGTATAGGGTTGTGGAGGATAAGGAGGTCAAAATCCCCATTTTTTTCGGGGGTTTGTTTGGGTGACAAAGCACCTTTTAAACAGAAAGATGATAACACAGGCTGCGGAGGTTGGAAAAATGAAATAGAGCAGAGACATTCTGTTCTCAGGAGAGGAAGGGTGTCTCCGGTGTCGATGCTGACAGGGCTGTAAAAACCAAGCATCCTCTGCTTTAGTTGGTAATTTAACCAGGCTGAAGGATGCCGTCTTTGATCATGACATTGTCTCTTTGCCCACAGCTGTTGTTTGAGATTGACTTTTGTCTGTAGTGAACTGTCAGTTTTGGAATCCCATGACCAGTCCATTTTCTCAATGAGCTTATTTGGGAAATATATTATTAATCACTCAATTCCATTAAGACAACCATTATTTTCATATGATTTCTACCACATTATCTCATTAGCATATAGTTGTTTTGATGAGGGGAGAGAATAAATCCGCTTTTCTCATGGTAAAGCAAAACAAGAATTAAGTACGCGTGTTGTCCTCATGCTGGAGTTTCTCTTCCAGTGACACATAGTGTCTGTTTCAAGGGAGTTACAACTGAATATATTCCAGTTATTTAGGCACAGGGTGTTATTTCTTTGATCACATTTTCCATCTGTCAGCCTACAAGACAGAAGGGGGAGAACTGTCATCACTTTTGGAGAATGGCTGCTGGTAGAAACACAGCCAAGAGGTGATTCCAAAATAATGCTCTCAAAATGAAGACAACACGTGTTAGTTTTTTCAGTGCCATTTGGACACAGAAAACATTCTCTCTGACTAATTATGATAAAACATGAAATTTCAACTATTCACAGCTTTGAGTATTCCTTGAGGATAATAATAACACTGAAGCCTTTTATTAACGTGGAACAGCATCTCCTCATTATATTATCTGATCTTATGATCTGTATGAAAAATAAATGACACCACACCATGTCCTCCTACTTTGCAGTTACAACTGCCCTTTCACTTCTGTGACACATTTTGTAACCAAGGTCTGTGCAGCAGAAACAGGGGGTGGGACATCTGCCCACTGGCTCATTGTCAAATTCACCTCCTCCCACACATGTGACAGAGTTTTGATGGCACTAAGTCATAATCGCTGTCAGTCATGCCTAGTTAAAGGCCATCATCTAATAGCTTTTTAAAACAAACTTATCACAAACATGACAACTTGAACACATCATAATTATCATGTTGAAAATGCATGAAAATGTGTTTGTATTTGTGAACATTATATTCTAAATCAGTTTTTAGTGTAGGCCGTGCCTCATTGACATTTAAGAATCATGGGTTTTTGACCACTAATGCAACAAAACTGAGAAAATTCCCATCACCAATTAAGACTGTTGGTTGTAGTTGAACGTTTGTAAATTGGCATTTAAAGGGTACTTGTAGCAAATTTTCATTGTTAGCTACCTAAAAAGATGACGCATAATATTAGTGGTTCTGTTCAGTAACTTGCGTTATAGTCCGTTGTCAAGTACGTACGAGTACTAAGTTACTGCTCCATCAGTCAGGCATGGTCAGCAACATGTTGCCTCCTTCGTGGGCTGTTCCAGCATCAGTGGTGACAAAACCTCGTAGACTTGTCTGATTAACTGGGCTGTGATGGACTGGTCACTGACCGGCATGCAGCTGACACCAGTCTAATGGCTCATTTATGCTTGCTTTACGTATGTAAATAGGTATGCCCATTTCTAACACTGTCATGCGTTACTGCCTTCATACCTCCATACATCCTGTACATTGCAATGAGCATTTCTCAATCAATCCACTAGAGGGAGCAGCTCTTAATTACCATACTGGACGAATACCATGAAGAAGAGTAAAGTTTTTTGAGAAGAAGAAAGTCAACAATAACAAACATGGCAACAACAGAGGAGGTTTTTCTAATGTGGATACTAATGTTAATGTTGTGAAGGATAGTTGTCATAAATATGTTGGTAGTTTTTCACTGTCACACAGTTACTCTTTAAAAGCTGCTATTTAAGGAAATGATTCTGTTCTGGGTTATGTTCTCTCAATACTGCCTCCACTGTTCCCAGTGGTACTGCTCTGTTTCGTCCGTCCAGGTATGCAACTGCAAGCTTCCGGAAAATGGACGGAATAACGTACGTAATGTATACAGGGGACGAACAGAAGGCTCTGTCCGTATCTGTTTGCGTTTTTAACATAGAGCATAAATCAATGTTTTTCAACCTTGGGGTCAGGACCCCATGTGGGGTTGCCGGGAATTCAAATGGGGTCACTTGAAATTTCTAGTAACTGATAAAAATAATAATGTACTTATACAAAATATATGGTGAGTTGACAGAGACAATCCCGATCCATAAAAGACATGACAAACTGTAAAGCTGAAACTGAAGCACTGTGGTACTGTTTATCTGTCAAATGTTCAAACTGAA
>JAPQRP010000020.1:28816901-28846630 GCA_037367295.1 Apogon hyalosoma
TTTCTTTCTTTCTTTCTTTCTTTCTTTCTTTCTTTCTTTCTTTCTTTCTTTCTTTCTTTCTTTCTGTCTTTCTTTCTGTCTTTCTTTCTGTCTTTCTGTCTTTCTTTCTGTCTTTCTTTCTTTGTCTACCTCTGTTTGGGCTCTATCACTCTTTCACTGGATCACAGACTAGGGCTGTTAACACCATTGTTCTCAGAAGAGGTGTTCCTTTCTATGGTTTTGCCAGTTCACTGCCCCCATTTTCACATTTTCTGTGTGATGAGGCATTACAATGGATGAACAATATTCCTTTAGAAAGAGGTTCAGTGCTTCTTTGTGGCTCCACTCCAACTATGGCCAATGCCAGAAGCTGCCCAGAACTGCTGTCATTACACCTAGAAAGAAAAAAAAAAGGCAGAAAGAAAGCAAAGGAGAGAAAGAATGGAAGAACGAAAGAAGAAAGAAAGAGCAAGGTAAAAGACTGGGCAATTTTACAGCAATATCTGCTCTTTGCATGAGGTTGCATTTGTCACATATTTCAATAATGTGTCTTTCTGCCTGGCTGCGCTCAGCTTAGTGCAGACACTTGTAGTAGAAGACATGAATGGGCGAGAATTCAATTTTGCACTTGAGTAGTGTCCAAGCAAGTGAATGAAAAGCTGTGAATTTTTACAGAGATTCTGCAAATGCAAGACATTAATATTCCTACAATGGACCTTCTGCTATGTTTAAAACAAACAAAGCCACCCTGGCACAGGATGAAGAGAAAGCAGCCAAGGAAGTGCACCATATCATTGCTGAGAATCTCAGGGCTTGGGTTTTGGTCGTTTGAGTGGTGAAGGCCTCCAGCTACAAATCCTACACTTGAAAGAGTGTGTCATTATGACTCAGCTATGATCCTGCTGTGTCTAATAGATCACTTTAATCCTTAGGAATCTAAAGTGGAAAATAGATGTTTATTAGACTTGTTTTCCCTTCATGGTAAACGATGTATAGGCTTACTCTATATGGTACAAATCAATGTTGGCTTTTTTGGCTGATGGTAGAAGGGGTGGAGAGATGGTGGAGAATTCCTGCAGAGAGAGACTAATTTACAGACTGGATAACATGATCCAATTAGGCAGTGAAAATATTCACAGCAGCCTACACACATATTCTATTCTGTTTGCAGAAATGATCATGAGAATATGCGATTTGCATTGTCTGTTCAAGTTTATGTTTGTATGTGGCAGTAGACCATAGGAAGTGTGTTCTCATAAGCATAGTTTCGGCTGTTATCCACTTGGCACCTCCATTCCCCCAGTCACAGTGTCATTTCATCGGCTTAATGAAGGCTGCACCTTTGCCCATGAGAGGGCGTCAGTCTGCTTGACTGACAGCTCAGTTTCTTTCCTTTCCAACCTAACAAAACCAGGCAGATGGAGCAGGGCCTAAGTGGGCTGCTGCTCACTTTGCTTTGGCTAATAATATAATAGTTTGGCATTAGCCATATTGAACTACCCACCGCACCTAGAGCCAAACAAATGAGCAGCACAGCTGTGCCATCATGGCCAGTGGCAGTGCAGACAAAGCCCAGGAGGCAGGGAGGCAGAAAAAAAAAGGTAGTTTACCACAATCCCTCCAGACGCAGTGTGTGAATATTCATCACAGCCCCCCTCCCACGACAATCCAGCTTTACACCCCTCTCCCACCAAATGTATTATTCAAAAGAAGCATTTTCTCCTATTAAATACTATAAATAAATAATGACATCTGGTAACAGTTTTTGTCTGCTGAATTAATGACAGGGGCACAGTGTAGTGTCTTCCAGTGATTGGAGGAGGAGGGGGCGGAGGGTCCATTTTTTTTCCCCCTCTCAGGTACCTTTCCTCCTGGCCCTTCCTTTGTCTCACCAGTGGGGTGCAATGCTTCCTTTGTTAAAGTCAGGTAGCTTGTCAGTAGATCGCAGTTGTATTGCTGCTCCATTCCTCAACCACAGAAAAAACAGAGAAACAAATACTGGAATAGTGGGTTTTTTTGTGATATTTCAGTGTTTTTTTTCTGTGTTAATTCTCAGAAAACAAAAGGCTCCCAATGGGCTCTTTACACTGTACGCTTTCAGTACTGGACAGCCCCCGAAGAAAAGTCAGCTTTGCTTACCTCATAGTTCCTATTTTCTATTCCGGTTAAGAAAAAGTCGACAGGGCATATCTTCAAACACACGCATGAACACACATGGTGGATGACTGAAAAATGCATCAATGAAGAGTATCAAGTATGTAACGTTGGTATCATCGTTGTACAGGGTGTATCTGTCGGACTGATGAGCTGGTAAACAGGGATTACTTGAGAGGCCCACAGATGGCCATTGTTTTCTTCTCACTTTTGCCACGATTCCCAGAAGAAAAGACGCGTTTTGTCATGTGTGAGCAAGTGTTCAGCTCTGATTTGTCACAGTATAAAAGATTCCTCAGAATTACGACTGACTTCATTTCAAAGCTGGAAAATATCAAAATAAAGCTTGATTAAAAACAAGAAGTTTTTTGGATAGAGGAAAAAAAAAACACAAGCTATTGTTACTGGAAGTGATTTCTGTCACCTTTCCCCTTCCTGCCTGGATTCAACACAGCAGGGCTAGTCATGAAGCAGAGGCACCAGTGTGATACTTATAAAGCTCTTCTCGCTAATCAGAGATCCAGCTCTGGGGTTACCGAAACCAATCACAGGGATTTATGGGATGGAATAGGCAAGTACCGTAGTATAATTAATTTCATTCAGATCCCTAGCACCCAGGTTGAGCAGCTCTGTGCACACTGTCTTCCTATTTTATTTGATGGATTTCTTGTGTATGGTATGGGGTTGCACGTATGTGAGCGCATTATTTGGCTTCGGCTGCTATTGATATTGTTCGATAATTTTTAGTCACGCGCTGTCATAGTTAGACACAATGCCAGTTTTCTTTTGAGTTTTGTTGAATGGTGAATACTAGAATGTTTTGAAAAGAGGATTGAAAGTCTAATTTCTGCAAAATATTGTGGCTTCAAACAGCTTGCTGTCCTTGTGTTTTGCTGTTTTGACAAAAAAAATCAGTTCTGCTTTTTATTCCGTTTGCTCACTAGGAAAAAAAAACAGGTTTCTCTAATCCTCCTGTCTGTCTCCCTGTAGGCGCGGAGCTGTGAATCATATTTTACATAAAGGGTTTTTTTTGTTTGTTTTGGTAATATTCCCTTACATGCTTTTGCATGCACATACACATACCAATACTTCAATACAAATATAAGCAATGCAATAGACTTATATAAATACAAATGTACAGAATATCAGCTTTTCAGGGAAATGTATCAGTATATGGAAAGAAATAATGAAACACTGGCAGACATACACTAAACTGCCAGGCCAAAAAAAAAAAGTCGCACATGCAATATTTGACTGCATCACCTTTAGTTTTGATGACAGCAGATATTCACTGTGACATCTTTTTTGCCACATAATGCTTATGTAGTGTCACAATAAGGTTCATTATATTTTTCCATCCATAGTCCATCCACGTCTCATTCTCCCTGTATCATTCAGCCACAAGCCTGATGATCCTGATCAATTCCAGCATTGTACGATCTTTCTGAAATGAGATGCTACTTGCTGCAGTTAGAGTTAAATAAACAAAAAAAGTAACTGCCTGGATTTAACTTAACAAATAGTTCAGATCCTTCCATGGGTAAGAACTGCAGTGGTTAATAATGTTTCAGCTGTAACAGGTTATTTAACTCTAACTGCACTAAGTATCCTCTCATGTCTTTAAAAAGACTGGACAACAGCAGGATTGATCAGGATCCTCAGAGTTGTGACAGAATGGTTCAGGGACAATGAGACATTATTTTCACACATGGATTAGCCTCCATAAAGTCTAGACTCTAATTTAGGATGTGATGAAGACTTGGTGCAGTGGTCCGATTCGCCATCATTCATTCATTCATTCATTTATTCATTATCTGAACCCGCTTTATCCTCACTAGGGTCACGGAGGTCGCTAGAGCCTATCCCAGCTACTTATTCATTCATTCATATACATTCACACCTATGGGCAATTTAGATTAACCGATCAGCGCATGTCTTTGGATGGTTTCTCCATCATCAGTCATTAAAAATTAATGCAACTATGGATGGAAAAATCTTATGAACCTTATTGTTACACAACATAAGCATTATGTGGCAAAAAAGTGAATGTGTCCTGTAATCAAAACCACAGGTGGTGCATGTGTGACTTTTTATTTTTTTGGCTGGGTACTGTATAAATGTAGTATTTTAGATAAAACAGAGGTATCTTGTCTCCGCCTGTAGTATAGGGCAGTGTTTGATGCTGCTGAAAAAAAAAGAAGAATAACATATCCTTATCTGAGGAGCACTGTGGGCAAACAGGCCGTCAGTCGCTGTTGAGACAGATGAGAGACAGACAGAGATACAGACACAGATAGACAGAGGCACAGCCAGAGCCAACAGTGACAGCTCGCTGACCTGCAGGCGGATAAAGTCCAAACCTGGCCTTTAGGGGGCTCTTTAGGTGGATTTGTCGGCTATGTCAGTTTAGCCACCTGACAGATATCAGCAAATTGTCCTTCAGAGGCTTCACTGTGTGTATACCTGGGGTTACGTTCAAGAACCACTGTCCGTCTGAGGGGATGTAAGTGTGAGTGTACAGTATGTGAGGAGACGGGTAGAGAGAGATGTGCTGAGCTGAACAGAAAAGCTTAGAAAGATGGTGAAAATACCAAAATGAGAGGTGCTTTCTTCTATCAGACGAGAGCAGTACCTTTGTATCTGCTCTATCTACCTATCCATCTGTAGAGTGATCGGTTGATTTTGTGTGCGTCAAAGATGTACACTTCTGGACATTTAGACTCCTTCCTTACCAGACTTTGATTCCTTTTGCTGCACTGCCTCAGGATCATAAATGAAAAATTGGAGACTCTATCAAATTGATTTTAATGTTGAATTTGCGAGGCTCATAACAAGTCAGATGCCCGGCCAGTAGAGTCCCTAGTAGTTCTGTGGCTGATAATAAGATTGCCAATGCTGCACCAAAGTGGGTTTTACATGGAGCTATGAAGCGTGCTACCTTCAAAGCTCTGAGGCATTAGAACTGACGGTAGAAATAAAGGGTTTGCAGATTTACAGGGGTGTGTGTGTGTATGAGTGAGAGAGAGAAGCGTAAAACTCTTACTGAAGGACTGCACCTAATACGGGACGTAGTTTAAGGGGCAAACAATTTAGCTGGAAGACCACTTATTTGGCCAATCGTTGTAACATTGTTCTCAAGAAAATAACATTTTAAAGTGTAATTTCCATTCAAATTGCTTTTACTGTGCTATACCGACACCGCAAAGAAAGAAATACAAGCACAATTGTTTGCTTTCCAAATCAGTCGAAAAGCAAGTCAGTCACCCGGTCAGCCAATAGCCAGGCTGAATACGGAGGTCATTTTTTTGTGCTCACAGAATTTACGGCACAAGGCTGTTAAACAATTTCTGTTTTCTGACTTTGTGTGGCAGCTCTGCAGACAAATTTCTTTCTGTAGTTGCATTAGCTTTGCAGTTCTACTCTGGCAAATTCAGAATGAACTGTTGTGATGGTTACCACTTCATTTTGTAATTAACTGTCACACGGAAAAAAAAATTAATAGAGAAGAAAATATAGTGTAGAGAATTGAGGGGTGGGGGGGCATTATTCAATCATTATTCAATCATTATTCAGGCATGATGTGAGATGATGTGAGTGTACGTCTATGGTTCTGTCACACACACACACGCACACGCACACACACACCTGCTTCCATGCTGATGGGGACTTCCTGCATCACTTCTCTTCACGTGTCCCTTCTTGGAGGATAAGCCATGATACAAGTCTTCAGCTTGTGTCCTCCCACTGTCCTGGGCTTTTCCCCTCAGCTGTAATTAAATAGACTGTCTGTCTGCCTGTCTGTCCTGATAATTACCCTTGGTGAGCAGTGCTGGAGCCCTCTGGTTTGCTCCTGGACCTCTTTTGATAAATTTGGCAACTGCTTCCAGAACTGTTGCTGGGGCACCTCTGGTGACTGCGAATGCCCGGGACTCAGTGTGTGTGTGTGTGTGTGTGTGTGTGCGTGTGTGTGTGTGTGTGTGTGTGTGTGTGTGTGTGTGTGTGTGTGTGTGTGTGTGTGTGTGTGTGTGTGTGATAGAGAGGCTCATCTCAGAGCATTGCTGTCCCAGGTGTCCAGCTCTGTGCTCAGATTGATTGTGGACTGCCGTGATGGATTGTTCCCTGCACTAGACTATTGGCTGAGCTGTTGATCACTGGCCACTGTCTGTCACTGTGTTTGAGTTAGTGTAGCTGCACTGAGAGCCATGCGCAAGTAAGTGCGAGTACATTAATAAATAATCTTTATTTTACTCGGACTCTTCCTATCTGTGTTTACTCGCTCCGTCCAGCTGTTACATTAGCGTCCCATCGGCTTAGTGGAGAGCAGGAGGGAACACAGAGCTGCTTTTTTCTGAAGGCGTAATTGTAGTAAAATGCTTCTGTCTGCTGATGTCCTTTCTCGGCTTTAATGAACACTGGGGCATGAGTCTTGGTAATGTTAGACCTCCCATAGCCACATACCACTGCACATTCAAACCGCAAATTTGCAAAACCAAAGATACAAAATGTACACACAGAAAAACAAAAGGATTTTCTAAGAAGCCCTAGCTGCAAGCACTTCAGGCATAATTGGGCCTTGTCTTAGCGTGACCTTCATTGTTTTGACAGGGACGGGGTTTCTGAGAGACCCTCTGTCTTTCCCCTCCTCTCTCCTCTGTCCTATCTCCTCTTCCCTCTCTCCACGCTGAACCACACTAGGTTCAACAGTGGAGCCCTCATGTTAGATCAACCATTAGCTGCTTTCCAGAGCTTTTCCACAGGGGTCAAAGATGTCTGAAGCTGTGGAGTGGATGTTTTAGCACTCACCTCACTTGGTTGTCTGCGGGTTTGTGTGTGCGTGTGTGTGTGTGTGCGGTCTCAACTAAATGTTCACTTTCTGTTTGTGTTTGCTGTGGCAGGGCTAGACGAGCACCCGAGAACTCCAAGATGGTCCAAATAGCGTGTCAGCTCTACAGCGCGTGATGTGATTTACCAGTGAGCCATTAGCAGTCAAGCTGTGTGTGTGCTTCAGGTGTTCTCAGAGGGAACGATGAAAGAAATACTCCCTGCTGCACTGCACACTGATTTTAAAAGCTCCCTTGTGATTTATTAGGAAAACATTTCTTCAGACCCCCCACTTTCATTTTGCTCCTTTGGTACATATAGATGCAGAGTTTACACACACTCATATACTCAGTGCTGAGGAAGCGGGAGTGCAATTTTCAATGGATATAAAGTCAGTGGAGGTTTTTAGTGGAAAATTTGCAGTGACTGTCCTCACTGAACTGTGGATAAAATGGGTGATGAGTGCAATTTGTGCTACAACCCTAACAGGAGAAAATCACTCATCTTCTGTCATCAGCAGTCTCCTTCTTCGTCCTTTTCTGCATCTCTATCTGAATGCAACACATCAAGGTCACAATTGAACTTTGCCACGTTTTGATGGCAAATCTTGCAATCACACTGTTGATTGTGCCATTTATTCTTAATCAGGATCTTTGACAGGACAGCATCTTGAACAACACATCACCAGACACAGGAGCATTTCTTACGTATTACTAGAAACAGCCTTAATTGGCTTCTGTTTCTGCCTTAGCTGCTCTGCCGCCGCTGTTGTTCATGATTAATACCATGTTTTTCAATGCAGACTAAAAATCAGTGTTGTAAATGAATTCTCAAGATTGCAATTTGACTTTAAGTGCTGCTTATAAATGGCTGCGGTAAATGGTGTTTTTAGATGGATCTTGTGCCGGCTCAGTCTGTATCCCCAAACCTGGCTGGGTTTTATGTCCTGGCTGAGCTTTGTTTAAACTGCTCATCTGTGTGCCATCCACTGCTGCTGTTATGTCCAAGCGGATCTTAACTTTCCCTGAAGCCAGGAGCTCAGACCGCTCATCTTGTCACCGCTGTAGATCTGACTGCCAGCTCCCCAGGTCTCCTGTGGCATCTACTCTTTGCATCGGCAGCCAGATAAATGAGGTGTTTGCTTTTCTTTGGCAGAGCGCTACCTTTCAGAAGGTCAGTGAGGGCGGGTTCACTGGGGAAAGGCCGCTCTATTAATGCGGATCACCACTCAGTCCTTTAAAGGACCAGTAGCACTGAATGAGTCAGACCATTAACCACAAATCTTATATGCTTTACGTTAGTGCCAACCATTTCCCAAAGCATGTCAATGCATTTCCTTGGACACTACACCCACATTGCCGCCAGTGTCACTGGTGTATGAATGTGAATGTTTGGTGGTGGCTGTTTGGCACAGATCGACAGCCACGCTTCTGTCAACCTGCCCAGGGCAGCTGTGGCTACACATGTAGTTTATCACCACCAGAATCACTAATGTAAAGCACCTTGAAAAGCACTATAGACATTTAATCCATTATTATTATTATAATAATTATTATTATAATTATTATTATGATTATTATTATTATTATTATTATTATTATTATTATTGTCATTATCATTATCATTATTATTATTATTACTACTACTACTACTACTACTACTACAGTTTTTGCTTGGTGGCTGCCTTGGTCCCCGTTTTTGTCTGTTTGTGTGCACTGTGTGTTGTTGTTCCTTTTTCTTTTTGTATATCTTACTTCAGTTATGGTATTATGTTATTTGTAAGCTGTTTTTTCTTTTTCTTTTTTTTTCCTTTTACCTGCCAATGGCACTTGAGATGGAAATTAACTGTACGGCTATAATCTCTCGTATTTACATGTAAATGTTCATTAATACGAACTGTTCCATTTTAAAAATACATAAATAAATCATTCATTCATATGTGACAAACTTCACCTGATAGTAACTGGGATAGGCTCTGACCCACTCGTGACCCTCACAAATGGATGGATGTATATTCTTCAATGCAAAGATGCATAGCTAATGAAAACAACATTTTTTGTCACTGCCAAAGTGTTTTGGTGTAACTGAACTCTGTGGACTCTGTCAAAGCCCTGGACCAATATTAGTTGCATTGACTTCCATTGTGATAGACTGTGTCATTCTACAGTATACTCAAATTTACTTTTTGCTTACTTTCTATTTATTTATTTATTTATTTATTTATTTATTTATTTATTACATTTAAGTTCTTAAATTTACTTCTTAAGCGTCACACAGACTAACACTTGTGCATATGTTCAGTCTTCAGACACTCATCATTTTTAGGACGACTGCACGAGACCTTTTTGTTGTGCTCTCATCCTCAGTGTGCATGTCTCTCTCCATAAACAGATGTTTTATACGCATATACTTCTCCATGCTACATCAGGCCTCTGCTCATCCATTTCTCCCTCCCTCTTTCGTTCCTTTCAATTAAACCTTCCGGCTGATCATTTACTTAACAAAACTCCCCCGCAGCCCCCCGCCCACCCACCCGCCACTCCGAGTAGAAGTGCATTTTGAATTAGAGCCAGGTGTTTGTTTTTCCTCTCTCAGTAAACATTGTTTGATGAGTTAAATTAGCTTTTCCATCACCTCCCCCTTTGGAGAGAAGGGAACAACGATGTAACTGAATGGATGTGATGAACAACGCTGACACACTACGTCAGATTCATGTGCAGTTCATGGTCAGATTCTGTTTTGATTAGACTGTAGTTTAGAAGATTCCTTGATGCCCTTTGGGGCTCATTCTGTGTCTTTGCTGGAGTATGTTTTCCTCAGTAACATTTACATCTCTCTTGTTCTGGATCTCTCCTTGCTTAGCTTGCAGCTAGCTTTCACTGTGACTCAAGCTCGTTACCATTAATTATTCAATGCCTGTGTAAATAATGAGCATGGATGGAGCTTGCATTGTTAACATGGAAACCGTGTACGTAGCTTTTGTCTCGCTGTTTCTTGTTTCTTTGTTGGAGAATCTTTCAGACCACAGGGGACTAGTTTTCCAAAGGTCTGGAGCTTTCAAATATCACACTATAAGAATACTAAAGCCACTAATACAATTCAGCTGAGTATGCTTTATGCCACAAATGTCAGGTGCATTATTCGTATGGAAAAGGAATTTGATTGTTGTCATTTCCACAGCTGGATGAGTATGGAAAATAGTAAAAAGATTTTGTAAAAAATATCATAGTTCCCAGACTACAGCCCCTATATCATTATAAAAATATGAATGACTCATGGCAGACTAAACAAAGTCCTGATACACAAATCTGCTTTCAGTTTTTGGCCTTTTCCTCTTCCTCATATTTAACGACATTTGATTAGTTGAACATTTAATTATATGTGAGCACATGCACAAGACATCAGAAGACCAAAATGAGGTCCTTAAAAATAACTAATGCAGATCTGCTTTGAGCCTGTGGGCTTCCTTCTCTTTTTGCTGTGATCCTGATATTGGTCAAACCAGTACTCCAGCCTCAGGGTGTTCTTAAGTCCTGCAGGATTATGCTGGACTCCAGAGACACTAATGCGTCAAAAGGAAGGAAAAGATTCTAAGCACTGGAAATTATGCTGTTTTAAGCAAGTGATGAGATGCTTTAGTAAATAAAAGCTGGGTATGATTGAAATAGCTAGTGTCGCAGAATGAGTGGTTCTTGCCCAGTTGTTTTCTGAGTTTTTCTTGTCCTCTTGTCCTTGTCTTTCAGGGGTCAGGTTGGCTTTGTTTGCCACCTGTGGCAGCTTTCTCTGCTTCCCCTTGTTCTGATGTCAGAGTACCGGTAACTTTATTATTAGCTGCTTTCCCTCCAACATCACCAAGCTCCTTTTCTTCTGTTCCTCTTGTTTCTGCCCCTCCAGGACCTGTTTTTCATTTGCTCTCTATGGAGCATCTCTGTTTCTTTCAGCTCTGCGAACACTTCCATTCTAACCTCTGTCTTCCTCTCCTCCATGCTTACTTTCCCAATGTTCTTGAGAATCTCCATTTCAGTCTGGAGTTGACTTTGGTATTTTGCCATCTTCTTCTTCTTGTCTCTGTGTACTGGTCGAAGGGCAGTTTGCACTGGGACTCTCTTGGAAGATAAAACCAGATTGAGATTCTCTTGTGCTATATATATTCTAACAGCTACATTACAACTCTACTATTCTGTGTAGCACAATATCATCTTTATAAAAAGTTGTACTAAGGCATTTCCTGAACATTAGTTAAACGTACAAACACTAGGGCTGGGTAATGTGGCAAATATAACACATCAATCAAAACTGATATCAGTCAATATTGATATTATACACTGTTTCCCTTAAAGCTGGAATAAAATATGTTTACTGCTTCTCATGAAATGATTGTGAAAATGTAATTTATTCTTCATAGATCAAGTGTAACTGAAGTCAGTATGGAATCCTTATACCTGTTCAAAGGAGATTACTGATGTGTAGAAATAGGAGTAAAAACATGAATGTGTCTGAAAACAAAATTATTCCAACTTTATGCACATTTGTGTATCATTTCAGCCTGTTGAAAGTGTATCCTTTCCAAATGAGCATGGATTTTGATGCAATACATTTACAGGGTAATTTCTAAAAAAAACTTATGATTGTTAGATTTAATCTATATTGTGTAAAAATATCCAAATTCTACAACTATTGACATAAAATATTTTTAGCCCCAACGTTCATATAAATAAAAAAATGACAACACATACAATTATTTACTTTATATCTGGAAATTCTAGTTTGTAAAGGTATGAAAGTTTGAAACATTAAATATATAGGGGTTAGTTAAGCAAAATAGAATAAGGGAATGGATAAAAGAACAAGTTATGGGCAAAGAAAACACTTCAACACATGTTAAGCTACTAAATCTAGAAACCAACCCGACCAGAGGGGCTGTTCTGGGGTTCAGTACTGGGTTTGTAGTGCCTGCCTCTCATTTTGTTGTGGGGCCTCAGTGTAATTTTGAGCCGAAGATAATCACAGTAGAGTGTGTGATCTAGGTGAGTGTATCCTTTGAATTGATGTTTGATTTCCTTAGAGCTGGGCTTATTTTGAAGAACATTTGTTGGCTGTGAGGGCCTGGTTCTGTTAGCACTGCTCAAAAAGGACCAGGTGCTGCTGTAGACCTTGTTGTGTCATCAGTATAGAGCACAATCTAACTTCAGAGTCATATCCATAATCCTCAACCCCATCTGCCTACACTCTCTATCGCTTTTCCCAAATCTAAATCACACTGATGCCATATCCTGTGTGTCAAGTAATATTTTCTCTGGGCAATCTGACACAGTAGCACCACCTTTCACACCCTTTTATCAGCGTCAGTGGCTCATAAAAATAGCATTTTTTTACTTGCCCCACGGCATGACATATCCCAGCTACTGTACCTTGACTTTCTCTCTTGTCAGGTGGTAGCAGATATTCTTCTGTGGTCTTGTAGCTGTCACAAAAGATGGGGAGTAACCTATCTTGTGGTTGAACTGTCATTTTTATATAATAAAGATGATAGTATAAAGATATAAATAAACAGACATCAAGTTAGAAAAACACCAGAAAGAGTCCTGGATCCAGGGAAGAATCTCCAACACAATTTATTAGCCTGTTCTTTTATTTAGTCTAGTGTGTTTAAAGGTGCAGTAAGCGATTGTAGTCCAATACACTTAACCAGAGGTGTTAAACATGGGGTCCATGGGCTAAAACTGGCCCACCAAAGGTTCCAATCCAGCCTGCGGGACAAAAATTACACTGGTGATATTAATAGTCAAGAATGTTGAACTGGTTTTAGTTCAGGGGTCACATTCAGATCAATGAGATCTCTAGTAAGATATTAGCATAATAGCCCATAAATAATGACTCCAAATTTTTGTCACAAAAAAAACATTAACTTATGAAAATATTTATTTAAAAAAAACTATCCTTTAACAATAAAATGTGAATTACCTGAACAAATATGAACAACCTGAAGTGTCTAAAGAAAATGAAGTGCAATTTTAACAATGTAATGCCTGTTACTAAATGTTTTGTACCTTTGTAGATCCCTAATACACATGTATAAATGATAAGTTGACACATAATACTGGTAAAATTGCACTTTAAAAAAAAAAAAAAAAGAAATTCCAGTTTTTTCCACTTAAGTCACATCTTTTTAGTTTGGATAGTTTGTAGATGTATTTTCCTAAATTAATTTTTTTTTTTGCACTAAAACACTAACACATTTGGAGTTGCCATTACCTATAGCTTATTATGCTATTATTTTACTTGTCCAACCCACCAGAGATCAAATTTGGCTGTATGTGGCCCCTGAAAGAAAATGAGTTTGACACCCCTGCACTAACCAGTCAGATTAGTAAAACCAAGAAAAGAAGGAAGCAGGTAATTTGGTTCTGTCCAAAGAGCACTTCCAAAGCCTTGACATCGCTGTACCTGCTATGAAATAGTCTGGTATATAACCCTGTGATCTCACACAGGGTTATGTTACGATGAGTTTTTATTTTATTAAATTTTTTTTTTACAGAGTTGCTATTTTCAGCCTCGAAGCTATTTCAAGTTAACTGCTCAGCTGTAGCTTTATATTTAACAGACAAAAAATAGTATGGCCATTATCATCTTTGCTCCCGTTGATATAGCTTTTCTTTCATCCTACCTCTGCTTATGTCTCTTGCTACGCTGCAATTTTTCTGCAAAAATTCTCTGTCCCTGTCAGCCATTAAAATGCATTGTAGTGGCACTTTATAGCAGGAGAATATTGTGCAGAAAGTGTCATGCTTGAGCTGCTGTGTCAGACAATTATCTACTCCACAGGTTTGTAAAATTTGTCAATTTTTTATTTTTTTTTAATGCATTCTTTTGTCCTTTGGGCTTTGCTGCTCCTTTTGACTCCTTCTTTTCCTCCGGCCATTTTCCCTGACACATTTCAACAAAAACTAAATGAGCACAGTCAGAATTAATAGTAAACTTGGCAGAACATATTTTAGGAAATATTAGAAATGCAAATTCAAATGTGGCTACACTTTCTGCTTTAAGATATTTATGCCTAGAAGGTTTCATCCATTGTTATGACTGAATTATAGATATTCTATAAATCTGTCAGGACTGAGAATCTTTTTCATAAGAGTTTGAACTCTTGTGTGAAGCAGTCATTAAAATCAAATGTCCCTAGGCTTGTTTTGGTGAAGCTGGCAGTAGAGGGATAAGAGGCAGCCATTGCTTGAACAGTTGGCTGCACTGACAGGATGGCATCCATCAGGGTTTGATGAGCGGTTACCAGGTGTAAGCCTACCAGGGGGAGAGGTTGCACCAGTAAATGCACGCTTACCAGTATGACTCCATATTTTAACCCAACATGGCTTGTGAAATACAGAAAGCAGACTGTGTGTTTTTTTTTTCCACAAGGTAATCATGTCTGTAATTTCCCTGAGTTGTTGTGGTGGGACCCATTATGCATGACTCTTCGTCAGAACCATGCCTGTGAAGTCCCACTACAGTGGTAATGCATGAGGACAGCTGAGGGCCTTTGGCTGTGTGTGGTTGTGATGAGATGTGTAATTAGCCAAAGCAGCCTGACAAAATGCTGCAGGTGCATGAGAGATGAAGGAAAATGAGCCAAGAGAGAGGTCAGGGGGAGTGGGAGAGAAGAGGAAAGAGGCGAGAGAGCAGAGGTTATTGTAGACTATGAAATTCAATGTCTCTTTTTTGCCATCATACCATCATATTTCATTGTTTTATGTTTATCTCAATGCCACTTCCCATGTCTTTATACAGTACGGTGTGTCATCTCTTTCCGCCTGGGTGACTCTGGCTGTTTTTCATCACATTTGGTTAAGCAGTGCCTCTACGACCACTGCAGCATCAAGAATAAATAGCGAGCAGGGTACAAAGCTAGAGTATGAATCAACCAGTTTATTTGCCCCGCCAAAACTCCAGGTGGAAGAGGTGGAGGTTAACATCACTGATCAGAGTAATTAATTGTTCCAATTTTGTCATTAAATGTTGAGCCTCAAAGATAAAGAGCGGCACGGTGCAAAAGGCCGGCAGATGAAGGAGGGCAGGAAAAGTATTGATTGGTTGGGTTTAAGCAGTACGTGAACAAACAATAGCTCA
Organism: Apogon hyalosoma; assembly: GCA_037367295.1. Lineage (NCBI taxonomy): Eukaryota > Metazoa > Chordata > Actinopteri > Kurtiformes > Apogonidae > Apogon > Apogon hyalosoma. Next base: position 28,831,980 of record JAPQRP010000020.1, read on the forward strand.
AGTTTAACTATGCTTGTGAAATAAAGGAATATATCAATGGCATTGATTTGTCATGCAGTCTGTACTGAGAGTGAAGGTAAGGGGTATTAGGGGTGGTTTTTGTGTGCAGCTGAGGGACACTTTGACTGAGTTACACCTCCATTGGATCTACCTCTGCCAAGACACTCATCAGTTCTACCCCAGCGAGAGAGGAATCAGGCAGGAGATAGAATGGAGAGGGAGAGGGGTGGAGGAGATGGAGGAAATGTGGATAAAGGGAGGTTAATGTGAAGCAAAGAGCAGTAAAATTACCTGAACATCAACCAGAAAGACTATAAAAGATGGACCATCATCAATTTAAGGATAACTATATATTAATCATACTGTACTAACATTAATGAATAATGATGTGACGTTTCCGACCTTTGTATTTACAGCCCGATTATCAAAGTATTAACAGGTTTCTAATAAAAGAAAATGTGCATTCGTATTGTTCCCATCCACCATGTTATGTGAACAATAATAGTTGCACTGAGTCCGTGTGGTTTATTTTAAAAGAACACTGATGAGATGACTAAACAAAAGTGAACCAGTCAAAACTCACCTCACAGGCAGAAAACAAATTAAAAATGTGCGCTCAAGTTCATAACATCCTTTAGAGATCCACAGCAGCAGTGGTTTTGGAAAGCCTGGAACAGTCTTTGTTTATAGGGTTGAATTGTGTCTCTGATAAAACCATAACTGCAATCCCCACTGATCAAGTGAGTCATTTTGGAACCAGCGTCATTTTTAGTGTTTAGTTGACTTGTAAAGAAAAGCATGAGGCAAACACAGAAGGTTCTTATTGGAAACTAGAAATCTAAAATAAAGGGCCAGAGCAGAAAGAAGATAAAGATATTGATACTTAGGGAACAAGAGTCATATTTTGCTTTTTTAAAATGGAATTATGCATTTTAAAACATTTCCCTGTGGTCTACATAAACTGTAAATGTTATGCGTGGGTCTGAATTCTTCATTAATTCAACTCCACAGGTCCATCTTCAACCCTATTTCTGAGTAATGACACCAGATAGGTTGTTCTGAGTGCTGGCCCTTTAAATGCAAATGACCCCATCCCCCTCCAGGTTGTTGACCGTGCTTTCTGTCAACCACTTGTGTTTGTTAATACAACCAACAACTGAACATTTTAGGTAATCGGCTCAAAGTTTGGACATATTTTCAGTATAGACTACAACCGCTGCTGCTGATAAACAATTATGTCGTACTCGGAGAAATGTTCGTCGGAAGTCTTGACCTTATATGTGCAAATGTTGTGACGTAACTAGTTATAAAATGTAACAAATTAAGAAGGAATTGGTTGTAGAAATCAACTGAATATAAAGATAGCTTTGCAGCACCTGGAGGGTTCAAATTCAAACTTTTTGAACTATTAGGATCCAGATACACAAATAAATGAACCAAAGACTAATAAAAGTGGGTTTAGCAAAATATGACCCCTTTAAGAAGAGAGCTGCGAAAAGGTATTTAGGTGAAGAGGAAAGAGCTCCAAATCTTATTATCCACAGATTTTGCCTACGGCCATCTGTAGATGACATTTGTGTTCATTACTGCTGTGCCATAAATGCCTATCATGTTGTCATTATCATAACATGGGCATGGATGATAAACACATCCCATAAGACTGCCTAATAAGAATAAGACAAATCATTTTATTTACTCATGACTCTCATGCAAACGTGCATCACAGGCTTTGTTTTTGCACCATTTGGCCATTCCCAGTCAGCCATTTATTTACTCTCAGATTAATGTGTGTCAGTTTGATACTAAGTGTGAGGTTATTTTATTTATCATTGTCAGGTGTTCATACATTGACATACATTGCAGATTTTCCTGTAACAGATGGTCCGAGAAAGCAGACCTCCATCTTTTCCGAAATCGCCAACATGCATAGGTTTCTATTCTACTCTGTATGTCCTTTGTAGCCTTGTGTGCATCCCTTCCCCTTTCCCTTGCATGCTCCCTTTCCTGCTCCCCCTCATCGTCGAACCCGCCTTGTCTGAAGCTTTATAAACTCTCACATCCCACTGCTGTGTAATTACTGTACAGGCTGGAGGAGGTTACATTGGCACACAGACACTTTTCCTCTCTGATATTCAAATGAGGCTGTGCGTCTTTGTTTGTAAGAAGTTCAAAAGTGCGTGCATGAGCTTGTGTACGTGCATCTAATCTCCTATTTAGGGTATCACAGGGAAAAGACATTAACATCGGTCGGGGTGAAAAATTAGAAACAGGGATGATTAATTCCTGGCAAAAAGAAATTAAAGGGCGCTACCCAGTCGCCGTAGATGTTGCGGGACTAGCGTTTACCTGTGGTGTGATTGAGGGTGCCTGCTCTGCTCTGCCACTGTCATAAATAATCAACAGCCTTCAGGAAGATTCATGCTGCCATGAGCTTGTTGATTCCAAACACTTTGCCATTACATATGACACTTAGAGCTTGATGTATGACAGGCTAATAGCTCTGCACTCCAGTACCAGTGTTGTGGAACAACAATAAGAGCCATTAAACAATTATCAAACAAGATTAGAGAGCACATTACATTATAACATAAATGGCAGCTTGTCGTAAAGGACACAGTAAAACAAAACGGCTGAGGGTAATGCAGAACTCATACAACTGGGTTTGTTTTTATTGGTTTTGGTAATATTGTATTAAATGAAGAACTCAGCAGCTGTGCACAACCCCTTGGCACCTGTGCGTGTTTGTTTATATGGTGTGATGTGTTATTGGGAAAACTCATCGACATAGCTGACTCATCAACAAGAAACTGAATTTCTGAGTGAATTGGTTTAGCTCTGCAATGCTGAAATTATTCTCATTTAATCAGCGACCAGAATAAAAATAATAATAATAATAAAAAAAAACCCCTTCCCTTCGTCTCTTGAGCAGGGCAGAATATAATAAAAGTGATCAAATTTACAGGCGGCTAACACTGCTCTTCATTGTAAAGCAGGTTAATCTGCTTTCAATAAAGCAGCCGTAGAAACTAAATCACTTTATTACTTCTCGTTCATGCTGGAGCGTCTTAATTTTTCCACGACTTATCTTCTGAAAGTGGATTCAGCAGAGATGAATAAGCACTTTATAGCTGGCTCTAATTTTCCCTGGTCAAGTGTTAGTCTGCAGGTACTAATCTCTTTCATTACATTAACTCAGGTGATAAGGCCACTTAGGAGAGTGCACAGGCAGGAAAGTGTGGAGTTGTGCAGCACAGACTCATATTTATCCCAAACTTCAGGTGTACCACATGTAAGACACTGAAATTAATGTAATTAGATGTAGCTAGTGGCGGCTCCTTAATATAGGGCGCTAAGGCAATAGAAATTACATAAAATAACAATAAAAAAACCATGAATATTTAAGAAGTCAGGACCTTCTTGATGTGGGGCGACAGTGGTGCAGTGGATGGCACTGTTGCCCCTCATCAAGAAGGTCCTGAGTTTGAAACTCGGGTGTTGAAACTCATTCCAACACTAACACCTTCCTATATGGAGTTTGCATGTTCTTCCCATGTTTGCGTGGGTTCTTTGCGGGTACTCCAGCTCCCCCCCACCATCCAAAGACATGCACCGAAAGGTTAACTGGTCAACCTAAAATTGCCCATAGGTGTGAATGTGAGAGTGATTGGTTGTTCTCTATAGAAGATGATGAACTGGCGACATGTCTAGGATGTACCCCACCTTTGCTCATAGGTCGCTGGGATAGTTGCCAGCACCTCCACAACCCTCTTGAGGATAAAGCAGTTCAGAAGATGAATGAATGAAAATGTACATAAAGGCATTTTACATAATACGGCCCATGAGTATCATGTATAATCTGCATTCAAGTGTAGTTTAACAGAGTTTTCGGTACTTTAGTGAGCAGTCAAGTGACGTTTCCTGTTTTGGGACGCAAAACTCTACACCCGAGGTCTCTCCGTTTACCATATAGACTCTCGTTATAAATGGCATGTGCACAGTAGACCCCCTCCGATACAAGAGACAGGAAAGCCTGGGGGTGCAAAAGTTTGCACCCAAGCACTACTCACAGGAGTAAATGTCACATCCCCAAAAGAACCCAGACCTTCCCCAGAAATACATCAGTGAATAGCTCAGTAGGTAATACTGTTAACACAAATTGCCACTCTTACATCCAAAACTTTTTCTTTTCAGACTGGAAAAATGATGTATACTCTAAATAAATGACAGGAGTTAAGAAATGTAGTCACACTTTCCAATGGTTAAATATTTCTAAAACCATCAGGCCCATGTGAATACTGACCAATAGAATTGTTTTATGACCAAAAAAAGACTAAAAATGAACTTACAAGGTTTCTACCCGACAGTGACGATACACTTGTGGCTAGATAGCTCAGGGGGTAACACAACTGCCTTCGGTGTGGGAGACCTGGGTTTGAATCCTGTCAGGAAGGGTGACAATGCTTTATTTGAATTTAGATTAATATTTAAATAGCGGTGCATGTGCTTTGGCGTATCCTAGTGGTGATATGTGGTTATCGTTCATCTGACAAGTGACCCAACCAAAAAATCATTTCACCAGCTGCCACTGGATGTAGCTTATATTTATACATGTTGCAAGGACAACCACAGTTACCTATGAGGAGTAACCCCCCTGTTGCATTCATGAAGCACAAAGGTCTTGTGGTCTGTAGGACTTTCATGTGTAGCATTTCAGAGGAAGCATCTAGAATCCGAGGGCTGTCAATTACTGATACGAACACGATAGAGCTGAGCTGATCAAAGACCTTCCTGATGCAGTCTGGCCTCTTTGTTCCTGTCTCAAGGGATGGGGGAAGGGGGAGTATCGATGCTCGGCTACATCTGGTTTGCACACACTCACTTCTCATCACTGCTTGCACAAACACCCGCGCACTCGTTTGCAGACTTGTCCAGATCAAAACGCAAACAAAAATGTAACACAAATGGCTTCACACAAACTTGTACGCACTTTTCGATACGTGCAATGCACCGGCTCAGTCCACAGCGTAGGAGAATGCCCAGTGATAAGTCATGCCATGGCTTGCAGGTGCCCAAGAAGCATCAGACTGTGTAAAACTGATATCGTGCATTTTCCTGTCGCACTCCCAGAGAGAGACCTGCCAGATGGATCAGATATATGATCATCATGCCTGAGATTGATTCTGACTTCTGTCGCTAATTATTTTATGCCGATGTTTGAACTGTCTGTAAAAATCCAATTATCAGGCAGTCTGTGTAGCTTACAAGATTGTGGCGACGACAAGGGGAGGGAGGATTTGGAGGAATAAGGAGGAGATAGTGAGGAAACGCGCTGTCTGGCTGTGAGATATAAGGTATTTCATAATGTAAAGCTCCAATAAAGTGCTTAGAAATGTGCTTTTGAAGAAGTACCATGATTTTCTCTACCGTTGGTGGCCACAAGATCTACGAGGAACTCAGAAGACAGTGTTGAAGTGAGAAGGAGCCTCTGGAAATCTCCATTGTCAATTAAGAAATAAAATGATGACAGGGTGTAATTTAAAAACTGTAAACTTTCCAGCAGGGCGCAAAGCAAATAGCTTGTTTTAAATTGATCCCTCTGGAAATGGGGCTGACTGGCTCATAATGACATTGCAAAAACAGCCTAAAACTAACAATCAAGTGCACCTCAAATGAAACTACGCCCCTCTGTGAAATGTCAATTTGTGTCGGCTGCCTCATTTGATTTATGGAGCGGCTGCTCGGTGTAGGTGGCCTGCATGCATGCTCAGTATCTCTCTCTGTCTCACACACAAATGCCCTCAAATTAGTTGTCACGCCTGGGCATTGCGAGCTGCTGGGCCCCAGCAGGTCGCCCATATTCTTAGACAGATAGAGCAGGCTCCAGATAAATAAGTAAATAAACCTTGGCCTTGGGCAGATCTCATCAATTCTGATTCTCCCAAATGAGTATGCCTGAGAATCGATATACCTAGGGGATACCAGTCTGTCTCCATTCCAGGCCTGGGAATTGTGTGTGGATTGGCCATGGCGCTTAACAGTATAGCTAGAAATAGCCAGGCTGCATCATCCAACTCATGTCAGGTTCTTTTGATCTCAATAATTCTTTCATTGCTTCAGTCTCTAAGTGTTACCTTCGTCTTTTGCCACTGACCTTCCCCTCAGTCTTTCCTCTTCTTGAGTCTCCTATGGTCGCACTCTCACCAACATCTCACACCTTCCTCACCTCTTATTCACACTTTAACAACATTCTCACATCTTGCCACTATCAGTAGAGCACATCTGCAGACTTCCATGCGTCATTAACCATAGAACTGGGATTATTTAACATGTACAGACCCTAAAACACTAAAGCCACTGCCACTCTCCGGATTCTGCTTTCTACTTGCCCTCCCTCCCCCCAGCGTTACTTTTCTCTGTTCTTTAAGTGTTTGATTTCCTCCTCTTTCATTCTCACTCTTCGATTCTTTTTCCTGCATGGTTATCACAGTGCACTGTCTTCCTCCTTCACACTGATTCTTCCTCACATTCTCCTTCTCTCCTGTAAAAATCATGTTCACATTTCTCCGGCCGCAGCGTGATCCAGTTCCAATTTCCGCTCAATTTATTCACTGTACTTTGATGCTCCTCATCTGTCACTCGTCAGTTGTTTTTTTTTTTTTGAAACCCTTTGCTACCACATTTCTCTCCACATTTCCATGCCTTTCACTTATATCCACAATCTGATACATTTTGTCTTTTTGCTTCTCTGTGAGTCTCTCTGTTTCCTTGTTTCTTCTTTTGCTCCATTAATGGACAGAGATTAACCCCGACTCCACCTTTTCCATCAGTCACATCTTATTCCACAATTTAAATACTACTCACTCACTTATTCTGCATCTATTATATGAGCGAGACCATATACAACAAGTAGTAGAAGTGAATTTTTTATTACCCCGCCCCCTGAAGGGGAGGCAAGATGTATTGCTTTAGGTTCTGTGTTTCTTTAACACTCTGGCAGCAAAACTATTGGTTGAATTCATAACAAATTGGGTTTATAGATTGCCAGTGATGTAGAATAGATCTCATTCCATTTTAGGAAAAGTAGGTCAAAGTTCAAAATTTGTATGATTTTTTTTTTTTTTAATCTTTTTTTCCCCATTTTCTTATAATAGGCAAAATTTGTCATGTCTGTAGCAGCAAAACTATTGGTTGAATTCATACCAAATTGGGTTTATTGATTGCCAGTGACCCAGAATAGATGTTATTAAATTTTGGGAAAAGTAGGTCAAAGTAAACATTTTTTATGAATTTTTACATATTTTTTTCCTCCCATTGCCTTATAGTGGACGACATTTCAAATGTCTATAAAACATCAGTTTGTTTCAATTTACTTCAAACTTGAAACAAATACAGAGGCAGTTGATATGCTGACATCAACACACACATAGACATGATGACATCAACTGGATCCATGACAAAATATGCTACAATATACTTGAGAGGGGCGGGGTTTGTTGGAACCTGGAACCACATGTTTTTTTAAATTTTTTTTGCTCTGAAAAAAATATATCAGATAAAGTAAACACGAGTGAATAATTGTTGTGTAAAATGCAATATAATATTTATTTGCATTGCCTTTTTGCCATTTAGCTAACTTCATATTTTACAGTGGTAACAAACCTGCTGTGTTATGAAACTGTGACTTTTAAAACTCACTCAAAAGTTTAAAACAGATATAAACTGTAGCTAGTCCTGAGTGTTTAGTTTTACTCAGGTGCTACTCATGAGGAGTGCTGGGTATATTTTTGAGCACTCACTCTTACATATTTTTTTCAATTTTTGAGCTTTTTAGATTTTTTGAATGAAAAAAAAAACCTTAATGAAACCCTGTGAATTTGTTTTTGGCGCTGACGAGGTGCCAGACTATTTAGCTGTTGGTTGCCAGTCAGCCAGTGGCAGTAAAAGGACACAGTCCAGCCTGTCTGGGTCATCACTGGCTCAGCACCTCACTCTCAGGTGGCTCCAGCAGAAGACTCAATACAGCTCCCACATACACTCCACCCCCTACAAACATGATACAAACACACCATCTGTCTGTCTGCATCCTGGAAACGTGAAGATTTGTTTGTGTGTGTGTGTGAGTGGGTCTCTGCGTGTGTGCGTGTGTGTGTGGATGTGTCGTCATAGGTGCCTCAGATGGATGTCAGTATCTGGCAGTTGCTGATGCTGTGATTGTGATGAGATGCAGACTGATTTAACTGCCCATCAAAGCAGCAGATTGCCCCTGCTGCTGGGCTCCTGTGCACATCTCTTTGTGCATGGGCGTGCACGTGTGTGTGTGTGTGCGTGTGTGTGTGCGTGTGTGTGTGTGTGTGTGTGTGTGCGTGTGTGCGCGTGTGTGCGTGTGTGTGTGTGTGTGTTAGTGGACTCAGGAGGACACAGGGGCCACAGACACATATGCTTCCCAGTGTGCAGTCTGTTTGTGAGATGATTTAATGAGCAGTATAAAGGAAGATTGGATGGAATTTGGGAGTTGAAGTGCTGAAATATTGGACAGGAGCGCACAAAGACACACACACACACGCACACACACAATGTAATCAAACAGGATTTCTGAGTGCATTTCTTTCAAATATGGCGCATATATTAATGTTTCTTTTTTGGACTCTACTTCTTCATCAGTCTGGCTCGAGGATGTATTTATTGGATTTTAGGGGTGTAAGGGTTGTAAAACTGAGAGTGAAATCACAAAAGATTGTATAGCTCCATATAATCCTTTAGTGTGAGGACTGAGAGTCATTACTCTGCTATAAGAACTGGGTACCAGACTCAAACATGGACAGTCTTTTCAGACCGAAAATTGCTCATACCAGAAACATTGTCTAGAATATACATTCACTCTATATGTGGTGTCATTTGCACCTTCCTGTTCAATTCATAGACTTTGCATTATAATGAAGTCACAGTATTTGAAATAGCTGGATATGCATAGGAGTTAACATATATGTTACTAAACTGATTAAAATAAAGCAGTAAAACTCACCTGTTATACCATCAAAGGTGTTGCATAATCATGTTCGTGCAATGGGTAATATGCCTATTGAGCCAGAAATATTGTTTTTATAGCAGCACTGGAAATGGCCACCAGTGGAATTGGCAGCAAGGTTGAGTTAGATTCTCTATCCAGTTCTCTGAATACGCAACCTGGCCAAAAAACATCCCCCATTCTAATACTTTGTTCATTTCATTCGTCTTTTGCCTTGGTTACAGGGTCCGACCAAGCAAAACTGAATATCAACATGAAAAAGTACATTTGCACACATCATTCATAAAGTGGGCTAATTTTATAGCAAAAGATCTCTATGTTTATGGAACTGTTTTCCTTTTTAAAATACCACTTGTAGAAAAAAAGTTACAACCAGTTTTAATGATTGTACTTCTTACACCATAGCCATGCCTCAGACATAAAAATACAGCTCAAATTTGATGCTAAAAATTACGTCTAAATTTTTTTTAAACATATATTCAATCTGTCACATTTAAAACGACTATCTGTGAACTGTTACTGAGAAATTACTCTTTATTTGTAATTTACCTATATCAGTGCGGACCACCACTGTGTTAGTATTAAATACATTAAATAAAACATTGTGATTATATCTGGCTTGTTGTTTTAACCCTGTAAAGCCTGAACCATTATATAATTGATGGAAAATTCCAGTTCTTTGAAACTGGAGCCTTTATTGGTCCTTCTGAACAACCAAAAAAAGTTAGTTGTTTTTTTTTTCTTTTTCAAAAATCAATTTCCATGTGATTTTCAATTTTGTATCATTTAATATATCAGGTCTCAGTGCTCAAATATTATTATTTTTGAACAAACAAAAACATAATATAACACAAATATGTCTAACAAATTGATAATTCCTTTTCAAAATTGGCAAAGTTCTGCCTCCTGACAATCTTATAGTGTTACTGTAAAGGCCTCTGGTGAACGAATTCCTCCCTTCTGGTTGATTATCCATCTATTGCATGTATCTAATTGTATACATCAGGTTTTTTAAGAAAAAAAAAATCACACTGATCATGTAGAGGGCTTCAAAACTCATGTATCAAACATGATACATTTGGCGTTATAGGGTTAAAAAATAAGTCAACATTTTGGCTGATGCATACAATGGTAAAGAGTCATCCACGTGTTACTATGACAGCGTGTCCATGTGTTACCACATTCTCATGTCAATAAAACAGGCTTTTCAATATTTTATTCCAAAATTTATTTTCAGCATAGTTGAACATAATATCTAAAAGGTTTTGTCCTACTTGATATCGATTTCTGTCGAGAACTGCATGTTTTGAATGTTTGCGTAAAGCTTAAAAAAATTGATGTCCGTTTCAAGTCCACATGTTACCGAGCAGCAATTTGACATTTTTCACCAAAAAATTTTATCTCCCCAAATTTTGTGTTACATAATGTTAAAGTACTTATAAACACCTATTCTAATATGTATAATACATGCATATAAGTTCCTCTGCTTACATGATAGAGACTGTTGAACACCAAATGTGTCCATGTGTTACTGCTTGATCAGTGTTTTTGGCCAGAGATTTCATACTGATGATGAGAGGTTTGAACCACTGTGTGACATCTTCTGCAGCATATAACACAGATTCTCAATGGGGTTCAGGTCTGGAATCTAATCCATGCATGATGGTGACTCTGATGCACCCATTACTCTGGAACAGGGTCAGTCTGGACTCATCAGACAGGTGCATGGCTTTTTCCCATTGCACAGTTCAATCTTTGTGCTTTCTGGCAAATTGATTACTTGCTGGAGAAGAAATGAGAAGCTGCTGACTGCCTCCGTTAGGGTTGAAGATCTTGTTCCCAATAGAAGGCTCTTATCCACTTGCTTAGTTAAATCCAAGTGGGGTCTGTTTTGGCTGGGCTGGTCTCATCTGGGGTCTAGAAGGGAATGTGACAGGACAGAGATGAAAAGAACTGTTTTTGGTATATTCACATAGATGGATGTCACAAGCAGAGATATCTGGGAGATGTTAACCCTTTAAGATCCACCAGCCAATCAATTTGCATCTGTTTCAGAGTCATAAAAGCTGCAGTGAGTATGTGCTTGTGTTCCTTTTTTTTTTCCCAGTTGTTTTACTTTACTGTGTGTTTTAGGGTCAAAACACGTTTTACACGTTTTTACTAAATAAGGCACTCAGAATGTACTGGAACACACTGAACAGCAACAAGTATTTCAGTGTTGGCCCAGTAGTTTTTGTTTTGGGGCTCTTTTTTTCTAAATCAGTCCAACTCCAAAAAGCAGTTACATGGTCAAAACTCAGTAAAAATAAATAAATAAATAAATAAATAAATAAATGAAAATCATGACAACACTGCAAACAATAGTAAAAACAAAAAATGGTGTAAAGAAAAAAAAAAAGAAGCCCAAACCATCTATTTTTATAGTGAATCTGTCTCACTCACTGCTCTGTTTTGCCCTTCATTGCACATCTGGCAGAGGGGTGCACTGAGCATGCTCAGATGTCTTTGGAAAGCACAAGGTCTATTCTATCAGCATGTTTTGAAATTTTTCCTTTTGAGCCAGCGATTGAATTTTTATGAATATTTAAAATAAATCATACATTCAGAACGAGCACCACGGACACGTTAGGCGCTAAAGGGTTAAGATACCACCCTACACCACATTCATTGTTTTTTTTTTTTTTTTTTTTTATTGGCAACACTAGCTGATTCATGAATTTCCATCTTTTTAGATTTTAGCAAGGTCATGATAATCCACACCTGCGGATCCATAGACCTGTTATCCACTGCTGCTAGTATTTAGATGAGGTAACTCTTGTGGCGTTGTAACTATGGCTTTACTGACTGGCTCCCAGGCCTTTGCCCCACCATGATTCAGTGGCCCTCCGCTGCTGACTTTGATTAACTGAAGAGTTTTTACAACCTGCAATCAATGGTGAGGATTTACTGTATCCCATACATCCCTGGATCCTGCCGACAGACAAAAACAGACAGACAGAGACAGACTGTAAAACAAAATGAGGAAGAGTGGAGATACAGAGACGTACAGCTGGAGTGAGGCAGCAGAGGAAAGACACATTATAGCAAAGAGAAAATCAGAATGTGCGACAAAGAGGCAGAGAGGGGAAAACCTGGCAGCGGTCCCAGTGAAATATGTCCCGGTCCCAGACCTCCTTTAATAAACTGATAACATCCTTTCACCACAACTGTGTACAGCTGTACACCAAATATGTTTGTGGCTGGGGATGAGTGAGGGGTGTGTGTGAAGGGGGATGTGGTCAGAGCTTGTCAATTACAGCCAGAAGCACTTACTGCAACTGAAGGAGCTGGACTGCAATGAAAGACTTTCAGGAGGACTGGGCCTGACCACATAAGAAAGATTATTTTATAATGGCTTTAGGCTTTGATTCTGCACCTCCTGGTTTTGTGTGCAAACATGGGTGAAATATATTGATCAAGAGGCAGCTTAAATACAGTTGCCAACAGCCCCTCTTGATTTATTTAGATATTTATTCATATATTTATATATTCAAGTTCAACACCCAAAGATGAGCTGGAATTGGTAATATTTAGCTCAAGGTTGTGGTTATTGTCTGACATGATTTTACTTCTTTTGGTCTGATATTTTAAGATGCTTTATCAACAAATAATGGAGTCAGTGTCTTGACATCATTTAAATGTATGAAAATGTTGTTTTGTTTTTTCTGACTGTTTTTGACAAAAAGTACAGCCCCTCACAGCCCAGGAGATAACCTTGGGCTGTGAGGGGTATTTTTCCCTGCAGTTTTATTTGTAGACTAAATCCTTTTTCAATTAGCTTTAAAGGTGATCAATATAGATTAAAACATGAACAGTAGCTTTAAAATGTGTACTCACTTCAAACATACAGTAGAACAAGAACAAGAACACCTTGGGCTTTATTCAGACACTCCATTCAACGGTTCGCCCTCATCCCCTTCCACATAAACATATGGGTGGCACTAAGACGCTCTTTTATCCAGAGAAACACCAAGTTCTAAACCCACTCTGCCTTTTTAAACTCTTATGTACAAGGTGTCGAACCTATTTTTTTCCCATGTACTCTGGTCTTGATCCACATTTATATTCTAAGCAAAGACAAGTAAGCGTCCAAGGGGACCTTGATGTGCCCAGTACAAGCTTAACATTTGCCACTGTATAAAGTGGCTTTGCAGCCCCGCAAATGAGAAGGCTCAGACATTTGAAAATTGCCTGGCCTCCCTTCCTGCACGTAAAAGCTTTCTGTCACCTCATTTTTCAGGAGAATCTCTCTCTCTCTCTCTCTCTTTCTCGCTCTCTCGCTCCCTGTCCTACACCCTCCGTCCTCCATTCTCTCTTCTCAATACGTACCTTCTGTCTTCCCTCTATCTTTTTCAATCTTTCACTTTAGCCCTCCTTCCCTTTCTGCACCTCACTTCTGACTTTTTTATTCACATGTACAGTAGAATCAGCTTACACTTTCTGGCTGCAGAAAGCAAAGTAATATGTATCCACCCTCCAGCTGCTGGTGGGTACATTGTATGAATAAGGTAGACCTGTGTGGCTTTCAGTGGTAAGTAATAGGTTTCTATATAGTTTTAGGCAGCCCTGAAGCTTATTCCCACTCCACACCATCAGGGTGCTCAGCAGTGTCACCACCGCTTCATATGGTGCAGCACTGTGTGGTACAAAGGGTTTCCCTTTTTCCCCCTTTACTTTCTCTTTTACTTTTTGGACTATCATATTTATCAAAAATTAAGTAATTAAAACTAAAAAGCAACCAAGCATGTGCTGTGCACATGCACATACAGTACACTGAGCATAAAGCTGCTCTGTAGTCAAACTGTACACAAACTGTAATTGACAGTACTTTCCAACTCTAGAGTCACATCCTTGCTTTTATTCACTCCTCATTACTTCTTTTCATCCCTCCTCCTCTTTGCAAACCCCTGATTAACAGCATCTTTTCTTGTATGCATGAGTAACTGTTCAGTCATGCACAGAGTCTGTTAATAATAACCTATGTATTAGTGACACTTTTAAAAATATCATCATATAAAATGTATTCAGGCAAACAATCCAATAAAGGCCAATATTTTAAACAGTAATAGGAGCACAATGCCATAAGACACTGTTAAGCTGGAAGAAAATGCATCAAAGTAAGAATCATTCACTTAAAAAGTGACTTGAGTGACTCTTGAGTTGAGATGTATGCACAGATGTACGCACTAATGATTTCGCAATATATCATGTGCGTGCTTGTATGTCTACACTCAGACAAGCATCTGCCCTGTCATTTACATTCTAAGCGTGCCGGAACATTTGCATCCCCGTAAGGTATTTTTGCACATTGCATATTTAATTTTCATATTATCGCAGATGTGATTATAATGCAGAGCTACTTCATGTTCTCTCACTGCAAAACCGGCATGTTCTTCAACCTCTCCGGCAGTACGGGAAATCATTATTACCTCAGCATGTCTGTGTTTGTGTGTGTTGGAATGAAACTGTCTCTGGCTTGCATTACGTGTCTAAACCCATATGGTGGATCCTGAATGTGATGGCAGGATCTTCTCATTGGGAGTCTCGCCCTGGGGGGGGGGGGGGGGGGGGGGGGGGGGGGGGGGGG
>JAPQRP010000020.1:28858094-28868218 GCA_037367295.1 Apogon hyalosoma
AGATGGAACCCCCCCCCTACACACACACACACACACACACACACACACGCACGCATACACACACACACACACACACACACACACACGCACACACACACACACACACACACACACTTTGTGGGACTCTTTCTACTTTTCCACTTGATCTGATGATTGTGATTACAAATACGCACTGACATTAGGCTACAGTGTGACAAAATTATGTGTACCTGACAGTCTTTCAATCTAACCCCCACCCCCCCACCTTCAACCCCCCACCTATAAAATGAATCCGGCGCCGCTGCCCTTGCGTCTGGATTATTCCAGCGCACTGATGCCATTAGTGCTGACGTACACCAGGTTGCAGACATTTCGCACCCAGGCCGTCTCATGCTCCAAACGTCCAGGGTCTGAAAAAACCTGCTCCCGTATCCCAGAGCAGTTTCTCCATGATGACAACCAGTAGCACATGCAAAATCCTCATTTAAATAGGGCAGTCTCCAAGACTTTGCACCTGCTGTAATTTGCACAGGCGGTCTTAGGAAATCACCCGCAAACCGCTGTTCAACCCCAAATGCAAAACTGTAGATTGCACATACAAATTAGTACACACAAATTGGGATCTTAGTAGATCCGGCCCTAAATGCGACTTCTATCAGTTTTGAGTATGAACTGAATGCGACCCCATGTGCAAAAAAGGTCCTGACATCATACATAACCACGCAGGTACGCACTGTATTTACGGAAGTAAGTATGTTTTTCCTGCCGCTTCTTCTCCTGGAACGCAGAATTGTGAGGTTTGTTGCATTTCAATAAGGTCGGATGAATGCGACCTGGCCGTTCAGACTGAAGTCGCATTGCAAAATATCGGATACGGATTGGCTTTAGGACCACATATGAAAGTGGCCGGGGTCAGATTTGAAAAAAATCAGATTTGTGCTGTTCAAACTGTCGTTAACAGATCGGATACAGGTCACATATGGGCAAAAAAATCTGATTTGGGCCACATTTGCCTGCAGTCTGAATGTAGCCACCTTTCCTAAGACACCTTTCCTAAAGCTTGAAGAGGTTATTCTAAATATTCTCCTCATTGGTTGATTAAATAAAGCCGTGTTTAGGAGCGTTTAATGTGAGCCCAGTACCTATAAATATTAATAACAGTGCATAACCAATCGAAAAAGAGGAAAACTGCTGTGTTTTTTCTTTTTTTTTTGTTTTTTTGCTTTTGAATGAGCCATTTATATTTAGAGGTAGCAACTCCTATAAGTCCTGTTCCACTGAGTCCACAAAGCTGTATTGTCATGCATGTATCTATAGCAGAGCAGAGCAGATTTCATGTATTTTTTCTTTTGTCTGTGTTATGACAGGCACTTTTACTATCCCCTTATAAATATGAATAAACCAAGCATTGGCTCTAATAGCGAAGGTTTTAGCATTTTTAGTGTAACCATAGGGTAAGGAGAGGCAGATGGTATTCACTTAGTTACAATCTATAGCATCATTGCTGGTTGTCAGTAAAAATATCAAACATAGAACCTTTATTTATGAACACAGAGTTTGTCATTAAAGCTGTAACATTTAATATTTCTCCACTACCTAGAAACAGCTACATCTCCATATTTTATACACACACACACACACACACACACACACACACACACACACACATATATATATATATATATAAATATATATATACATACTTTATTTGCATTAAACCGCAGCTCATTCCTTCTCAAAGCCCTCAGACTATATAACAGTCTTATCTTATCTTATCTTATCTTATCTTATCTTATCTTGTCTTATCTTATCTCATCTCATCTCGTCTCGTCTCGTCTCGTCTTGTCTTATATCAGATGTTTTCAGATATCTTCAGTATCAGAAAAATGTGTTTTAGTCAGTGTCATGGTTTAATTTGATTAACTTTCAGTGCATCATATCCACTTAATGCTGAACATTACATTTCATTAGAATGATAAAATGTGAATATACATCACTAATGTACTGTGATTAAAACTTGAATACATAATCTTGTCTGTAAATATGTCACAGATTTTCAATACCAATATCTCCAATGTCATCTACTCCTGTATCATTATTTTTAGTGTTTAGAGATCTAGCAGATACTACATATTGTGTATTTAACAAGGACATGATCAGTTCAGCCACTGCAATTAGATAATTCACATCACTGGAAAATGACCTTATGATTTTAGTGTGTTGGAGTTGTGTCTAAATCTATGCCACACACCCACAGGCTGTGGAATCTGCTTCTGTTCAGCCAAGGCACAGTGAAGATACTTGGTATGAGGTCAGTGTTTTTGTCCTTGGCTGTACCTTTGAGACTGACTCAGAGAGACCAGTCCTGCTGTAACTGACACCGGCTATCTGTGTCCGGCATCTCCACTACCAGCTTCTAAATCCCCCCCTCCCCTCCCCAGCTCCTGTGCTGCCCTCAGGCCCTGCTCGGTCCGCCACGTCTCCAGAGAGGCCGTATTTATTACTCAGGGTTTCTCCTGCACCGTGCCAGAGGCTGACCTCCCTCATGTGGTCAGCATCCCCCCGGCTGTGGTTACAATCACATGCAGTCTGATATACAGGAAAGTCTGATTTATAAGTTACCAGGAAATAACTTTAACTTTGCCAGCTCCTTTCTTTTTTCCTTGCTGGCCTTGAGGACAGATGTAGAGATAAACCTGAAAAATTGTGTTGCACTGACGACATGTTTGCTCGAAAACATTTCAGCCCTCCTGATGTATACTGAGATAGTCATTTTCTAATGTATTTTTTATGCTTCATATCAAAACAAATCAGTAAAAATCTAGTCTAGAGTGTACCTGTGTGTGTACAAGACTGGTACAAAATTCCCTGGTTACTGACAAAAAAATAAACCTATGAAGACATACCATAGACAGTTCCTGTCAACCTGACTCTCAAATAGAAATTTTTCCAAGTTTAATGTGACAGCATCGACGCTGCTTTGATATGATTGTGCTCTGTTGAGTTTTCAGCATGTGTACAACAAGGGAACCCAGAGGTCCATTGTGTTAGATTTGGCTCCAGTGTTTTTATTTTGCTGTTTGTGGTGTTGAAATGCATCAGTGTCTCTCCCTGTTGTAAAGAGTGTGTTTCTCCTCCACACAACCTTTTGTTTTTCTGCACACAGCTGCACTGTGTTAATCTCCCACCACATACTGATAAACAAGCTTTTATTTACACAGTAAACTATAGATTGAATTTTTCCCTCAGAGATGTGTCTATTGATCTCAGCAGCTCTGTCATCAAATCAGATGAATCTTCAACGAGAACTAGGAATTCATAAGCTGTTTTACTTCCTGGATAACGTCGGTATTTATGACCATTGTGGTTCGGTGGTTAACATAATAATCCTTGTGTAAGTGTAGATTTCAGTCCAGAGACGTTTAAGCCAGGTGGTTTTTATAGTAAATGGGTTTAAAACGAGCATCTGCGTCTGTAAAACACCCTGGTAATTTGCCAGACCAGTCTGGCTGGGCTTTTTCTTCCTTCTCCCCAGTGCATGCTGGGATAGTTTTAACCACCCAGTGACCCTGAATAGACCTGGTATAAATGAGTAAAGTCATCATTTGAATGAAGACATTAAATTTCATTAAGGGCAAGGGTTTTCTATAAAAAGAGAAGAGTACTTGTCTCTGAAGTGTAACGATAACACTGTATTTTTTAAATACACTTCAAAGAGATGAAAGATGATGCTTAGCTCAAGTTAAGTTTATTTGTACAGCTCTTTAAAAGCCTTAAACACAATTACAGTCTCAATAGACTTCAGAGGACTTCGCTCCTACATTATGAAACGGTAAATGAAAATGAAGTATGACTTGACAACCCTCTATCCTGAGGCCAGCGCTGAGAAAAAAAGGAAAAAGAAAAATTCCCTTGACAAGTAACTCATCCTAACACACAGTGTGTTACAGAAAAACCACACAAGGGCAACATGTTGATTTCAGTTTCCTTTGTGTGCTCACATTTCCTCTCTGTGTTTTCATCTCTGTCTCCAGGTGCAGCAGGATGCAGGGCATACTGTCTGTGTGTGGACTGCAGCCCCTGCTGGCCCTCCTTCTGCTCCAAACTGTGGGCTGTGGTAAGTCCTCATTAAACTGTTGGCAGTCCCTGTCACCTGACCTGCAGTGTATGCACCACATGAGTCCTAATCCTAAACCTTCACTGAGTCTTTCTCAGCCCAAACAGAGCATGTGAGGACAGTGTAATAAGAGTTGAAGCTGCCCATCTCATCTCACTATGTGCAGTGAAACTGGTGTACGATAGTTCATGTTCACCTTCAGATCCTGTCGTGTGAGGAGTTTACAGACAGTCTGAATGGTGTTAAATAGACTAGTAATAAACTAGCAGTTACTGGGGACACTGACCAGTGGTGGACCCAGAAACAATGGAGGGGGGGGGGGTGCAAGAGAATGGCAGGGTCCAGGGTCAGAGCCCCAGTGGGAATTCAAGGGGGCAAAGCAAAGCAAAATTAACATGATAAATGCTTCAAAACACATAAAACTGTATTTTTTTTTATTATTATTAAACTCTACTAAAATGAATACAACTGAACCTCACTAATGTGACCACTTTTGGAACCAAAGTAGAGCTGGCTTTGATAAGGTTGTCCTCAGTTATGGCATTGAATTCCACTGCATTTCAAATAATTTAAAATTTGAAACACCAGGATACAGTAGAGGTATAGACCTATGTTTGACAACTTTGTGTGATTCACTCAATCACTGGCTGCATTCCACGGTAACTCAAAGATATTTATTAATATTCAGGCAGTCATATAGTTCCAGCTGTGTAATACATTCCATACCTTCTGTGATTCTGCTCAGTTGTTTTTCATTCAGACCCAAATGCTGCTAGAATAGACACTTGTCTCTTCATGATTCGACTTTAGTCTAGTTTAGATTTAACTCCCTTTACCATATAGACTCTCGTCGTAAATGACACGTGTGCAGTAGACCCCCTCCAATAGAAGAGAGGTGAGAGCCTTGGGATGTATACATTATTTTCAACATTTTACAAGTTCAAATGAGGGGGGGTCTGCAGGATGTCTTAACCCTAACAACAGGCTTGCATTACTTCCATCTTAACCCATAAAGACCCAGCGCTACTTTTATGTTCATTCCCAAACTAAATGTTCTCTATATTTAACCTTTGAGTGATTTATCACCATTTATTCATAATATTATCCTCTGTATTTTGTATTTTATCAGCATAAATTGGCTATTTTCCCACATTTAATTTGCTGATCATGAAGATGTTTATAAAAGCTTGGATTAAAGATGAGGGTTATCAAATTAAAATCAGAGAAAACAGCTAAAAAATTTGATTCAATGTTGTAGAAAATGATGGTGTTTCCACGGTAACTACAGAGCCTCTGAACATCCAAATAGGTCATATCTGATGACCATGAAAAGATGACAAACTGCATTTATACCAATTATTTACATGTATTGATAGAATTAATGGATCAACAGGTATTAAATATTTTAGATCAGTAGATGGTTTTAGGAGGTGATGAATGTTTGGGTCTTTATGGGTTAAAGTAAAAAAAAAAAAAAATCCCTCTCATGTGGTAAAAGATCTAACATCCATACTGCTTCCATCTTCTCAGCCATGACCTCCTCCATAGTCTTTTCTCCTATTTTGTATTTTAGGACCACACAGACTCCTCATAACCAGCTGAACACTGAGTCTGAGTCATTTTGAATAAACATAAAGTGTAAGATCCTGTGTCCTTTATTGAAAATCCATTATATTACTTGTGATATGTGCACTCCCTTAACTTATCTTTGGAACATGCTTTACCCTTCCTCCTACTTTTTAAAAAATAAAAATTGTTGCAGTATTTTATGAATACTCCATCTGACATGCATATGCGTCACAGGAGTGATCATGTAACTTCTTCAGTAAAAGTAATCAAATAAGAGTTGAATTCTAAATGATAAATTTTAATCAGATGTAGATCGAAGCATAATGTGTGGGTCGGTCCTCTTCCAGTCACACAGAGTGTCAATCCACGGGACGTGATAAATGATGCCCCCGGTGCAATTTGAAATCTGGTTGTAAAAGCTCCAAGGGAAGCATAGGGACTTTGTGAGAGGCATGATGATTTGTGCTAAATGCAATCAAGCATGTCCTTCCAATCAGTGATAAATAGGAACCACATCTCCTCCAGGAAGGCGCCCAGCACACAATCACCCCAACAGGAACAACTTGTACGAATTAATCTAAAATCAAACAATAATACAGCATCCTTCCAAATCAAGTGCTAAGGAGTGTCTTGACGCAAAGTGTGTCAGGTATATATTTGGCTTATTCTGTATTTTCTCAAGCTCATGTTTGTTTTATATTATCATTGCATTATTACTAATTAACTTCATTCTGCAAAATTTCCACATGCATGCCCCTGGCTTGTTAATTGACCTAATTATAGCTTACACTCACTAATACGGCGTCCAAATTTTGGAAAACAAATGAGCATTCATTAGTGACTGACTGTAATGTTAGTAAATTTAATGATCCTCTCACTGTCCATTGGGATTTGAAGCCCTCTGTGCCAGTCTGGGAACAGCAACTCATTCCTTCACTTGGTTTGTTTGATCTCTTCAGTCACACTGACATTTTCTCTATCGGTCATTTATCTCATTTTTTTCTCTATAACAGCAAATCATGAGAAACTGGCAGACTGCCACTGCTTAGCTACAGTAAGAGCCCACGTATTCTACTCATTTTATCTTTTTATAATTACCCCAACAGCATTTCAAAGAGGCAAAAAGATGAGATGTAAAGTAGAAAAACAAATCAGATTTCCAGAGCTCATTCATTCACTCAAACATTTTTAAAGGCGGAAATGATAGTTCATATTTTGTTCGACCTCAAATATGTTTTTTTTTTTTTTTTGTAATATGTATTTGCAGAACTCATTAAAATTTGCTTTGATTCGGTTGAAGAGTTGAAGTTTATGAACTTAATCCTCTCATTATGTGTCAGCAAGTTATTCACTCTCTTGAAAGCGGTTTGACATTTTACATTTGTTTGCATGTCTCTTTTACTGACTCTTTAAAAACCTTGATTATCACAGACCAAGAAAAACATTATTGGGTATTTCGAAGGGAAGCATCAGCAGAAATGTACTGTGAAGTATTGAATGCTTCTCAAATGGGTTTCATATATAATTAATGTATAAAAGAAGATAACCTGTTTCTGTCCAAAGCTTTCTGCACTTTTAAAATGTTAATGTGCTAGATGATCTTAATTGGTTTAAACAGAAATCAATAAAATATGATTGTTTTCAGTATCTTATATTATAACCAGCAGTCCTGATAGAATCCAAAGATGCTCAGTTTACTAAACAAGAGGAAAGAAAACACAGTATTTGCCCCGACATGTAGAGGAGTAGAAATGTAAAGTAACAGAAAATGGAAACAGTCAAGCACTTCAGGTTTGTACTGAAACACTTGAGTGAATGTTCTTACTTTTCACCACTGTATGTGCACTGCAAAAAGGGGTGTCTAAAAACAAGATAAAAACACTAAATCTGAGCAAAAAGGTACTCAAAACAAGTGAAATATCTGTCCATGCTGCAAAATAATTTCACTTGACAAGATTTCTTGAATTAAGATTGTTAAATCTAGAAATAAGCCTGTCTACAGATGTATGAACACCTAAAGGAGTCATATTTAGCTTTTTTTTCAAATGGAATTATGCAATTTAAAACATCTCCCTGTGGTCTACATAAACTATAAATGCTATGCTTGGGTGTGAATTCTTCATTAATTCAACCCCACAGGTTCATGTTCAACCCTATTTCTGAGTAATGACACCAGAAAGGATGTTTGAGCGCTGGCCCTTTAAATGCAAATGAGCCACTTGAAGCCCCACCCCCTCCAGGTTGTTGGCTGTGCTGCTCCGTCCCGTTCAGCCACTTGTGTTCGTTAAGACAACCAACAACTGAACATTTTAGGTAATTGGCTTGAAGTTTGGACATATTTTCAGTATGAACTACAACCGCTGCTGCTGACAAACAATTATGTCGTACTCGGAGAAATGTTCTTCGGAAGTCTAGACCTTATATGTGGAAATGCCGTGACATAACTAGTTATAAAATGTAACAGATTAAGCAGGAACTGAAACGGGTTGCAGAAATCCACTCGATTTTTGCCGAAATGAATATAAAGATAGCTTTGCAGCATCTGGAGGGTTCAAATTCAACCTGTATGAACTATTAGGATCCAAATACACAAATAAATGAACCAAAGACTAATAAAAGTGGGTTTAGCAAAATATGAACCCTTTAAAATAAGAAAATTACTCTTTAAACAAGATGAATTATCTAACACTAAATCTAAGTTGTTGTTTTTTTTAATCTTAGTAAGAACCAAATAATTTGCAGTGTGTATGTATGTGTGTGTGTAGCTCCCTATCTGTTTTTGGGCTGTTATATTTGTTAATTCCAGAGATCTCTGTGGGGAATAGTATAAAATACAAACACACATCCCTGAGCCTTGGTCTGCCCTCTCTCTGCTCTCCTTGTACTCCCTGCTGTGAATCTGTGTGTATATGCATGTTTTTGTGAGTATGTAGGACAGACTGCACACCCCCTCACTGCTCTTCGTGGCCTCCCCGACCGTCTGCTCCTCTCTGTATTATACTGTTTCTGCCTTCTGTGGAGGTTAAAAAAAAAAAAAAATCCACGGACCTGGCACAGGGGCCTTTCTGTGACTCAGGGCTCCGATTCCCGGGCAGAGAGATGATGAAAACACAGCCAAGTCCTCTGTCTTCCTCCATGTGTGTACATGTTGGTGTGGAGGCCCTCAGGTTACATCTGCCAGGTAGTTTATACAGCCAACTTGCCAAGCAGCACACAAACACACACAGAACCTCTGAGGAGAATGATAACACACTCACAACAACACTCATATATGCCTTTCAGCGCACATGACATGCAAGAAGACACTGTGTGCCTGTTCTGGAGGAGTTGGGGCTTTGAGAGCATTAACATCTCATGTATTTGCTTTCACATGCTCACTACCTGCATCGTACGCTCCTCTCTCATCCGAGCGGCTCTGGAAAAAGTCAGTGGGAGGTTGAAAACTACAGGGATGGTTGGCACAAAAACTTACCCCCTGACACTCTTTTTTTTGACATCCCAGAGATAGGAAAGAGGGAGTGTTTTTGTGGCAGGAGGCCAGATTATGGGCCGACGATGATGCAAACACTCCTGCCAGTTTGTACAAGCGCCGCTGTAGGTGAACATGTATTTATGAATCAGAGATGTTGGCAGCATGCTACATGGAATAAATGCATCATTATGGCTTCAGAAAGTGCAAAGATTAGTCTCAGCAACAGCCTCGGTGGAAGTTCTTGTGAAGCCTGACACGGGCTGGTAGGAGCAAAGCCACAGCCTAGTGGGTAATGTTTGTCACCAGGTGAGGATGAAGAGGCAAGACGGGGCAGTCTGGGTCAGAAAGAGGTGAGAGGAGGAAGGGAGTGGGAATAAGAGACAAAAGGAATGTGAATGGGGAAAAAAACAACAAGGAAAGGAGAAGAATAGTTTGAAAATTGCAAAGATGTATTATAGGTTGGACAATATGACCATATCGTTAGCCTCACAGCATAATTGCCAAACTCATACACTGCAGTATCGAGACATGTTAAATTCAGGTGTTTCTTTTCTAACAGGGGTCTGGGCAACAAAACAATGACAAATGTGATAAATATCATACTGGTTATTAATTTTGATGTTTATATCTCAAATCAGCATGAACAGGACATCTTACAGTTGTATGTAGCATGATGTGTCCTAATATTTTTGTCCCTATAGTTTATAAACATCAATATTTCCTTAAAGTTTAATGGGAGTTTTTTTCTGCCTGAGTGAGATGTGAAGAAATTAAATGGTTAGTTGTGGTAGAAATAATTATTTACAGTCAGAGCACAAAAAAATATTTAAGAAATGTAGGGGTGGAACATTTAAAATTGTAGTCATGGATTAAAAAAAACAAAAACAACAAAATCAGTGCTGAGAGAAATTAATAATAATAATAATAATGGATTAGATTTATATTGCGCTTTTCTATGAACGCATACTCAAAGCACGTACAGTGGAT
>JAPQRP010000020.1:28886458-28899356 GCA_037367295.1 Apogon hyalosoma
ATATACACCAAACATACATATAAAACTATTAAAACACAAGCAGAAAAGCAATTTGTACAATATGTACTACAAAATATATTATTAATATGATAATTAAATTAAATATCCATAAATAAGGGTGTGAAAATATTGTTGTGATAACAAGTAATGTTTCCTGTGATTTCATTTACACATAGAAATGATTTCTCCTCTTATCTTCTCACCACAGGCATCACCAACGCAGACACTGTGGTGAATATGCGGAAGGTGACCCATCAGACCATTAGTGAAGAGCTCTCTAAAACGGTTCTCCTGCCCTGCCTCTTCACTCTCCGCCCCAGTGCTGGTTCTTCCCACGAGCCCCCCAGGATCAAGTGGACCAAGGTTTGGGGCCAGAGAGGCTCAGATGGTCTGCAGAAGGAACAGTCCGTCCTTGTGGCCAAAGACAATGTAGTAAAGGTACAATAAATACAGACGCGACCCCCTGACAATGTTTATCAAACGACTGGGGGTCATGTCTTTATTGATTCCTTTCACTGATTTTTACATTACACCCTTTCTTCATTACTTGTAATTTTCCATTTATCCTTCTCATCAGGTGAAGAAAGCTTTTCAAGGTCGTGTAACGTTGCCTGGTTACAATGAGAACCGCTACAATGCAACTCTCGCTCTGACGGGGCTACGTTCCAGCGACTCTGGACTGTACCGCTGTGAGGTTGTGGTGGGAATCAATGACGAACAGGACACAGTGCCTTTGGAGGTCAAAGGTAAGTACACTGTAAACACAATTTTGAAACATCAGTCCTTGTGGTGGAGGAAAATTCATGCTACCAATAACCTAAAAGTTTGATCTTCTTGTGATTAATGACATTTACTAAACAACTTAAAGATATGATGTGACTTTACTGATCCTACTGTGGGGAAAATGGAGCAGCAAAAACAGAAAATGCAAAAGACAGTGCAGCTCTCTTGCTGCAGCTCTAAAGGATTTGAATAAATATTTCTGTATGCTATAATGTAACGTGTATTTCAAGAACATTTACATATTTATGGGAACTAAAAAAATTCTGAGCCAATTTTTTTATGTGTTCAGCGCATCCCTAACATATTATATGAGATATGTACTAGCTTGGTAGTTACAGCTTCTGTGAGCTGGTACATTTCCTTGCATCCCACAGGGCATTTAGTCGTTCAGTGGCTTTAATGTCTATACCATAAATACACCATCAACAACCCAGCCCTTACACAGTTCCTTACAGCTTTTACAAGTGTAGAATTAAAACTATCTCTCTGGCTCTTTCCTATTTGCTACCTTGCAAAATTGTTGCAATAAAGAAAATAGGATCATCGCATTGTCTAAAAATGCACGTCCCATCAAAATTAATCATTACAAGTGTGATTTCAAACAGTTCTCAACACTGACCTACAGAACAAAAGCTACACCTACTTTGAGGAGAAAATGGCCAAGAATTTAACCCGTGTCATTAGCTTGAAGCGCACCATCCAGCCAATCTACTTGAACACTAATGAAATATAGAGAAAAACAGAGAAACCAAGACTCTGTAAGTACCTCTTGATATGGATTACTCCTGTGATTCAGTTATCATCTGTTCACAAACCCCATAATACAATCACCACAATGAGTACCACAATAGTGATGTACAGAGTAATTAACCCTGTTTAGCTGTCATGTGTTTTACCTTAACACCGAATTGCTGTAGCATCTAAACTCTCCTCTCTTGCATGTGTGCAGCTCCCCCATCGCCCTCAAGGTCTGCCACTATGAATAATAATGACCCTATTCTCCAAGTCAGGCTAATACTGCCGTTACAGCCGGGGTTGTTTACTATCCGTGTAAAATGTATGATTATGGACAAAAGGTGAGAGCTCAAGAACACATTAAACATCATTGACCTCGGCCACTCAGGTACTGTTCGTGTCCTGAAGTCCTAATGAAAGCAATAAGGCAGGAACCCAGCGGCGTATGACACTGTCAAAGAGCCATTTACTGAAATATCTGTATCCGGGACACCCATATTTGCTACTTACCTGGAGCTAGTTCACTGTAGTATAACCATAATTACTGTGTCAGAGTATTTTAGCTGCAGAGCATCACATTCTTTTCAGGTCACTCACTATTTTTAATAATACGCCATTATCATAATGGCTACAGGGAATTACACAATGCTTCAGCCACTGTACACGATGTTGTCGCTTGCCACAAATCCACGCTTGCATTGCTAACATCAGCCATGCTGAAATGCTAAAAGCCCATCAGCTTTCTTTCCAGATACAGCACTCTACAATGGCTGCATTCTCTCATTCAAAGGAACACAGATAGCCTCTTCTTTAATGGCTCAGATGTGAATATCTGTGTGTGTATGTGTGCATATGTAGGGCTTCTCAACTGCTGTGTGTTTGTGCTCAATCAAGCGTGTGTGTAAATGTCAGTATAGGCTATAATGTCTTTATAGCCTACGTTTTTCAAAGAAACCAGTGCACGTGTTTTTTCCTCTATAAGAACACTTTGCATTTAGTAATCTAGACCCCTGTCATTATGCTTGGGAGACCCTGTGTCCTCCATTTCTCGGCCAATCGATTAACATGGTATGAAAACCACTTCTTCAGAGGGAAACCAATTATGTTGGCGGCGAGAAGTAGCCATCTCCAGGGCTTAGTCTTAATTGGCAGTCACGCTACATGGCAGACCGTAGCCATCCTCACACTAATTCTACTGAGTGCATAATGTATTAATTAACAGATATTGATACCGCTAAGCTATATCAATATCATATTAATCCGCATGGCTTTCCTCATAAACTCGTTTGTGTGTGCCTGCGCCTCGATGAGTCGTCCTCCCTCTTTTGCCATCACTTTTCGTAATTTCTCCCTTGCTGCCTCTGTCTTACTCAATCCCTGTTTTCTCTCCATATTCCTTCTTTTTCTTGGCATGTATTGACTGGTCAGTTGGCCGTGTCTCACCAATTAGAATACGGTGCCATTGATTGCGTGTGTCAGCTGTTGTCTGCGCTGAAATATGGTTGCACACTATTAACTGGTGAGTGGATGGTAGTTTGTATGTCAGCGCTGGACAGGGTGAAAAGGTATTGTAATTGCTGCTGCGACCTCTGCGATGTGGCAGACTTATATCAACGCTCCGTGTCGTTGTACTACTGTAGCTGGACCGCTGTGAATCTCCCGGGTGAACTTTCTTCGCACATATTTTTCATCTGGGTTCAACACAGTGCAGCTCTAATGCCTTATTACTCATTTTGAATAGTTTGAGTTCCTTCAACATTGTCTTACTTTATCATTGCATGCATAGCGTGATTCAGTAATGCTGAATGTATATTAACACTTGTAGGGAAGGTACAGATAAAGCAATTTGCTTTTTTCATAGAAAGGATGCATTTTTTCCACACACTACACACATGTTGTTCTGCAGTCAGCTTAAAATAAGTCTAAGAAGGTGGTTCACTTGGTAGGAACATTAACTGACACGAATGCAAGACAAAGCAAAGACAAAAAGACAAAAACAAAATTTATTTCAAGGTGTTTCTTCAGGTCAGACGTTAAGTCCTTGAACACAAACTAACTTTTACATGCACGGCTTACCAATCTGCAGAAAAACTTTTATGATGTGTCTTAAATCACAGTAAAATATGAAATTACTGATGCCTGTGTAATTTCAGAGTAAGTACTACAGACCTAGTCCTTTTTAGTAACGCTCTTATGTTGACTTATTTAACTGTAACATCTAACTAAAACCAGTCATAATTTGTACTCGTCTGGTACATGTTTTCTGTTCCATCCCAGTGCCACAGGTTACGGTATGAATTCAACCTTTTTATTGTTTAATATTCTATAATTTTCATAGTAGTTTTAATCAGATGCCTCCACTATTCTCTCATTATGTTCAAGGCAGTTCTTTGAATGTCTGGCAGTTATGGTTTGTGAGGTCATTACAGTCTTGACCTTTAACCTTTGGCCCCCAAGAACGAGTCCTTGAGTCTAAGTGAATGCCAAATTAGAGAAAAAAAATGCTTCAAGGGATTGCTGAGATATTGTGATCATAAGAATGGATAAATAAACCACAGTAACTTTGACCTGTTACTTTTGGCCACCGAAGTCTCTTCAGTTCATTCTTGTGTCTGAATCAACATTGGTGCCAAATGTTGCAACCTCCTGCCAAACTGTTCCTGAAATATCGTGTTTTAAACCTACTGGGGACAGACACAGATTCATCTGAAAAGACCTGCCATTTTACTGTAAACATAAGCAGTCGCGTAAGTGCAGTGTACGACTCCTGTTACTACAACGGTCCGAAGGATACAGACTCTTCAACAACGCTACAATGAGGGCAACATGCAGTCATAAATGGCGCCTTCCTGTTCCTCTCCCTGGAGAGTGTGGGGAGACATGTGAAGATGCAGAGGGTAAAAATAAAGCAATGAGGTATTGGGCACTCAACCCCCCAGTGGAATAGGACTGGGTATCCCATGCTGAGAAAACCCATTTGTCTTTGGTGAATGTATTGGCCAGGCTGCTAGTATCTCTGTTTGCACTAGATCCCATAGCCTCAGAGGGGAAAAGATGGAGACACAGAATTTAGGTGAAAGAAGAGTACAAAACAAAAGAGAGAAAAAAATCTGCTCTACAATTCTATGGAAAATAAGATCAGAATGCCAGAATGGCTGGACGGACGGCTGGGATTAAGGGAGCTGTGTCCGTGTGTGACACATGGCCCTTTCTGCTTTCTGTACCCGTAGCCCGCAGTGCTAATGCTTCAATTGCCACACAGGCTTCCATCTCACAGGAATCTCTGTCACTCTCCCAGACAAAGCCAGAGAAGATAAAGGAGGCATGTTAGTAGCCAGACACCCACTGGCTTTCATGTAGCTGGATGCTCCTCAGGGGAGCAGCATTCAGTGAATGGCAGGCAGAGGTGGGAGGTGAGGGATTGTTAGACAGACACTTCTGAAGCTATTCCTCTCCCATTTAAGTGGAATATATGCTCCTTACACAACTCAGGGAATTGTGCCACACTCTGTTCCATACTCCTTTTTAGCTCGCCGACTGATAGGCCATAAGCCATCGTGAAGGCGCTGTGTCTGGCGTCATCTTTGTCGTCATCGTCTTTGTTAGCAATTTTTTCAAACATCTTCTGCGACAAAACTACTGGTCGGATTAATTTCATATTTTAGATGTAGCAAGTAAGCAAGCGAAGGTTATTTATATAGCACCTTTCTCAGACAAGAGAAGTCACAAAGTGCTTCACAAAAGATAATAAAATACAAATAAGAACAGATATAAAATTGCGATCATAAAAAGGTGTAAATTTAAAATAATCAAGTTGGTCATATAACAATTCTTTATCTACTGATGTAGCTTCCTTTGGACAATATCTTACAAAGTTTGTTCACAGTTTTGAGAAACTTTGATTTTTAATTTTTGAAATATTAATAATTTGCCTTTACTCACAATGAGCCATATTTTGATGTTTTATTACATGGAAATGGTTACAGATATCAGTATAGTTACTACTGAGCACTAATAGGAAGTCATATAAGGACTGTCATTTGGGTTCATGACCTTTGACCTTGAGTGTCATTGAAGGGTCAATAGGCTCTATAGACACAGCTCCACTACTTCCTGAACTTAAGGTAGCTCCTTTATTTCCTGTCTTTTGTTATTGGACACACTAATTAATCCAGGTGTGACTGCTACTTCTTGTTGTGACTACTGTGGTCAGAGCTTCCTTAAGTTCAGGAAGTAGTGGAGCTGTGCATAGAGCTCATTTCAGGGTCACCATTGTCTACATTTCAATAATCTTCTACCCTGTAACTACTGGTCAGATTCAATTCAATTTTTTTTCTATAACTTATTTGGGACTATGTCTACAAATTGTGTTTACAGTTTTGACGTATTTGGATTTTTGAATTTCTGACACATTTTTCAAATGTCAAAAAAATTGCCTTTACTTATAATGGTCCATATTTTGATGCCTTATAACATGGAAATGGTTTGAAATATCAATTTGTTTCTATTGAGCACTGATAGGAAGTCATGATTAGTTGAGTTTATCCCATAGTGAAAGTACATCCCATTTCTATTGGGAGATTAAGCTTCTTCATCAAGACCACAGGACTCTAACATAGAGCCAGAGCCTGACAACCTCACACATTCAACTTGTTATTGATTATTGATAGAATACACCAGAGAGATACAGGACCATTGGCCTTATTCTTTATTCTGCTTCCAATTTTTAACCTCTGAAATTCCATATTTATGTATTCCTGCCTTGCTCACAAACTCTCTGGTTTGGCAATTTAATAACACACATATCCTTGAATGCCTTTTTTGTCTTTCCATCATGAGTGTGGAGGCTGGCAGAGCGCAGCTGGGTAACACTGAGCTTGTACTGTTAAAGCGGTAAAATAAACATCACCACTGTTTGTCATACACTGTATCCAAGGGCAACATCTCTTTTCTCTGATGATAAGCGGCCAACTGTCTGATGCAAATGAGACTCACGTACGGAGGTTGCTGAACCTGAATGCTGCCGTTTCCTCCCGCACAGATGGAACAATGTCAGCACATGATGATAATGTCTAGAGGGCGTTGTGTTTATGTGTCTGTGTGCATGTACTGTACACGCTCCTGTTTTAATGGTTCAAGGTGACAGTTCATAAATCAGTATATCTGTGACCCAGAGGCTGCAGTTCATAAAATCATTTGTCGTCACATCCCTCTACCTCTTTATTCCAGGTGTGGTATTTCATTACCGGGCTCCTCACGACCGCTATGCGCTGTCCTTCGCCGACGCCAAAAGGGTGTGTGTGGAGAATTCAGCAGTCATTGCATCCCCGGGCCAGCTGCAGGCTACCTTTGCTGACGGCTATGACAACTGCGATGCTGGATGGCTGTCCGACCAGACTGTGCGGTGAGGCTTTAAACTTAGCATAAATGAGCAGTGGGGGATTCAAAAGCCAAACTTTAGGTTTGTTGCTGCTGGAATGACTGATGGGATAGCTACATTTTTACTGCCACTTTGCTTATTTATGTTTTACAACCCAGCATCTTTGATTGTGTTGAATTAGACTCTGTTGGTACGTTGTTATAAAGGTCATATTCAACGGTGAAATTTCATCAAAGCAACATAAAGATGAGAGAAACGGCAACAATTATTAATTACTGTATCATCAACTGCCCCATAAATGTTGTCATGGCAACAACATAAAGATGAGAGAAACGGCAACAATTATTAATTACTGTATCATCAACAGCCCCATAAATGTTGTCATGGCAACAACATAAAGATGAGAGAAACGGCAACAATTATTAATTACTGTATCATCAACAGCCCCATAAATGTTGTCATGGCAACAAATACTATATTGTTGCCATAAATAAAAGTGCCTAGTCAAATCAATATAGCATTAGCAAACAGTGAATTTCATCTTTCCAGTAACTACCTTTCAATTATTTAAATAGACATTCATGCCTGTCCTTATTAAAGTACTGTCAAATTGTTCTTGTGATTTTTGCCAGCTACATATCTACACAGGACACCAAACACAGGGTTGAACCAGAAACTCATCTATCAATCCTGATGTTCGTAATCTTGACAGCTCATCCGAATGTCCCGGTCTGAGCAGTAACTAGCAGTGCCGAGCTGGGTTTGCTGACAGCTTGTGCATGTAAGGTCTGATTTAAAATGGCTGTCACATATTTGTTTCAAGCCAGATGATACGAAAAGTAAATGCTCTCTGCCTTTAGGAATACGTCTGAAATCTTGGTACAGTAACTTATTTTGATTTTCTGGAGGTTTCTAAAAAGATAGCAACATAATTGGACCTAATTGCTTGTTTGCACACTGGAAATGCCGTTAACTCCATCTGCCCCTCTGAGCTGTCTGTCAGGTTGCCACTTGCACTTCAGCTTGCCACTTTCCATTAAGCCACACTTAACATTACCAGTCAGAGCTTGTCTCTCAAACACTGTTCTCCATATCAACATTTTAATTTCGGATCGTTGTTGCGTCGGTAGCCAAAAAGATTGGCTGTTTTCTTTCTGACAATTTTTCACAACCTTCCGGCTGTACAGCTTCCCATCCTATTTCTTCCTCTCCTTCTGCTCGGTGCTCCTGTTGTTTTCACATGGGAGATATCTAATTGGTCCAGATCCAGGAGGCTTTGACTGCACATCAGCCAGGAGGAAAGTGTCCAATTAATACTCTGGAAAAATACAGACATCAGTCATCGCCTCATCAGCCACCAGGCAGAAACAGGAAAAAAGAGAAAGGGCAGAGTGACTACAAGACTTGGTTATCTCTGATGCTTGCTTGAAGTACTTCAGTTTTTTCTTGTGTGTGCAGTCGTGTGTGTGTCTGCGTGTCCTCTACATGTATGTCTGATTGTGTGTGTCGTTTCCTAGTACTTCATAAGCCTCCGTATGCCCAGCGTAATCTTTTAATCAGCCTCTTTGCCTGTGCCCCGGTGCTGCTGAAATCAATGTTCTTGTGGAATAATTGCTCAGTCGGAGCCTGAATATAGATCGCTGTTTTCTCAGCCCCACCAGCACGCCAAGCCACTGAAGGAATTCCTGATTCCTCTAACCTCTCCTTGACTTCGCTCCCTTCTTTGCCGCTCTTTTTTTCTGTCTAAAGCCACACAGTAAGTGGTCTTCATTTAGTGCCACAGTATTAAACGCTTTTAGCAACTGTTAAAAGTAAAACAGTCGGGTAATTATCACATGAAACCCATGCAGAGGGCAGGATAATTAAAAGAAACAACATACTGTATCTGTTAAATTGCTTTCCAATTACTGTCCTGAGGTTGTTGTGATATTTTAATACTGTTAATGCTGAATAGCAGTTTCAGGGAAAGATTTTGTGTTTATTTGTTTTTATTCTATGGTAAATGTAGTTATATATTCAAGGAAAGAGGATGTGCTTAAGTTCATTGTATTCACAGGAAGAGGATGATAAAAGTGCACTTCAGTTTTCTCTTTTCTTGTATACATATGAACACAGTCATCCCTTGGGAAAAAAAAAGTTTGTCTTTTGCTTCCTTTTTCATGACCACGCTGTATTCATCTCTCACTGTCTCTGTTTCTGGCCCTTTATCTGTAGGTACCCCATCCAAGCTCCTCGGCCTGGTTGCTATGGCGATCGCGAGGACTCACCTGGAGTCCGTAACTACGGCAATAGGTCCCCCGATGAGCTTTTTGATGTCTACTGCTTCGCCAAGCAGCTTCAAGGTAGGAGTCAGGAGCTTCGGCCATAAATTTGGGTTTAGTCATGCATGGGTCCACTAAGCCCTGGGTGTGCTGCACAAGAACGCTGTGACTAGGATTTAATAATCTGTTAGCAGAGAAAGGAAGAGGGAAGTGAGAGAGGAAAGAGTGGAGAGCTTGCAGAGCTCAGAAGGAGACAGGCAAATAATTTTAAGTCTGGCCGTCTTGTTAGAACTTCCTGCAGGCAAAAGTGAAGTGGGTCAGTAGTGCTATCCTGAAACTTTTCCTCTACAGGCTGACAAATGTCTATGAGATTTACAGCACCATTTCAAGGGGTTGGGTTGGGTTTTTCTTTAAGTGGAGTGGTATGAGGTACTTATCCATAATCAGTGTATTACCTGCAGGAGATGTCAGTCAGTCCCCACTTTGGAGAAGCAGTAAAGAAGAGTAAAAGCACAGAAGCTGAATGGTGGTGTTGCTGTGTTCAAGATCAGCAACAAAATGTTTTTAGTCAGCTTTTACCTATGGGGAAAATGAAGCTGTTTTGTTGTTTTCTTTAAAGCTCTCACTCTTACATGGTAAAAAACAGTAATCTTATCCTCCAGAACACAGGAGTTGCTGGTTTATCATTGATTTCAGTGCTTAGCTTATTATGGGACTTTGGGGTTTTATGTTAGTTTAGCCTAGCACGCTTGCCTCACAGCAAGAAGGTCCTGGGTTCGATTCCAACACCAGTGGAGTTTACATGTTCTTCCTGTGTCTGCGTGGGTTCTCTACAGGTACTCCGGCTTCCTCCCACCATCCAAACACATGCACTGATAGGTTAATGGGTTAATCTAAATTGCCCACAGGTGTGAATGTGAGAGTGACTGTTTGTCTCTATATGTCAGCCCTGAGATGAAGTGGAGACTTGTCCAGGGTGTACCCCGCCTTCACCCATAAGTAGCTGGGATAGGCTCCAGCGACCCCTGTGACCCTAATGAGGATAATGTGGGTCCAGAAAATGAATGAATGTTAGTTTAGCCCATAAGGACCCAGTGTTACTTTTATGGCACTTCTTAAATGATTGTTTCTCTATTTTTAACCTTCCTTAATGGATTTATCACAATTTATTGTCATATTATGATCTGTGTTTTGTGTTTTTTCAGCGAAAATCAGGTATTTTTCTGTATTTAATTGACTAACCATGTAGCTGTTCATAAAAGCTCAGAGTAAAGTTGTGGATTATTATATCAGAAACAGAGAAAACTGAAGAAAAAGAGACTTTTTCAGCAAATTTATCAATAACTGA
This sequence comes from Apogon hyalosoma, assembly GCA_037367295.1. Lineage (NCBI taxonomy): Eukaryota > Metazoa > Chordata > Actinopteri > Kurtiformes > Apogonidae > Apogon > Apogon hyalosoma. The sequence goes on from JAPQRP010000020.1 coordinate 28,896,966, forward strand.
GCTTAAAAACATGTGTCTCCATCCACTGTCATTTATCACTACTATCACTATGGAGCTCCTGACTGCATTTTATACTAATTATTTACATGCATTGATAGGATTTGTGGATCAGCAGGTATTAAACAGTTTATATCAGTAGATGGTTTTGGTAGACGGTGGATGTTTGGGCCTTTATGGGTTAAGTCCAAACATTAAACAAACCAAAAAGTAAAGAGCTTTAACTGTAGTTCCTCCACTGAATATATATTAAGTACCTCATTTGACCCCACTTTAAACATTTCAACAAACCATTTATTCATGAAAAGTGGCTCATCTTTTTTGCATGAACACCATAAGAGGATGAATTTCGGTCTATGTGCAGCCACACAAAGTGCAGAAGGGCTGGGTGAAGGGGAATATAACCAGTCACATCACTGGTTTCGTAACACCTCAGCAGTCACTGAGGAGTCTGACGCCAGCTGCTCAGCCAATAGAAAGAAGCCTGTCTGTTGTTTAGTGGAAAGTATGGAACATTATAATGTGAACACACAACAGTGTAAATCTATCTATGACCCACAGGCAGATGGTGGTGTTTTTATAGCTGTCTTTCCCACACTCTGGCACTCAAAATGCGTAGTAGAACAGTCTTTATTGGATTGGAGTAAAATGCAAAACAAAGCTATATTGTATCAGATCACTTTTCTAATTAAAATAGAAGAGGAGTCTTTTTCTGCTACTCTTTGCTCAGATTTTGCATGTTCAAGGATCTCTCTCTTTTTCATACCTGAATCTGAAAACATCAATTTCTGACACTGATTGTAACTACTGTGATTATAAACTCAAAATTACAATAAACTGTTAAATGTTGGCTTTACCCAAGTGATTTGAAAAGGCAGAAGAAAGGACTGAATATGCTTTTGCTGGATAGGGTAATGTTTTTTTCACAATGGAAAAGGAAACCTGTTCTGTGATTTTGTCATTGACTAGTGTGATGTAGGTCAGGTAACATTACTCATCTGTCTTAGGTTCTGATATCCCTGCCCTGACTCATTTCTTAGGTTAATGAGGCAGCAAAGGTCAAGTAAAAGTAAAAACTGCAGATGAAGTGAAGGCAGTTTATTATGTATTTTTGTACATTTGATTCCTTGAGAAACAGCAAATGTCTCTTTTAAGTTCCCTGAAAAGGTTTGGGAATGATATATGCTTTTTGTTTGCTTTTTCTAGACTTGATACCTACTCTTTCTTAACCCATAAAAACACAATACTACTTTTATAGCAGCTTCCAAATGACTTTTTCTCACTATTTAACCTTTAAGTGATTTATCACTATTTATTCTAATATTATCCTCTGTATTTTGCATTTTTTTCAGTTTAAATCATGTATTTTACTTGTGATAGGCAATAGAATCTATCTATCTATCTATCTATCTATCTATCTATCTATCTATCTATCTATCTATCTATCTATCTATCTATCTATCTTTTTCCCGTATTTAATTCACTGATCATGTAGATGTTCATTAAAGCTCAGATCAAAATTGAATGTTATTATATAAAAAATAGAGAAATCTGAAGAAAAACTGACTTTTTTAAAATCACAATATATCAATAAGTGAACATAAACCTGTTTCTCCATCCACTGTCATTGATCCAACTCCATGGGTTTTAGTGGTGAATCAGTGTTGTAGAAGATGACTGTGTTTCCACGTTAACTACGGAGCCTCTGAACGCCCAAATGGGTCATATCTGATGACCATGAAAAGACGACAAACTGCATTTTACACCAATTATTTACATGTATTGAGAAGTTTAGTGGATCAATAGGTATTAATTGTTTTACAACAGTAGACGATTTTGTTGGATGGTGGATGTTTGGGTCTTTATGGGTTAAAAAAAGTGTAGCGGCTATGTCATGCATTAATTAGAACCTCCTACCTACACATATACGCCTCTCAGTGCAACGTATTCATATATAGAACCTTTTCAATGCAGCCTGGCACTTAACATGCCAGTGTATTGCACACTTTTAACATGTCTTTTACTTTGAGTCGTGCTGACAGCCACACAAAAACCACCACAGTCACTATACTGCTGCCTTCACCTGTGCAGAGCCTGCTGCCATTGGTGCCAGAGTTATAACTGTCGCTCCACACTCTGTGCTGTGCTGAGCTTGATGTTTCCTTTGTTGGGAGTAACAAGGTCAGACTCTAGATAGCGACTATCAAGGCAACACATAATTTACATTTATATTGTAATCAATTGCACATGAGTTGGCGGACTGACACTGTGTAGTACTTAGTTTACCATTTCATATTCAAGACAGTGCAGCAGGGTGTGTAGCAGCAAACTCAGACAGTAGAACAGGAGGAAACACTCAGATCCTCCCTCTCTCTCTCTCTATATATATATACA
>JAPQRP010000020.1:28899456-28917451 GCA_037367295.1 Apogon hyalosoma
TATATATACATACACACACACAAGTACTGGTGTTAGACACAGAGTCTTACTTATGTAAAAACATGCAAGTATAGGAAAATGTGTAAGTAGTCATTATGTAGTAAAATTGTCCCTGTGTATCACTGTCAAACTTTTTTAAAGTCATGTTCCACATTCAGCCCAATATGATCTCAAGTTGGCACTGAACTGGTAAAATAATAACACAATAACCTAGAAATAATGTCAACTCCAAAATTTTCTCTATGATTTAGAGCATGGGTGTCAAACATACAGCCCGTGGGCCAAAACCAGCCCACCAAAAGGGTCCAGTCCAGCCCGCGGGATGAATTTGTGAAATGCAGAAATTACCCTGAAGATATGAAGAATCATTGTAGTTCAGGTTCCATATTCAGACCAATATGATCTCAAGTGGGTCAAACCAGTAAAATACTATCATAGTAACCTATAAATAATGACAACTGCAAATTTTTCTCTTTGTTTTAGTGTAAAAACAAAAATTAAATTACATGAAAATGTTTACATTTATAAAGTATCCTTTCACAAAAAACTGGAAAACCTGAACAATTATGAACCTGAAATGTGTAATTTTACCAATATTCTGCCTATTTCTAAATGTTTTGTGTCTTTGTAGAGCCACTATGATCTGTAAGTTGTCATGCACATGTGGAAATGATAATCTGAGGCATAATATTGTTAAAATTACTCTTATATTTCTTAATTTTTTTCATAGTTGTTCATGTTATTCACATTTTTTTTAAAGGATAGTTTGTAGATGTAGACATTTTTATCTTGTAATTTTACTTTTTTCACTCTAAAACAGAGAAAAGTTTGGATTTGACATTATTTATATATTATGTTATTATTATTTTGCTGGTCCGGCCTACTTCAGGTGATATTGACCCTGAACTAAAATGAGTTTGACACCCCTGATTTAGAGTGAAAAACTTAAAATTACATAATGAAAAAATGTTTACAACTTCAAACTACCCTTTAAAACTATCCTTAACATCCTGAAATTTATTTAGAAAAATTTGTGCGATATGCCTCAGATTATCATTTACACATGTACATTACAATTTACAGATCACAGTAGATCTACAAAGACACAAAACATTGAGCAACAGGCAGAATAGTGTTAAAATTACACCTATGTCTCTTAAGACATTTCAGGTTGTTCATATTTGTTCAGGTTCTTCATATTTTTGTGAAAGGATAGTTTGTAAATGTACAGATTTCCATGTGTTTTCTTTTCTTTTTTTTTTTAACAGTAAAAAAAGAAAATGTCGCAGTTGTCATTATTTTTAGGTTATTATGATAGTATTTTACTGGTCTGACCCACTTTAGATCACACTGGTCTGTATGTGGAACCTGAACTAACAAAATTTTTACTCCATTGATTGTTATTATCTTCAAATTGATCTGATTGGACCCTACGATGGGCTAGTTTTGGCCTGCAGGCTATATGTTTGACACCCCTGCTGTATATGATATTCCTGGACCCATATTACTGCAATACTTTACTGCTGTACATGTTTATGGTGGAACTCATTCTATATACTCTTGGTATTTTCATCTGCAGCAATGCATCATATTCGATTAGATAATTATGTGTTTGCAGCCTCACTGTCCTGTGAGCAGAGAAAAACAGCTCTGTTTCAGCTCTGAGAAAGCATTTTCCACTAATCCAGGAGGGTTTTTTAAAGAGTTTATTTAGCTTAAGAAGTGGGTGAATTTTCTCAACCCATAAAGGAACATTTAATCCTTCAGTTTATCACAAAAATGCTACTAGCATGACTAAAACTGTCAGACAAGTGCAGTCCAGGAAAGGGTAACAGACTGAGATGTAGACGAAGAACAAGAGTTGGATAAAACAGAAATACTTAAGTAAAGTGCAAGTACCTCAAATTAATCCTGAAGTACACATATGTAGTTACAGTTTAAAAAATGTCTAAGTTTGTGTGGCCGCAATTGTTTAAAGAACAGAAGACAAAAAAAACTAAAGCTCTTTTTAAGCAATATTAACCCTTTATTTTTGGTCATTTCCACATACATCACAAGACAGCGCCGACAGTAGTTACAGTGAGGCAGCAATTCCAGGTCCAATGTGGTCTACAGGGTCTGTAAGGTCCACCTCTGCATGAACAATGAATGTACCTGCTTTGTTAGGTACCATGAAGTAATGGTACTAATGTAACAAATGATGTTCAAAGGGATAATGTGGATGTGGACAGGGGTCTGGATCAGCACTTATGTTGGTCATATGTTGTAAAAGTGATGTTCTAAGTTCCAAAATACATTACAAATTTTTTTTTTTACTTCTTGGATTTTTTTTTTTTTTTTGGGTCATGGTCAAAGAACCAAATACAGTGACTTCAGTGACCTTGATTTTCTACATGACAATAAAAAAAAATGGAACAATTTCACAAAAAGTAAGGTTGAAAATGTAAATTTCAGAGTATTTCTATGAATGTCCTATAAAGGGTTAACTCCCTGTATGTGACTGAGATGTGAGTAGAGTTAACAAACTCATTAACTCAATAAGCACATCATTATGTTCTCTTTTATTTTACTAGCTGAGAGCAAGCTGTTGAGAGCTGAGAAAAATGAGTATGAGCTAAAATAATGTGGTCTATTGTTACCATGTGCTGTAAAAGTCCTTGGTTGAATGTGGATGTTGAGTAGTACTATATCAAGTTCACTTTATTTGAATCCTGCATATAATACTTTCTTTTCTTTCTGTCATACATTCTTTTTGAATCAATAATAACTGGCAACTGTTCAACAGCTTTCCATGAGTGTTTAGCAGCTGATTTTCTTTCCACGTAGAACTCCCCACATAATCCAATTCCGCTGCCTTGTCCTTACATTTTGTTGTCATCTCAATCATTTATGCTTCGCCTCTCTATATCAGTTCAATAAATCAGTGACACCACCTCCTACTTTTGGCATAAATCTCCTGGATCCTCTTGCTGAACTTGTTGCTCTTGTATCTTTTGCTCCTTGTTCTCATTGTCCACTGCTTCATTTCATATATTTTTCATCACACACTGAAGTGCCAGTGGTTTCATCTGATCCTGTAATTGTATTTATTCTCTGGTTCTCCTTTTGCTCATTCTGTCTTGCTTTCAAACGTCTTATTTTTGCATCACTACTTTTCTTCAGCCTTTTCTTAGTCTTTCTACTGCATATGTTCTTCTCCTAGAGCCCTGTTTGCAGCTGCTTTGAATTCAGCTTTCTTTATATAGTCTGTTCTTTGGATTAGTGGTGTTTGTTTTGTTATTTTATACAAAAAATAAAGTACATTTATATGCATGGCATGTATTTTTTGCTTCATCTGTCCTTATGTCTCCATCTCTTCTTGCTTTGACAAAGACAAAAATGGAAACCTAGCACGTACTGCTTTAAAATTAAGAGAAAACACAGACACAGAGTTACAACAAAACCAAACTAAGCAACTTTGTACAAACTTCAAACAGTATCTCAAAAACATAGCAGGCTACTTGAATAAAGAAAATCCTAGCTTTTGACCCTACACTCTCACTTTTAATATTGCTTCACCACCACATCACTGCTGTTGTTTGTCTCCAGGTGATGTGTTCCACTCCGTCGTCTCAGAGAAGCTGAGTTTGGCCACAGCCTCCACTCACTGCCATTCCCTGGGAGCTCAGCTGGCTACCGTGGGACAGCTGTACCTGGCCTGGCAGGCCGGCCTGGACCAGTGTGACCCCGGTTGGCTGGCGGATGGCAGTGTCCGCTACCCCATTAATGTCCCACGGAAAAACTGTGGCGGGGATGAGCCTGGTGTGCGGACTGTCTACAACAACCCCAACCGGACCGGCTTCCCCGACACCACGGCGCTGTTTGATGCCTACTGTTATCGAGGTACTCAGTGACGAACTGATGCAACATCATTGTGGTTATTGCCATGGCAACCCAAGAATGGTCTGGAGACTTGATTTCCATTTTGGTTTTTTAATTAGCAGAAGATGTGTTTGTCACACATGAAGTAGTTAGGAAGAGATTGGGTGTGTTTGTATCTCCCCTTGTGAATTCCAAGGGCTTGAGTGTTGTGTGAAGTGAACCTGAAAAAGAGAGAGAGGATAAATTAAGGCAGAAAGGTAGAAAAATAGAGCAAGAGCAATGAGCCTCTTCTCTTTGACTTTACACCACATTAGTCTGTTTACTGATACTGTGTCTTCCTTAAATTGGCACAACTGATTTTGATTCTACAGCTTGGCTTTATTTTTTAGGCTTGCACTGAAAACACCAGGCTTATATCTGAAAAATTACATTCCTGCAGATGTAATTCTAATTGCAAAATAAGACTGACATTTTCATCTTTCATGATGTCATCTTATAAAATTTTCACTGAGGCGAAACATCTGCATAACCTAATCATTTTAAGTAAACAAGAACAGCATGAAAACAGAAGGGAAGTGCATTTGTCAGAATAAAAAGCTGAGGAATGAATGTTTTCATGGAGACTGCAATGCTGTATGCACATTTACATTAATATTTAAAATAAACAATGTCTCTCGGAAGTAGATAAAAAAAACAAAAAAACAAATGGAATAAGGTTTAGCTAAAAATATTACGTGAATAAAATTATTTTTGCAATCACATTCATGTCATATGAATCCAATATATGTTTGGCTGTTAGGGTTACTGATTAGATTTACAGGAGTGGATTTAGAGAAATCAGAGCAATAAGTAAAAGGTTCAATATGAAACATGCATGTATCACTGTTCTGGATTTAAACATGTTTCTGTGGTAATAACAGGTTTACTGCACCGGGAGATGTGGTGGGAGTGAGATTTAGTGCTGTGTTGTGCTTCAGCAGATAAAGCAGGTCAAGTGAAAGCAGTTCACTTTCTCCAAATAAAATGTGCTTATTGTGTGTTGCAGCCCACCAGCCAGCAGGGGTCCAGGCTGCAGAGGCGCAGGCTTTGTACCAGGCCACCAATCCAGCAGCAGAAGCCATTTCATCAGTCACTGAGGCCCAGCAAAGCGCCCCTTATTCCAAGACTTCAACCTGGACCGGCTTGGTCAACTTGGAAAAAGCAGAGGTTCATTCTATTGCAAGAATCAACAACTCCTCAGAGATCTCCGAAGAGCATGTAGTCATCCACCTGAGGCCAGAGCAAGGTTGGGATGAGAAACAGGATGTTCCCAGAAGTAGCCAAGAGGAATTTGACAGGCCAGAGAGCACCAACACACTGGGCCTTTCTGATCTCGAAAGCCTTGAGAGCCATGGAGGCTCTGCCCACGAGGTAGAAGATGGCAGCTACTTTGGATCTGACAGCCCTGCGTTCTCATCTGTAGCGTCTTCAACTCCCCAGCCTCAGAGCAGCAACAGTGTGTTGGCTGAGTTTGTCAACACTCTGATGAAGCCTTTTAGGTACTGGACTGGAGGCAAGGAAATAGAAGAGACAGAGAAAGAACCATCAGAACCTGAGGAAAAAGCAGGAGAGAACCAGACGCAGGTAGAAGAATCCAGTAGAAATCTGAGTGTACCGAAAGCCAGCGCAAACAAGGGGAGCATGGATAATGCCATTCTGGACCACAGAAGCAGCCCTTTTTCTTTCAAGCCTCTCATGAGTGGACTACAGAATCCAGAGGAAGGTCTGTCTGAGCAGGAGAAAGAGGTGATGCCGCTGATTAAATTAATGCCTGCAGTCCAAAACACAGGGCCGAGTGACAGCACCACCTGGCCAGGAGAGCGAGCCTCCAGCGCTTCTGCCGACAGCCCCTCATCCTCTACGGACGGTATGAGCTCTCCATTTATGTGCATTCACCGTTGTTTATTTGTTATCGTTTGTACTTATGGGTCACCTTTAACCTTAACAAGTAATAAATGGATGTGAAATTGAACTGAAATGCGGTGCATAAGTCTGTGAGTGAAGTAAAATTGAAATTGCTGTTTTCCAAATGGAAGTGCGGTGGATTTAAATGCCGTTGGTAAATATAGGATCTATTTGTGTCATGCTATTTAAACAGCTTCTGTCTCTCCATTCCACTCTCTCTTCTTTCCCCTTGAGTATGCTGTAATATATTCCTCCGCAGGGCAATTTCAAGTAGTGCTGTAAATTTAATTAAACTGTAATTGCAAACAAACAGAAGGGGCACATCACATACAGTATATGGAAAATGTTGGAGTGGAGCCTGTTTTGTGTTCGTTCTCATATTTATTGACAGAGTGCTTTGTTTACAGTAGAAGCTGTCAGACGGACTAACAGCTAAGCTTGAATCTGAATCCATTTTGGTTTCTTAAAAGGTTTTCATGTTTATGTATTGTTTGTTTAGAACAAAGCAGACCTGCATCTCAAATGTCAGCTTATTTATGTATTAAGCGGAAAAATAGCTGGTATTAGCTGTGAAGAATAAATTAAACAAATGCAAAAAACAACACTGCTTGACCAGACATGGTTGGAGGTTTAGGCAGTCTGTGCCAAACTTGACGCATATAGGGGTCCACTGTTAGTCTGTGTGTATGAGTGTGAGGCTCCGTCAGACAAAGTAGAGGGAATTACCCTCAGTAACTGTGAGCTACAGTACACATCAGGATGGAAAAGGTCAACAGGTCATTACTTTGAAAGATTCTTTAGCACCAATCCAAAAAACACTGCTTCCAGTCAGTAATAAGAGAGCACAGACAGAAGAAGGGTTAAATCTCCAGTTATTATATAAATACTTATATGAATAAATACTTATATAAATAGCAGATGTGGATATTTTTGTTTTCTGTCTTCCCAGTGTCACGTACAATTTTTTACCCCCATATAATTGTTGTACTTCTGGTGTTTTCGCACATGCTCACTACATGGGTAACTTTGGTAGAGCACACAGCATGCTGGTTTTACGCCTTTATTATTTTTACCCCCATTAACTATGTAGTTTTGAATATCCAAATAAAGTGAAATTTACTATAGTACTAACAGTAGTAGTAGTATAGTAGTAGTGATTATTATAATACTAATACTAATACTAATACTACTACTACTACTACTAATAATAATAATGGATTAGATTTATATAGAGCTTTTCTATGAGTGCATATTCAAAGCATACAGCAGATCCATTATTTATTCACTCACACATTCACACTCTGGTGGTGGTAAGCTACATATGTAGCTGCAGCTGCCCTGGGTCAGGCTGACAGAAGTGTGGCTACCAGTCTGTGCCTACGGCTCCTTGGACCACCACCGAACATTCATACGCATTCATAAACCGGTGTGAGTGGCAGAACTGGAGGCAAGGAGGGTGAAGTGTCTTGCCCAAGGACACAGCAGCACATGACTAGGACAGAGCGGGATTCAAACTGCCAACAAATTGGATGACCCGATCTACCTCCTGTGCCACGACTGCCCACTATAGTAGTAGCTGTCCAGGAAACAGTTCTTGGCTTGGTTTCTTATATTCCGTTTCTGGGCTTTGTCAAGTCCAACAGAATACTGCCCAGTACTCAAGTACTCGATCAACATCTCCGTCTGCTCTTTGTAGGCTGACATCATCCACTCCAGTGATGTAGACTTCAACTCCAAATCCATCTTATATCATGCAAATTGAAATTTGGAATTAAGAGTTACTGACTGTGTAACTGTAACAGTAACACAGCATGCAAGTTAATAATCATACATCCATTCACTTTTATTTGACAAAATCGACGTCAGCCAGATAAATAAAGTTAACACATGGTTGACTGCTATAGTGATCCGAATAATATGGAAATCAACTCGCCTCATTTTTACTATTTTCTGTGGAAAATTCAGTACGAGATGTTTCCCTACCAGATGTTTACATCGAAACAAACGTGGTTGCACATGCCCGACAGTTTGGAGCATGCACATAATCCTTAGGGGGTAAAAAATATATAGGGATAAAAACTGTACATGACACTGGGACTTTATTTTTGCATATACTGTCAACTGTGCAATTTCCCCACGGTGGGATCACTAAAGTCTTATCTTATCTTATCTTATCTTATTTAAAAAAATGTTTTGTAACTTACATCTTTATTGAGTTTATGGAAAACAATTAGAACACAATACCAAAAAAAAAAAAAAAAAAGAACAAAGAAGAGAACAAATGAGTACAAAAGAAAACAATGTGCCCGGGTAGCAACAATCAGATTTTGTGTAAATATGGTCCATTTATTCCACTTTTTATCCAAGTGTGGTTCTTTGCAGTCTCAGTCTGTGTTCCTTTTTCCATTAGAAAATTTTCCACTGGTCCTTTGATGGAATGGTTGCCTTCCCCCAGTTCCTTGTTAAAGGTTTTTTTTTTGTTTTTTTTGCAGCTATCAGGAGTATTTTAACCAAATATTCATCCTTTTTAAGAATGGTAGTGTCCCAAAAGTTACAAAGATATAGAAATTCAGGAATCAGTGGAAGTGAATAACCCAGTACATGGTACAGTACGTCCCCAATCATTCAATCAACTGTGCAATTTCCCCACGGTGGGATCACTAAAGTCTTATCTTATCTTATCTTATCTTATCTTATCTTATCTTATCTTATCTTATCTTATCTTATCTTATCTTGTCTTGTCTTGTCTTGTCTTGTCTTGTCTTGTCTTGTCTTGTCTTATCAGATTATGACTGGACAGTTATTGCTGCAGTAGAAGAAATAACAAAGTTAAGGCCAAAATATAACACAGAAGCGAAAAAATTGCTCGAAAGCACATTAAATGACCCAGAAAGATCCAAAATAAGTGAGGGTGTCAAACTGCAAAAAGCATAGCACAGCCTCAGTGTCGGCTTTCCCTTTAATGGCCACCACAGATAAAATATCCTGGGTTTAAACGGTAAAGGAGGAATACAAAGAAAGACTCACTCTCCCACATGCAGCCAGAATGATTCAGTAAAGGTGACAGGCTTCTCTCACCTAGCAATTGCCACTTTTATTAATATAAATACTGCCGCTGTGCTACCTGAACCCCCCTCAAAACGGTATTAATGAAAATCTAAGCTTTAGGCCGCATGCATTATTCACAGCTGTATCCAATTAACATGGAGGTTGGGCTCCACCGCCGTTCGCACTCACCTCCATCTACGTCTCTGCCAATTAGGCCCCAGCTCTCTGAAGGTAGGCTGTAATGATCACTACAGAGAGGACGAGCGGCACAAAAGGGGGATGCATTGACTGAGGAAGACGGAGAAATGGGAAAGATTTCTGTCACAATGGAAAGACACCCACATTTTTTTTTTTTCTTAAACCAACATCAGTGAAATGAATTACCCTTGTTATTGTACAGCACGGGCTCTCCTTTGGATCTCAGCTCCTCTTACTTATTGATTGTGCCATATTGCCTCTTTGATTGAGCCACGCATTCAAGACACATTAAAATGAAAAGACTGATAAAAATTAATCAAATAAAATATAAGCAATCAATAAGAGAATTAAAAATGAATACAAACAGTTTTATATTTGAAGATGATGTTTGAATACAGAGGAGAAAAATACACTTTTCAGTGCAATTCAAAATACTTTATACGTTATTGTCTTCGGATCCTGCTGATTTGCTTCTAGTAAAAGCCTGTACAGTCTGAATGAGCTCTGGGCTTGTATACATATGAGCGTCAACACAATCTTTTCAACCCCTGAGGCTAAATTTATGTGACTGAGGACAAGGACGTCTGTGCATTGACACTGAATGTAGATGGTCTTGACATGATTCACGTGGCCAGGCAATAACTTGTCCTCTGTCTTCTTTATTAGATGCCATATCTTGCAGATGGGCAGAGGTGGCATAGCTACCATCTCTCTGGCTGTCGTTTTCTGTCTGTCATTGTCAGCCTCTGTGCTCACAATTTAATATCATGTCTGCTGCACCGAACATGGTGGCGTCAATGCGGCAGAACTGGTCAATGGAAGAACACAATTACCATCTGAAAAGGTTTTATCATGAAGTTTGTTTAGCACAATTCCCATCTTGATTTGTGTCCCTCCTAGCAAAGGCCTCTCTAACAGTAGAGTTGAACTTTAACCATCATTCTAAAGCAGCACCACAAAATCACCCAAACTTGTACCTAATTCTCTCATTTTATTTATCACATGGGTCATTGCATAGATGATGAAACCCAGATTAATGTCTTTAATTATTCTCACTTTCATCAGTGTGTGTCTGTAGTAAAAGTATGTAATTAGCTATTTGGATTATTAATAGGACAATTACACCCCTCTGCATAGCTTTTATGGAAATGAACCTCAGGCTCATAAACCTCGCTTATGCAAAAGGCAACAGCAGACCTTCTGAATAATTTACTTGCATTTTAATATTTTATGCATGGACATATTTGTGTATGTTCTCCCTCTCGCTGTAGTTTGTTGTGCTGGGTTGAGTTGCATGCCCCCCCCTTCTGTACTGCTAGACTTTCCAGACATGTTAACTCATCTGAGGAAGGCCAGACCAAGCTGAGAGACGATGATGGTAACTTAGGCTTCTCAGCAACACGGTTGTTTTACTGCCCTAAAAAAAAAATGCACACTAGGCATGAGTCACGCATGCAGGCAGAATGAATTATAGATGGCATAGACAGTGTCTGGTTTAAAGCCGTAAGCAGATAAGGTACAGTGGACCACTTCATCTAAATAAACAGGTCTAGATGCAGCTTGCCGGAGAGCGAGTCATTTGCTTATCGTCTTGCAAGCCGTTCTGCGTTTTTCCACATGGTTTCTCTCACCACAGGCAACAGTATTCCAGCAGGAGGCTGTTTGGGGAAAAAAAAATCCACAGGCTGTAAGAACAGAGAAACAGAGAATAGAAGTGTGAAATTGCTTTGAATACATCCCTCCGTGCGCGTATGTTTGGGTCTGTGTGTACATGCATGTGTGTTTATGGGTTTCCACAAACGGGGAATTCCCAAACCTTTAGCAACCTCAGTAACCACACTTATCAACTCCACTGGAGAGGAAAAAAGACCTGAAACATCCAACTTAGAGAAGATTACAGTATCTATTTACTGTATGTACCTTGTCCACAGACATTAAAGAAGGACCTTTATTCTCACTGACAGTTTTATATTGTCATACTATTTATTCATATAGGTACACACTTTAAAAAACAATGTTTATTTAGAGCATCTTTCACAGAGTAAGTTTACAAAGTTACAAAGTGCTTCACATGAGAAAAAAATATTACAAATAAAATTCTAAAAACAGTAAAAAGAAGCAAACATTAAAAAAAAATAACTAAATAAATAACAGACCTTAAAAACACAACAAGATAATTACAGACAGGGCTACAAGGTTACTGAAGAGCTTCCCAAGAGTAAAAACTTGCTTCACAAAATAAAATCTGTTAAAAATAAGACTATACAAAGAACAAAAAGAAACAGATCAATAAAACATAGACAAAAACAAAATTCAAAATAGACCAGATTGTGATTCTAAACAGAATTATGTGAGACAAAGCCCAGGTGAATAATTGAAAATGGACTACATTGGGCATTTTTATATAATACTTTATATAATGTAATTAAAGTTGCTGTGCTTGTTATTTTTATGTAATCAATGAGGAAAATTCTACAGTAGTAGCTTTTCCATTGGACAATGCACAAAACTTTACAGATATTTACTAAATGTCGAAAAAAAAAAACAGAAGTGCGTAATGTTGGTTTCTCCATTAACTCACAAATGCGATGATTTGTTTATCATCGCGAGATGTCACGAGAAGTCATTCTATAAATATGATAACGAACATAAATATCGTGTTGATTTACAGATATATTCCTTGTTATTATATTTTACCCTTCTATCCCGTACTAAATTGAAAAATGATTGGGTTTCCTGGTGTATCCACACATATCGCACCATGTTTCTGTTAAAACTCTTCTTTTTTGCTTGTTGTAACGTCCATCAACATTTGTTTTGTTTTTTTTATTCACGTGACTCTAGTCGTGGAAAAAGGTCTTTCCATTATAGTTTAGTGTGATATATCAATTGCGCTACACCTGAAAAACCACCTATTGCCAGTGCAAAAACTTTTAATCAAAAAATGAGAGTTTTGTCGTTTTTCCATTGGTTAAATTTTTATATTCGCACAATTTAGGGTCAATGGAAAAGCAACTAATTACTGTTCAAGTGGTCTGGAAATAAGAATTCTCCTCTCCTAATCTGTGCTCAACAAAGCGTAGACAAGTGACTTTACTTTTCCACGGTGGCATGAAACGGTGTCAGGCTCATCTGTGTTTATATTCAGCTTTTCAAATTGGACCAATAGGAGAGAGTTGCAGAGGGAAAGTTAAAGGATAAGTCTGTTTAGTATTAACATAAAGTGTTGGAGCCTATAAAGCAGGCTTTTCCAATATTACATATAGCACTTCATGAAATTTTATTATTTTCTGCACACTCAAAAAGAAAAGAATTTCTACTCAAAAAGGAAATGATGCAATATAAACAAATGAATGAACTCAAAACCTGTGCAATTATAGTTAATGAAATGTGGAACTAGCAGTGGAAACAATTTCAGAACTACAACAACAGCAAGAGGTCTAAATTGCACCAGATGCATCAGATACCTTGTATCATAATCCCATCCTCCAAATTACAGTGAATTACAGTTATTTTCACTTCATCATTGAGTCTAAGTGAATGGTTGTAGCAATTTTGAAGCTTTTTTGTCAAGCCATTACTGATATTGACCAACCAAGCAGTAGATAAAAAAATAAGAAAACTACAACAAACAATGCAACATTAACTAAATGAAATATAATCACAGCTAAAAACAGTTTTGTTTTTGTTTCCCCCATTGTTAATAATTCATGATGTACAAGAATAGAAGGGATTTACACAATACAGGACATTTAATCATACAGTGAATTTGTAAAATATATTTGATGTTGTGCATTCTTTCATTGTGTTTCTCATTTTACCAAAATATATCAAATTAACCAAAAGTAAAGTAAGCTAAAGTCATTCTGCAAAATAAAAATAAAAAAACAACATTGTACTGAGATTAAATCATAGGAATAAATAAAAAATATATATATAGGTTTTATAAGTATAAATAAAAAACTGTGGTCTAAATGCAACTTACATAACCTGTTATGATACAGCTCATACAGATCATGTTTCTGTAATGACACTAAAGCCGTGCTCCCTGAGTTTCATCATGCTTGTCTAAACCAGGCTCTAGTTTTACATTACTAATTCCACATCCATAAAATTAAAACCACCCCCACACTCCCTTCCCCCACAATGAAATCGTATTAATTACTCTGCTTTGTCTCTTTGTTCCCTGTAGAATTCATTGGTCCCAGTGAGCGATCATGGCCCGCTGAACATGTCAACATATCCAGCCCACAGGGTCCCAGGGGAGGCCCAGCTTTTGCTCTGGCCCCCAGCAGCCCGTTTCGGTGGGCCATCAAGTCAATGCGTAACTCCAAACGGGGTCCCCCTGGAAATGCGGCTTATGTTGGAAAGCGTCCCACTTGGGGGCCCATGGAAGCCAAAGCAGGACCCCTTGAAATGATGACGCTGCCCACCTCCCGCCGCCAGGACAACCCAGAAAACTATTCAGGTGAAGGAAAGGACCAGGAGGAGGAAGGCGCTAACGCTCCACCTCCTGCCTCAGGGGAGGAAAGAGACATAGAGGGGAGTGGCGAAGGGAGAAACTTTCCAGATGGGTTTGGATTTAAGGTCAGCACTGACAATTTGGCCCGCAGTGGTGTCAAACTTAGTCCAGAAGCAGAGACATCAGCCAGTGAAGGCCAGAGTGAGCATATGACTGTGGCAGAACACACTACTCTGTCTCAGTGGCAGCTCGTGGAACAACCCACCACCCCGCCTCAGGGCTCCCAGGGGCCGCAGACAGCAGAGGAGGCAAGGGGAGAAATCCTGTATGTCCGCCGGCCCACTGAACTCCTCTCTGCCTCTTCACACAAAGGAGAAGGTGATTTGAATTCAGCCTTTGCTCCTGTTTTTAGGAAAAACCACAAAGATACGAGCCCAAATCCCCATCAGGCTGAATCCAAGATTGTGACTTCTACACCTGAATCCTTGATGAAGGTTCTCACAACATCTGATGTGACCAAAACAGCACCTCTGACCACCAGAGACGCACAGAGCACAGACCCCACCACCACAGAAAACTCATCTGAAAATGTATCCACCGAGGAGTCGTCTATCTCTGTTTCTTGGGTTCGATCAGAGGAGGAAAAAACCACAGCAGCGCCAAACCTGCAGGGTCACCTTTCAGCCACGTCGTCACCAAATGACGGATCTCAAACCACTACAGGTGCCGTTCAGTTGACCACCGTGGCATCAGATTCCAGGTTTAGCGCCACAGAGATGGAATCCAGGTCTGCGGTGTCCGAGTCATTCGTGGTTGGAAGTCGATGGACACCTTTTAAAGGGATGAGCCCAAAGGCAGAGGAGCATAAACCCTCGACAGACAGCAAAGAAATCAACAACCCTTTTGGTTTTCTAGTCCCCAACTGGGCCTTTGGGCTTGTTCCATCAGGTATGTAAACTCCTCCATACTTTTATAATAATGTACCACCCTCCCATCACTGCTGCATTTTTTTCAGGGCTCGCTGAGTCGGCAGGAGGCTGATGCTGCCATTAGTGGGGCTTTGTCCAAAAAAAGGTTGAAAATCACTGCATTACACAATAGAAAACCATTTCACATAGTAATTTTTTAAAATTTTGGGGTGCATTGCCGCCCCCCCAGCTGTGCCGCCCTGTGTGGCCGCACATAATGCACATGCCAGAAACCCCCCCGCTCTGCAGTGTTGACAATACAAACTTTACTGTCAGCATAATCTAAATGATTAAGAGTGATGATCTAATCAACAGTAATTTATGCAATTATGCATTCAGCTCAGCTCAGCTAGAGCTATCATTCATATCATCACCATCCTGAGGCAACATATGTGTAGTACAGTAAGATTATTTGTTCACACTGCTGCTATGACTGTCATAATTCTGAATATTTAGCTGTCAGTTACTCCAAGTGTCATAGAAATATTGGTATCAATGATTTAATTGTCACTTTCATCATCGAGCAAGCCCAATTAGTATTTATAGTAATAATCAGGAGAGTGCTACATTAGGACTTTTAACTAAGACTTATGTTTCTGTTTGCTTTGTAGGATTCTAGGAAACACAGGGCAGATGTAGTATATATGACATAAATAATAATTTACTTATTGTTAGCCTCGTAGCATGATTGCCTAAGTCAGACACTGTATGGACAAAAGTATTGGGACACGTTGAATTCAGGTGTTTCTTTTCTAACAGGGGTCTGGGATACGAAACAATAATGATACATGTTATAATATAGTTCTATATTGTGGTAAATATCATTGGTTAGTTTGGTTTAAATTGCTATCTTTGCTTCCAAAATGCCTCAGAGATGGTTTTTACTAAATTTCTCTCAACAATGATTTTTTTTTCTATCCATGACTATGATTTTAAATGTTCTTCTACATTTCTAAAATATTTTTCATGCTCTGACTGTAAATAATTATTTTCTACCACAACCAAACACCTACCGTCTTCACATCTCACTTAGGAAGAAAAATCTTCCATTAAACTTTAAGGAAATAATAATGTTTATTAAACTATATGGACAAAAATATTGGGACACATCATGGCTACATGTCCTGTTCATGTTGATCTGAGATAAAACCATCAATATTAATAATCAATATGGTATTTATCACAATATAAAACTATATTATGATATTTGTCATTATTGTTTTGTAGCCGAGACCCATTAGAAAAGAAACACCTGAATTCAACATGTCCCAATATTTTTGTTTATATAGTGTATGGCTTAGGCAATTATGCTATGAGGCTAGCGATATGCAAAACTTGCACAAAGAAGGCGATGATAAAAGTTCCAGTCAAACCTGAAGCGCTGGAAAACTATGTAGAAATAGTGATGGAAATGTTACATTTCATGCAGCTCTTTTCGTACAGGCAAATGGAAATTATTTAAATGCTTCTGCAAAATGATTGCTCTTAGTTCAGGTATTTTTGACAGGCCTGTGCCCTCAGACTGAGCTCACAGCCTCCTTAGACCGCCTCAAACATCCACCCATATGTCCCACCCATGTGTCTGTCTCGTGTTGTTTCATTCTACATCCCCGCTCTCTCTCCATCTCTAACTTCAGTCATGTATTCTTAATCCGGGCCTCCTCTTGCTTTCTGCCCTCACATCCTCTTTCATTTCTTTTTCCTTTCTTCTTTTGTTACAGAGACAGCTCCATACAGCCAGCCAGTGCAGTGAGGTGAGACCAACCAGGTCTTAAAGAAATAATTAGTGGGTCAGAGCGAGTGCATTTAGGTGAACTAGAATGGGGCAGGGATTCTAGTCAGCAACAAATCAGTGTAGACACAAGCTACAAGATGAGACTTGTAATTGACTGCGGTCCCTTCTCCTTTCTCATTCACTAGTTTGCTCATGTTGACTCGCTGTTTCTCTTGTGCTCAGTTCAACTTTCTCCTCTCACACTCCAACCCTGAGCTTGTTGTTCCTGTTCACGTTAATAGAAGCACCAGCGCTGTTTGTCTCAGCATGTTCACATTGATTTGTTTTGATAGTTAATGGACTTGCAGTGGTGGCAGCAAACCACAGAATAGATGAACATAACACACGATGGATTCTTAGGGCCACTTGTCTCCTCCTTGTCCAAACTCGGCTTAACCACTAAAATGTGTTTGCTTAATGTTTAATGTATCTGTCTTGGGCGACTGCAGTATTTATTATGTGTTTCCAGTGAATGTGGGCCTTTTATTCATTCTCAGCATAGTGTGTGAAGTGCGTACTTTTATTCCTGGGTTTCGATCATGCATTTTGTATAATTATGACTTGGACGATCACTCACCCGACTCAGTAAAGTACACTTCTAAAACTTTTCGGCATAAGTCATCACATGGTGAGGGCAGAGCTGGTAGGGATTGAACAGAATGAGAATATACACTGTTGGAATAAAACATTTTTACCGGAGGAAATGATTTTGACAATGTGATTTATTCTTAAAAAGTGTAACTGGGACTCAGTATAATCTTTGTACCTGGTCAAAGGTGATTAATGATGTACATTCAAGGGATTTAAAAATCCACCACCAGACTTCTGCAGACTTTCTAGGACCAGTTTAAGATGTAATATAATAACAAGAAACAATCTGTCCCTTATTGATTTTTTTTATTGGAAATGTTATTATTACATTAACAAAAACCGTACAGAAACAATACGTTCAACATAAGCACCATCAGTATCACAAATAACAAAACTTAAAATGGCGCCAGTGTAGGGTCTTTGGGTCCTGAGTCCCTCCTGGTACAGATGATTTCTAATGGTTTCGGGACGCACAGGCCTATTGTGGGGGTCGATGGTCTCCACTGCTGTGGCTATCACTGTCCAGAACCGGTCCCGGAGGTGCTGCAGGCAGATATGCCAGTCTTGGTTGACCCGAGTAACGATGGTCTCTTGTTCCATTGGCTACATAAGCGCTGCTGAAGTCGGACCACTGTGATATGATGAACATTCAAAGTCCTGGTGACTGGTCTGGTGGTTTGTCCTGCCTCTAGTAGGCCAACAGACCCATCTCAGTCCCAGTCGTGGTATTTTTGTAGACATCACTTTAAACCAAGATTTTATGCCTTTTTCTAGAGGTGGGTCAGTTTGGTCCAGCAGTGGACATTTGAACTCACTTGGATTTTAATAATCTGACTACTTATCCACAGTTATTGTTTTTAGACTCAAGACTTACACCCAAAAAACAGTAAAGCATGACAAAACCTCTGGTGTTGAAAATCTGGACATTGTCTTTACTCACTGTGAGGGTACTGAAAAATTGGTCACAAATTTTTTTTAATCTTGTTTTAAACCATAAAGACCCAAACAACCACTGGCAACCAAACCCATCTACTGATTTAAAGTGCTTAACTTCTGAACCACTAAATCTATCAATAATTGGTGTAAAATACAGTTTGTCATCTTTTCATGGTCATCAGATATGACCCATTTGGATGTTCAGAAGCTCCG
>JAPQRP010000020.1:28918139-28937110 GCA_037367295.1 Apogon hyalosoma
AAAAGTCACTTTTTCTTCAGTTTTCTCTGTTTCTGATATAATAACCCTCAACTTTAATCTGAGCTTTTATGAACATCTACATGACTAGTGAATTAAATACAGGAAATTACCTGATTTTCACTGGAAAAACATGAAATACAGAGGCTAATATAATAATAAATGGTGATAAATCACTTAAGATAGATTAAATAGAGAGAAGAATTCACTTGGGAACTGCTACAAAAGTACCTATGGGTTTTTACGGGTTAAGTTCAAAATTGTGTGGTGTTTTTAAATCCCTTGAGCGTATCTAAATAAGAATAAATAATGAAATTTTTCTATTTTTATGGGCAACAGTTAACACGCTGCATGCTAACAGTCCCTAAAACAGAAATCCCATCTTTGTGAAATCTCATGCACTGTAAAATTCCACCTAAAATCTTTCAGCGCAGCTGCATTTGTCTTGAATGTTCACCCTCTTGATCTTCCTTCAGGAGAACTTGCCACTTGCCAGTTCTCATTTTTGTTTGTTACAAGCATCCTCTACAGCCACTTTTATGAGTAGCATGCCTTTCCTTGGGGACCTTCTTTGGTCAGTGATGTTTTGTTGGTTACAGTACACTGTGAGGTGGGAGATCTGGTTTTCTGGGAGAACTTTCAGCAGCAAACCAATAACAATCTAAAGGCTGTGTGTGGGTCATGGCTGCTGAGAGGAACACAGACCCAGGATGTTGTGGTTTTTCTGAATGTTTGTAGTTGAGCAAACTTCATGAGTGTCCCACCATCCAGATTTTTATTTAGTGAACATACAGTATAAACACTTAAGTGGGATTTTGAATTAATTTCACTGAAATCTAAAATCACTTGTAAATCTCAAGGGTTCTTCGCAGTTGTGGAAGTGTTCCCTCTTCAGACTGAATCAGAATCTTTATTTGATTATGACTAAGACTCTTTGCTTTTTATCAGATGACAAAATAATAATAATAAAAAAAAGTGTAGTGCAGTGAAGTATTGAACTGAAAATATGAATCAGAATCAATGTATTTGCCATTTGCAGAAAAGAACTGCATTGGAAACAGGTTGCAAGAGCTCAGTAAAAGGTACATGAAAGACAGTAACAGTAAAAAAACAATTAAAAAATTACATAAAAACAGTAAAAAAAAAAACAATAAAAGATTTACATAATATGATAAGATGAAAAAGTCTATTTCCATGCATTAATTTTATTGAATTTTTCATTTAACTTTTATTTAACCTTTATTTAACCAGGTAGGTCAATTGCAAACAGTTCTCCTTTATAATGATGACCTGGCCCAGAGGCAGCAGAACATTCATATAAAACAGTAAAAACAAAACAAAGAAGCAAGTTAGGAGTTACAAATGACAAGCCTGTGTAGTATTTACAATCATTTCTATGCACCAAGTTAACAGAAACTGTTCCAAATTGTGATATGAATTATTTTCTGGATAGGAAATGACTTATATCGAGATGTAAGGTGTCCGTCCCTATTTTTATCTTTATCAGTATTTCCAACACGGTGACATTTGAATGGGTTGAGTGGCCTGCTCTTGTTGAGCGATTAGAGGCGTGACAACCTCCCACTTCCCCCACACCCCCTCCTCTGTGTGACCTTTTGTAGTTGTCAGTTATAGTTCAGAGAAAATTACAGCGACGGTTGTTGGCCTGTTAGAGCAGAGAGATAGAGACAGAGAGCAGAGAAAGGGCAGGAGGATGGACAGCTCCAGGACGCAAGGACTAGAGGAAGTAGAGGGGGAGAGGTGAGTGTGTCCTCCACCACGCTGTAGGTGGGAGTACATAAACCTCTTTAATCAATGATCAGAGACTACACTAACAAAGTCCCACGAGCCTCCACTGAGCACATTGTTCCTCTTAATCTTTTTTCCTTCCTTCTTCTGACTTTCTTTCTCTCCTTCCCTCTTTACTTTCTTCTTTTTCTTTCCTATCTTCATTCACTGTTTGTTATCAGAGGAGTCTCAGCCCCTCTCGTTCCTATTTGGCCATATATCAATGTGATAACGCACTGGTATATAATTCTACACCCGGCTTTCCAATTCCCCATTGCTCTAGCCTCCAGCTAAACACAAACAGATGGGTGGACACACAACACACACACACACACACACACGTTTAGTAAAATATACGTTAGAGGCTGCATACACACAGCATGCCAAACCCAACTAGAAGTAAACCTTGCCAATGCGTCCCACACATCGCAGAAGAATATATTTCTGTCTTAATCCTTCGCTGTGAACACTCCTCCTGACTACAGTAGGAAAATAAGGACGCTACAATAAAATGTATCTCTTAATTACTCACGTCTCATTTCCATATTTTATAGACAGTATTTACAGAAAGCTGCAGTAGCAAAAAAAAAAAAAAAAAAAAAAGTTAAGTAAAAATTTGTATTCAGTCCAGTGTATTCCAAAATCTGGCATGCTTTATAACCTGCATCACCGAGGGAATCCAAATAAGCAAACTTTCCAACCAGATCTGAAAATTATGCAGTATCCCCTAAGAAGCAATGGATTAGTGAATTTTCTACACCAGAATTTTCCCTCATTTTTCTTTTCAAAGATTCAAGATTCAAAGCGTTTATTGTTATTGTCTGTAAAGAGACAGCTTTCTCTGTACAATGAAAATCTTACTTTGCCGTCCATGCTGAATACAACAAGAGAGGAGCATAAAAATATAAACTACTATTACTAAGAGAAAAAAAAATACATTTACATAATGTGCAACATCTGATAATTGTGCAAATTGTCAGAGGAAAATGGTGTACAGCATGTGCACAACTGCATGAGATAAGTGAGATGGTAATGTGCACAACTGTCAAAGATAAACAGTATTAGCAGTCAGAGATAGCAGTATGATATATAAGGTGCATAAGTGTCAGAGACAATCAGTATAGTGTAAATATATCCATATAAGGAGCATAAACAGTATCAAAGTTGAAAGTGAACACTGTAAATAGTAACACCGCAGGGATCAATTCATCTTCAGATTTGATTCAGTACAGTTAGAGAATTCACTTTCAGGTCCATGTGTCTCCATCCTTTTATATTAAGATCAAGAAATGTTTTGCTGTTCAACAGTGAACTCTGTCTTGGTCAATAGTGCCACATTACAGCTGCAATTGGAAACACAATGCTGTAATCTGATTCCATATTCAGTGGGCAGTCAACACAGATGAAAACACGTACAAATAAATACCAAGAGCATAAGAGACTTAAAACACAGAACACAAAGCTAGAATTTTATTAATACCTAAGACATAAGTTGTTTGTTGAGTGGAGTTATGGATGTGGGGAGAATTTAAAACTAAAACCGGTTCTTTCTACACGTACTAGTTCTGAAGGGTAATAATTAAGATTAATAATGTAAGATGTGTGAGCAGATCCTCATGCTTTATCCTTTTCTCTTTCCACTCATCTACATTTAACTTGTTCACTAAATCAAAATTCATCACTAAATCTGACACATAAGTGTGCAGTTGGTTAAAGATCATAGGTTAGTTTTAAGTATTAGTAAATACCAGAGGTGGAGGACTTAAAGGGGCCATTATTTTTGCTAAACTCACTTTTATTAGTCTTTGGTTCATTTATTTGTGTATTTGGACCCTAACAGTTCAAAAACTTTGAAGTTGAACCCTCCAGGTGTTGCAAAGCTATCTTTATATTCATTCTGGCAAAAATTGAGTGGATTTCTACAACCTGTTTTAATTCCTGGTTAATTTGTTATGTTTAAAATTAGTTACGTCATGACATTTGCACATACAAGGTCATATTTCTCCCAGTACGACATAATTGTTTGTCAGCAGCAGCGGTTGTAGCCCATACTGAAAATATGTCCAAATTTCGAGCAGATTGCCTAAAATGGTTTATTTGGTGGTTGAATGGGGCAGAGCAGCACAGCCAACAACCTGGAGGGGGTGGGGCCTGAAGTGGCTCATTTGCATTTAAAGGACCAGCGCTCAGAACAACCTATCTGGTGTCATTACTCAGAAATAGGGTTGAAGATGGACCTGTGGAGTTGAATTAATGAAGAATTTAGACCCAAGCATAGCATTCACAGATTATGTAGACCACAGGGAAATGTTTAAAATTTATAATTCAATTAAAAAAAAGTAAAATATCACTTCTTTAAGTTACATGACTTGATATGAGATGGACTTAAGTCTGTATTTTTAAGACTTGAGACTTACCTGACTAGGACTGATGAAAAACTTGACTTCACTTTGTCTTGTGGCACAAGATGAGGTCATTGTTTAAAGGGGAACTTGGCAGGATTTTCACCTTAATTAAACAGTTTCAGAGTAATTGTGATGGTTAAATGGCTTGTTATGAGTTGAATGGAAGCCCTCCACCCTCCACCCTCCGACTAGCGCCTCTAGAGCTGAATCTGCCATTTGCAACTTCTCAGTGCTGTCCCGGAGCCTAGATCTGGTCCAAGATCTCATGTCTCACAAGAAATGTCACAGTTTGCAACACTATCACACAAACACACCTTCAGCTAGGTACCGCTGGCTAACTGTAAACACAAGCCGTCCATGCCTTCATTTCACAGGTGTTAACAATGGCAGAGCCAGCACAGATAAATCCTCTATACTCTATGTGTTTCAGTGGATTTGTGCTCTTGATGATTCTACTGGTTCTAACGGTGTTTATTCATTTATGAACAATGCCTGGATGCTTGTTGGTTAGTGCAGATGTTAGCATACTCATTAGTAATCCCATTTGTTTGTGTCCTGTAGGTGTATGTTTGTTGTGTTTACTAGATGGCCCTTTGTCTGCTTCAGGAGTGTGTTTTTATTACTAGACAGAATTTTGTCAGTTGAATCTACTTTTTGTCAGATGTATGTAGTTCATTATATGACCCATGTGTAATTGGTTTCATCTGAATACCGACTAGCAAAATAATTAGCCTTGATGTTCGATCTTAGCTGGTGTTGAATGATACTTGTCTGTTGTACAGTAAATGTTAGCCCTGATATGATAGCGTGCTAATCGCTAACAGGGCCAGAACACAGTGACAGGTGGGAGTTGTTGATGTTTGTTAGCCTGTTAGCTCTTCTGCTGTGTGGCTAAGAAAGACAGATCAGTCAGACAGATCGCTTTATTAATCTCCAAATGGGGAAATTCAAATGCCATGGACTCATAACACTCATCTCACAGTACAAAAAACACAACATCACTATGGACTTAGAACCCTGTAACATCAGTGCAGCAGCCCAAGAGCAATTTCAAATAAAGTTCTCATCATAAAAATGCACAACAGCAGGAACAAAAGAGTTCCTAAGACTTCCAGTATCACCATTCGTTCATAACATTAGCGGCATGGTGCTAGCGGCTGCATACCGAGCCTCAGGGCACCGATTAGCTCATAAGCTGTGCTGCTAATGTTAGCAGCGCAGTGCTAGCGGCTGCAGACCAAGCCTCACGTTTCTGTCTGTACATTCCCCCCTGGCTTCTCAAACATTCAGGTCACAATGACAATGCCGGTTGTGTGTACAGAGACTGGCAGTCTGAGGTTAGCAGCCGCTGACACCAAGCTACTAACATTAGCTGCAGAGCTAAAGAGCAGCGTGAAGTGAAAACAAATGTCTGAAACTTCAATGTTCGTCTAAAGTTTCCCATTCTGCTCCGCTCCAGTAATGTATTTGATCACTATTTTTTCCCTTCTTCTCACCGGCTTCATTGAAAATAAAAGCACATGATTGAAGGGGGTGAGTTAACAATGGGTTTTACGACAGTAAATATGTTCTACGAAACTGCAGGGTGAGCTCCACCGAGAAAAATGCTAGAAATAACAGCGAAGAAGAACCACAACTAGCGAAGAAGAACCAAAATGGTACAATCCTGCCAAGTTCCCCTTAGTGTAATATTTGTCAATTGTTTTGAAGCAGCCTCCAATTAAAATACAGGACACAGAGAAAATGTATGATGCAGTGGTATATTAAACCACCACTCATCATTGTTCACCTGGGAAACTCTTGATCAATGGCTCTCCTTTTCCTATACATAGATCACCAAAGGTTCATATGGCTTTACTGGCTTGATTCTAAACAGAAATTCAGGACTTTAATGACATTTAAAGGTTGACACTCAAAACTTGCATGTCATGTGCGCATTTGTATCTTGCCCCCACAATTTCTAAACATGTCACAAACTATTTCTTATCACATCTTTGCATCTTTAGTGTTTTTTGTGTTAAACCAAGCCCAAGTATTGTTTCTTAACTCTAACCGTAGAAGGAACTAATCAGGTGTGAACATAATTCTACAGAAACACTATAATTAAGTTATACAAGGTGTCCACAAAGTCTCTTTATAATTTAAAAAAATATTACAGAAGCAGTCGATGAGATAAGTTAATCAGATTTGTTGTATGTACGGTAATTAGTGGTTTTCAAAGCTTTTAATCACATTGTGGGATCAGGTGCAATCGAATCATTGGTCCATTTTTCTTCAACAGCAGATCAATTACTACAAATATTTACCTTGACTTTCTGACTCAATATGTGTCACCACAACTGGGTGACCTTCAACTAACCATCATTTTCCAGGTAGATGGTGCACCACCACATTGGGGACTGCATGTTGGTGGGTTCCGAAATCAAACATTTTCAGACTGATGGATTAGAAGGGATGGCCCGATTCTCTGGACACCTCTGTCACCAGATATCACTCACCTGGATGACTTTCTACAGGGTTATGTTAAACATATTGTGTATCAAGCAAAGATACGGGACATCAAGGGCCTCAAGCAAAAGATCACTGATGCCACTGACACCATTGATGAGTCTACGCTACAGTGAACATGGCAAGAAATCCAGTACCATATTGATTTGCTTCATGCAATTAGTGCTGTCCATACAGAGGTGGATTAAAGGATCCGTGTATAGGATTGTGGCCAAAACTGGTACTGTAATCCCTTTCAAAATACTCTAGAGCATGGTATCCCCTCCACCTCCCCCCAGATTTTGGGTTGCCAGATCCAGTATGATCATCTACTACAAGGAGCTACCATAGCAAGCAACAAGTCCTTCACCAGTAAAAATATCGACCTGGTCTCTTCACCTGGTGGTTCTCATCAGGCGGTGAGACCGCAGCCCGGGTGGGGTGAGACTGCGGAAGAGCTGGCGTTGGTCTTCAAATTCTTCTCCACTTTCAGCCGTCTCCATGTTTCAAAAGCATCTCCTATACATATCCTTGTTTTGTTTCTCACTTTGTCATGACGTATTTGGGAATAATAAGAGGCCTTTTAGGTTTAATAATGTCACACATTTGTGATCAGAAATGTTCCAGCTGCAGCTCAGTGGAACTGGCAACCTGGATGCACAAACGTTACTGACTTGGTGATTGGAAGATAGGTGATGGGCGGAGCATCAGACCAAAACAAAGCAAAATGACAACACAAACAGTACTTGTGGGCTAACACTTAGCATTTCAAATGTGAATACTCTGGCTGGACTACTACTGTCAGTGATATCAGTATTTGAAATGAACAGGATTCGTTCATGTCTGGTGACAGTCAGGGCCATTTTATGATTATTGAGAACACAATCCTTACGTACAACTCCTTTAAATGAGGCAAAAAAAAAAAAACTTCCAGAAATTTGTCTATTCATTTGCTTTTATAATATATGTTAAACTGTAAAGAGACCTTATGGACACCCTGTTCAGTCAATATATCTAGAAATGTTGATATGAACCATATTTTTAGTTTGAAAATCTTCATATGCGGTCTGCAGAAACATACAATTACTAAAATCGTACACTGGCGACAGGCTTCCGAATTGTGGCATCCAACTATTTCCAAAACAGAGCCACGAATTCCATACAGTAACATCATCTGTCTATCCAGCCTTTAAATTACCTCCGCCGGTCTCATACTCTGTCAGACAGCTGGCAAACAGGGAGTAGGATGCCTCTGAGTTATAACCGTCTTGATTCAAGCCTTGTCCTGGGCTGGAGATTGATCAGACCTCTGGCACATCAATAACACAGCAGCCAGCTCTCAACCAAATGAGAGTGTTAAATTTGGAGGAGACGGGCCAGTAGGTTGAGGGGTGTGTGTGTCTAGGTTTGGAGGGGCATTGGAGGAGATGAATGAAGACAGAGGCAGGCTGGCGTGGCATATTATCAGCGTGGCTCTGTGGAAAGATGTTGAGTTTGTCTGCTGGCTGTTGGAGCCCTTGGGTTGACTGTCTGGAGCAGAGAGAGGGCACTCTCAACGCTGCATATAGAAGTTTATTGATTTTCCTGCCTCTCCCTCCTTTCGTCTCCAATTCTTTTTTCTCTAGATTCATCTTCCTTTCTTGGTCTTGTTGTGGCTTTTTTTGTGTTTCCCTCACACCCCATCTCTCCCACTTTATGCCTTTTATTACTCCTCTGCTCATTGTTATGACTGTCCCTGGCATAATGTTTTGATAGCCTCTTGAACTCCGACGGGGTACAGCACAAGGCAGTCAATTGCCACCCAACCGTATCTGTTCCTCGTACGATCCGCAGTCTCAGCGGTATCCTCATCACTCTGAGACTCATCACTGCCGTTAAAAAACGAGTCACTTCCTTTAAATCCATCCAGCACCCAATCTTTTATCCTTCCCCCTTCTTCTATTTGCCTCCCTCCTTCAAGTTTGCCTTCTTCTTCTTCTTTCTTTTCATGGTGTAATTCACCCATTTTTCCATATCAAACACTCCTGCTGAATCTAATCCCATGCTATTGGCTGCTACTTATTAAGTGAATAGGATTTGTTAAAGAACAGCCTCAGGGACACTGGGCTCCATCATAGTGTGGGATGAAGTCGCGTTACACACCAGTCTGTGCTGACGGAGCATAAACTCTTTGTATGCTGTTAACCACGGAAATAAAGAGGTGTTGAAAATGAGCTTATGTGCACTTTGGTGAGTATCCACGCTATACTGTTTGTGTACATCACCCAGTGTCAATTATGATGAAACAGAAAGGGAGAAATCCTCAGAGTCTGGCTTTTTGTTTTTGGTGGTATGACTGTAATAATGTTTACTGATCTGTAGCTATGTTGACCTTGTCCTCAATAAGTGCTGTCTTCATGTGTTAAAGCAGAGCAGCTCTTGAGTCTCATTGTCTCTATGGATTTACTCAAGTGCTGTTCACCTAAAGGTCATTACACTGAGGAGTAATATGAAAGACAAATATTTGCCTTTTTGGAAAGTGCTGTTGGTTTTAAACCATTAAAGCAGAAGACCCAATGGCTTCAGGGAGGGATTTTTCTGTAGAGCAGGCAAAATATCTGTTATCAAAGTATTTGCTGACATTTAGGGAATGGAAAAATGTTGATTTATACATGTAAAAGTCAATGAAACAAACAGCTATGTTTGTAAGGCTAATGCACCATCAGAATTCAGGGTTTAATACTCTGCAGAAAGCCTGAAAAAATACAGAAAAACTGTCTTAAACAGGCTTTTTTATAGCATCATAAAAATTGTTTATTGTCTTTGCTGCCACAACAAAACCCGTTGATTATTCAGCCTCTAGGAGCCCCATCACAGGCTGTTGTATTTTATTCTCTAGATTGTATGACCCAGAGCTCCCATTATGGCAGATGAATGACTGAATCTCTTCAGTGTTACTGGTGGAGGATCTGTAGTAGAGCTGAAAAACAAGTTTTGTAGTTGTTTGTTTGAATATTTTCTCATCTCACAGCCTTCTAAAGATCAGTTGGAAGGCAGACCAAAGTGCTATGTTAACTTCAGTAACACTAACAATAGATGCTAAGCTCCAGTTTTCTGTTTCCCTGGGCACAACATATGCTTTTTAATCATGTATTTGTTTTCTTTTGTACATTGCCTTAAGCTCACATATGCATAAAAGATGGTTAACAGGGAATATGTTGCCTTTCTCTGACATTCAACTTTCCATAACTTGCAATTTTGGGTTGAAAGTTTAGAACAATCACGGTTATTGGATTATTTCGCCACCAGTCAGATATGGTGAACATTTGTCCCTTCTGGCTTTGGAGAGGCACACTAAAATCATTTGGCTCAATGGAGAATACAAAGTTAAAAAGATGAAACCATCAACTGCTTGTTGGGGCCCTCATGTGCCATCATTTCCTCTGATTTTATTACTGTCATTTTCACTTAGCTGCCTCTGTAAACCAGATAAGAAAAGGCTTCTGCTAAACCATATGTCAGCCCATTAAAAACACAGACAGTGATTCACTGAGAAGGTTTGTTTTTTTATGTCTTCCCCAATGAATCCCTATCTGTGAGTTTTTATTGTCGGGTACAGCCTCGGGGCCCCTGTGGGTGCGTAGAGTTCTATAAAGCAGCGAACAACATCACCTCTGTGTGCTACCAATTGGGAAATGAAGGGAGGGATGCATGGAGACAGAGAGTTTGGCAGGGTGCTGTCAGAGGAAATATGATCTTATGCTTGGAGTCATTGTGTGGCTGTGCAGAGAGGGACAAACTAACCAGGTGGGGCTATGGGGGTAACCTGGACAATAGAGCATTCAGACCCGATCAGATCAGACATCAGGAAGCTGCTTCCACTCAATGAAAGATTATTTCACTTCTACCTCTGTATCCAACATGACTGTCCTCTTAGAGGGCAGAGAAAGGAGACGAACCGCAGGTTGACAGCCATGTTGTTTTTCAGATCAGTTTTTCTCCAACACACCGCCTCTATTACCTCTAAACAATAAAGATCTGGAAAGAGATTTATTACATCGTGAAACCCTGCTCACCAGACATAATGGAAGTAGGAGGTGGGGTCTATTATGCATATAACAAGACTTGAATAACAGCGTCCATGAGATGTTACTCTACCATTTTCATTCCCCATTTGCAGTCAGACAAATACATATGAGACTGCGATTGAGCCGGTCACACATGCAGGCACACGCTGTCGAAAATGGAGCTGCCTGCCATCAAGGTTAACAGTGAAATGTATGATTCTGAATTGGGGTATTTTCGAGCTCCAGAGGAGTAGCAGCAGAGAGGATGAGTGCACCCAGCTGGGGTGCGGAGCTGCCAGATTTCCTGACTGCCTTCACTCCCTCTCACTCTCACCGACTCCGAACAGGGGTGTTTGGCTCCCAGCGCCAGTCACAACGCATCATGCAGCATGCAGCCCACGGCGGGTGGAGGGGTGATGGGGTCCCTACTCACTGGGCATGTCAGACACACCCCCAGATCATGTCCACTGGGGAGGATTCACAAACGGGAAAAATACAGTCTGAAAGAAACATTGTGTGGCTACAAGGGTGTAAGCCACACAATGCTGGTAAGCTTTAAAACCAAATAAAATGTCTGAAAATAGTGATGTGGTTTAGAGGAAATTTGGGAAGTAAGCAAACACTTCTTTTGAGAGTATCTCCTGGCAGAGGCACTGAGAGGTCATGTAAAGTAGTTCTTCTTTGTTGAGTTTTAAACATGTCTCCAGGCAGACCATCTTGTCTGTGCTGTAGCTGGCTTCCTCTAATAGTACTGCTTTGCTGTCAGAAAAACTTCTTGATAGTTAACCACAATGGAATACAAACAGGCAGGTAGGAAAGAGAGCATGAGATCCTAAATCTGTCTCTGTGTGAGAAAAAATGCTTCTTCATGTCTGCTTTTTTCTCTGTGATGCAGTGTTCATCTGTAACAGTATTCCCAACAAAGTGAGTAAAAGGACAGGTTATGTGTGATATGTGGATGCATTAGTTTTTTTTAAATTTATGCCTCAACATAGGTAGAATATCAATAGGTGACGTAGTAATTAGCTTTGTCTTCTCAGCCAATCGCATCATTATTCTCATCACTTTAAGCAGCTGTGCCAGTCACAGTAGGACAGGATGGAAATGGCTCACCAAATGGAGAGCCGGGTGTAAATCATCATCTCCACATAGGAGAATAATGGTGTTCTGTGAACTGCAGTCTGGCAAGACACGAAAAAGACTGTGCCTAAAATGGTACTGGAAGCACATGATGTGCCACTGAGACAATGAAAGTTGGATCACTTTGTTTTCCATCTCTAATAACACATCGATTTATTTTCAAACATAAATGATGGGTTTCTGTCCAAATGTATTCTGCACATTTTAACTGAATATTCAGCAATTTGGAGAAAGGAAAGTGCAGATTTGTGCTTCTTTCCATCTCTACTGCAGCGTTAGTATTACACTGCAAAAATCTAAATCTTACAAGTGTATTTTTCTCATTTCTACTCAAAATATCTCATTCAAGATTTTTTTGCTTAATTCAAGCAAGAAAATCTGCAAATGGAACACGTGAAAATTATGTGATTGTGTGATGAGAAATTTTGACCAGAAATGAGAAAAATACACTTTCTAAGATTTTGATTTTTTTCCAGTGTAAAAAGGTAATTCTGCATCATCATCATCATCATCATGGGTGGGTTTCCCATTAAAAGTCGTATTTCCTACAATCGCATACTACCTGAATTCATGATAGACATAAGGTCTGTGTAGTTTCAGGGAGATGATAGCTTTTGTTCTTGTCTGGAACCAAACCAAATCTACGGTGGCTGACAGGGGCCAAACACACGGCAACGGCCCAATGTGTACAGAAACGATGCAAAATCACAAACTCAAACACAAGTCTAAGCAAGGTAGAAAAAGAGGAACTTGGTTCACATGAAAAAACACGCTGCAAAAAAACAAAAACAAATGCATAATCATCCAATGCGCTGCAAATAGAGAAACGATGCAGAGCGCAAAACGATACAAAGCAAGAAAACTTCTGCAAATGAAAAACTCTGCATAACCAGTCACTACAACAAAAGTGCTCCAAACCTGCAGCCAGCCAGCGTTGTACAGTGATATATTTATAGACCACAGACTGGTGTAAAATCGAATCAAATAAAAGTCACTTTACCATGCTATGTCGTAACTTCAGTTTCTTCCCTCTGTAGTTTGAAACACTGTCAGTCAGCTGTTCTATCAGCTGTTCCACTGAGAGCGCCCTCTGCAGGTTTAGAGCACTTCTGTTGTAGTGACTGGTTATGCAGTGTTCTTCATTTGCAGAAGTTTTCTTGGTTTGTATCGTTTTGTGTTCTGCATCATTTCTCTATTTGCAGTGCATTGGATGATTATGTATTTGTTTTTGTTTCTTGCAGCACATTTTTTCACTCACGTCACGTTCCTCTTTTTGTACCTTAGACTTAGACTTGTGTCTGAGTTTGTGAATTTGCGTTGTTTCTGTACTTGCAGTTGTTTTTTCTAACTGAGACTCATTGGGCCGTTGCAGTGTGTTTGGCCCTTGTCGGCCACCGCACAAACCTCTGGTCTGGATCACATACGATGTTACAGACTCTTGAATCATGTGTCAAACCCTCTGTTTATTATTACCCCATCCTCTGAAGGGGAGGTAAGGAGTATTGTTTTTGGTTCGGTTTATTTGCTTCTTTGTTTTTTAACACACTAGCAGCAAAACTATTGGTTGAATTCATATAGATTTGGTTTATAGATTGCCAGTGACCCAGAATAGATCTGATTACATTTTGGGAACAGTTGGTCAAAGTTTACATTCTTTAGAAATTTTTTAAATCTTTTTTTTTTCTTCCCATTTACTTATAAAGGGTGAAATTTCATAAAAACATCAATTTTCTTTCAGTTTACTTCAAACTTGGCACATATATAGAGGCAATTGATATGCTAACATCAGCACACGCATAGACATGATGACATCAGCTGGATCGATGCCAAAATAAACTATAATATGTGTGAGGGGTGGGGTTTGTTGTGCCTGGAACCATTTGTTTCTTTCTGTAGCTCCTTATACTCTGTGTTGTTACCATCTTACACAGTCAGTATTTTTTAGCAAACATCTGCTGTAGATGCCTCACTGCTCCACACATGCAGACAGACATAATTATTTACTAAATCTGTGTCCTTCACCAGAACCATAAAAACATTTTGCTGTATATAGAGGGTTTTTAAATTTCCGTGTTTCCACTTGTTTAGTGTGTGCAAATTGAAAAGAGTTTATTTATATAGCACTTTTTGCAGACAGATTTCACAAAGTGCTTTTTAAACTAAAATCAGAAATAAGATACTGACATGACAGAATTATAATTAAAACAGGGTGAAAACAGAACTCTGGTCACAAAGAACTTATCACTAACCTTGTTGAATTAAAACAAACAACACTATCCTAATGCTTTAATATTTGAATTCAAATAATATTTCAAGACATAGGTAGTAAAAACACACAGTTCCATACCCAGACACAGGTATAAAAATATAAAACCAAATGGTCATAAAACCATCCTTAATTAAAAGCCTGTCTAAACAAAAAGGTCTTAAGTTGCTTTTAAAAGACTCTGTTGAGTTTCAGGTGCGAAGTGTCAGTGGCACAGATTATATCTTGTATTATGAAAATTAAAAGCTTTATATTCCAATTTTTAACCTATTAACCTTTGTGGTGAATTTGCAGTGAGTTACAGATGGTTGTAGATTATATTATCTCAGTCTCTATAGATGATTTTTGTGCTGACACTTTGTGAAGCTCACGTCCTGCTGCATTTAGATGGATGTAGGGATTTCATCAACTGAAGCAGGAGGATTAAATACAGCCTAAGAATAGGTGGTGGATGAAGGATAATGCTGAGGCTCTTGCAGTTTGGACTGATTTACTGGCTCTGATCACATGTTGCATTTTTAGGTTGAAGAATAGTTGGAGGATATCCATCAAATCTCTGTTATTCAGTGTAATTAATAAAGGCAGAATATAACAAAGTACTTTCATTCAAGACACTGGACTAGTAGTTACTCGCTGAAAGTACTACTCGGATGAATATTTCTGTTCCTTCCTTCCGCTATGTGTGCATCATTGCTATGAAAATCCCCTCGCTACACGAAAGTGGCAAATTTTGACAAAAACATACATCTTTTTACATGCTTTTTTTCTTTTGTAGACATGTGGTCATTGTTTTACCCATCTCCATAAACATATGTTCCACCTAAAATAACTTTTTTTGCAAAGTTACTATCATGTCATCCTGCACTCAAAAACTAACCAAATAAACCAGATAACTTTTAAATCTAATCCAGAATGATGGATGCTAGATATGGGAAACTACTGCTCTAATTTGAGTTACTTGTCACTTTTCACATGACAATTTCATTGCATCACATATCTGTAAATCAACAGATTTTGAATGTTTATGATGAACTGAAATGTTCCTTTATGTGGTTAGAAAGTTATCCCTCTTACACTAGTGAAGCTCTGTAAAACGCCTCTCAGATTAGCTGGACTGTTACTGTTGATTATTGTGATTAGTTGCATTGTCACAACTGAAAATAGGATCGTTTTTCTGAGCTAGTGAAATGTTTACTCTTTAACGATACATGGTTCTCACACAAGACAGCGCTGCTAAAGAATATGATGCGTTGCTGTAGATGAAACTGCCAACAGTATATAACGTTGTTCAAATGATCTTAGCCTTTAACATTTGCAACACATTCATGAATGCAGCTGTAATAGAGATATTAATCGACTTATGCTTCTCATATATGTGCACTACCAGTCACCTGGTTTTTCTTTATTTTCGTGACTATTTACATTGTAGACTCTCACAAAAGGCATCAAAACTATGAATGAACCCATATGGAATTATGTAGTTATAAAAAGTGACATAACTCAAAGCATGTTTTACATTTCAGATTCTTCAAAATAGACACATTTTGCCTTTATTACTGCGTTACATATTCTTGGCATTCTCTGGATGAGCTTCATGAGTCAGTCACCTGAAATGTTTTCCAGCAGTCTTCCTAGAGTTCCCAGTGATGCTGAGCACTTGTTGGCCATCTGTGGTCCATCTCATATCATTTAAATGAGAAGGTCAGTCCAAACTTTTGACTGGTAGTGTACATATGGATACGATCAAGCAAAAGTGAACAGCAACATGAAAAAGTACATTTGCACACATCATTTATCAAGTGGGCTCATTTTTTAGCTAAAGATCTCTACTTTGTGGAACTGTTATCCTTTTTAAAATACCACTTGTAGAAAAAAAGTTACAACTGATTTTATCGGTTGTACTTTTTACACCATAGCCGTAGCTCAAATTTGACGCTAAAAATTATATCTACAAAATGTGAACATTTATTCAGTCCGTTGATTCTATAGATGATTGTTAAGTTTCAAGTATTATATTTTCATTATTTTGTGAATATTATTGATATTTATGAGTCTGACCATTTTTGAGTTGCTTAAAAGGCCCTGTCCATGCGTTACCATAAAAATATCAACTTTCAATCTTCAAGTTACTTATAATTCAGGTATTTGAGTGAAACTTTCAGAAAGTCATGATCTTTTGATACATTTTGGCTGATGCATACAACGGTAAAGAGTCGCCCACATTACTATGGCAACCTGTCCACGTGTTACCACATTCTCATGTCAATAAAACGGAGGCTTTCCAATATTTTACTCCAAAATTTATTTTCAGCATAGTTGAACATAATATCTAAAAGGTTTTGTCCTACTTGATATCAATGTCTGTCGAGAACTGCATGTTTTGAATGTTTGCGTAAAGCTTAAAAAATTGATGTCCGTTTCAAGTCCACGTGTTACCGAGCAGTAATTTGACATTTTTCACCTAAAAATTTTATCTCCCCAAATTTTGTTATACATAATATAAAAGGGCTTATAAATACCTACTCAAATACGTATAATACATGTATATAAGTTACTCTGCTTACATGACAGAGACTGTTGAACACACAATATGCCCACGTGTTACTGCTTCATTGGACTCTTATGTATATATTTTGATGATAATAATTTCATAGCTGTAGGTTCATGTTTTCAATGCAGAACTTCTTCCACTTTTGATAATTACCGCATTTTAAAACCAGGATCTTGGTTTTGGTTTGTGGGTGTTTAGATTAAGATTCTTTATTTGTCAGTATATAGACACACGTAAACATGCACCACACTGAAATTATCCTTCTGCTTTTAACCCATCACTAGAACACGCAGGAACACCCCACACACTGCAGACTAGGAGCAGTGGGCTTGCCATATCAAATGTCTTCGGCGTAAAATGATTGCTCAAGGGCACATCAGCCAATAACGTTTTTCTGCCAGTCTGGGGAATTGGCTGGCAACCCTTCGGTCACAAGCCAAATCTCCAGCCTTCTAGGCCACGTCTGCCCCATTGTTTTACCACATTCTAAATCAGTAAAATTTCCTCAGTTTGTGCTAATTTTCAGCAGCTCGCTGTCATTTAACTTGACCTTTAGTTTTTACTCTATACACACTGCTTATTTGTCCTTGTGATTCTTGACATAGTTTGCCTCCTGGTGTCACACTCCCACATTAGAACTCTTGTCTGTACACTTATGTTGACTTTGATCATACGTACATTATTGCAGTTCTTTCTTCTTTTCATCTCTATCAACACGTGTCACAATATGAATATTTCATGATCAGTGACAGTGATGAGTACATGTTTTTTTTTTTTTCTATCCACATTGTGACTATGACATACTACCGGATAATTAAAAGTAGGGTTATACTGCTGATTCAATATTCGTATTTCACAAAACCCTGGAAATGAGAGGAAAGACACATTGAAGAGCAGAGGATTAAAATCCAAAGTGGATAGAATGTGTTTGTGATGATAAGCCAGGATGGATTATTTTCCTGCCACTCCGACAGCCCAGATAATGTAATTTATTTAGGGCGAACGGAGATGCCACAAGTGCCGCTCTTGTAACAATAGAACGTCGATTTCTTCGTCAGTGTCGCCGTGCAGGCCTGCTGAATTGGACTGTATTGAATTGCTGGCATGTTACTCCTTCCTGGTCGTCTCCTGGCTGATTCAGTGTGACGCTCGGTCCACGAGGTGCTCACTAAGAGCGCAGCAGCTGCTTTCTGCCGTCTCAAGCTTCAGGCACTGTGGCTAATTGCAAACGTCATGCCTTTTCATAGTTTGTGTGTGTGCGTGTGTGTGTGTGTGTTTGTCTGTGTTTGCTTGTGCAGAACGAGCAAAACATTTTATGCTATTTAGAATAGGTGAAATTGAAAATGAAAGTTATATTTGCTTACCGTATACGTTTTTTTTCAGTATCTTTTCCTTTTGCATCTTTACAACCCCCTCCCTTTTATATCACACACAACTGCAGGGTTGATTTACATCTAATAGCACTAAATAGTAAATAAATAATAACTTGGAACCATTTAATGTTTTGGCAAGGTAGACTGAGTCATTTGAGTAATGCAGTGTTGATTTCAACTTTCAGTGGCTCAGTAATAATGAATGCACTAGTTTAATTGATTACACCTGAAATGTTTTT
Source organism: Apogon hyalosoma (assembly GCA_037367295.1). Taxonomy (NCBI): domain Eukaryota; kingdom Metazoa; phylum Chordata; class Actinopteri; order Kurtiformes; family Apogonidae; genus Apogon; species Apogon hyalosoma. The sequence continues at coordinate 28,936,432 of JAPQRP010000020.1, forward strand.
CTAGGACTGTGGTTGACATTTCAAACTGTAGCGTGTGGTGTGTGTGCACAGTGTTATTTTCACCCTTTTCACCCCCGGACACACACACACATGCACGCACACGCACACACACACACACACACACACACACACACACACACACACAGGTGTATTTGCAGGCAGACACAGGGCACAGCATGTGGTCAGACAGACAGAAATAGCTGCTCTCTCCCCTGCAATGCTCATCAATCCTAGTTTGTCTGCACAGGTCCTGTACTGTAATCACATTGCTACACCTGCTTCATGTACAACCTTCCATCTAAGATATGAGAACATGTCTTATGGGTGCAGGCGGGGGTTCTATTTCAGTAGTGATGGAGGTACTACTACCACATTGGGAAAGTCCTGCATTCAAAACCTGATTTAAAGTATATATTATTTGTCTAATAGTGTGAACATTTCAGTGATTGTTATGAAACTCTAATTTTAATCATTTTAATTTAGTCATTTTAAAACTCAAGTGATAGAGAATTTTCTAGGGGCAGGTGTAGAAAGCCACTGAAGACTGAGGAACACTCAGAAGACTCTTTGGATGTATTACACTTAAAAGAGTGATATTTAACTTTTTTTAAATGGAGTTATGCATTTTAAAACATTTCCCTGTGGTCTACATAAACTGTAAATGCTCTGCTTGGGTCTG
>JAPQRP010000020.1:28992873-29004509 GCA_037367295.1 Apogon hyalosoma
GGCTGGGATAGGCTCCAGCGACCCCCGTGACCCTAGTGAGGATAAAGCGGGTTCAGAAAATGGATGGATGGATGTATATATTGTTAAACTATAAATAAATGACTTTCTTTTTTTGTTTTGACAGACAGCTTGAAGTTATTTTGAGTAACTGTAATAGGTGACGTGAAGATTTATTTTTTACTAAATAAATAGAGTATATTCCTTCGACTGTAATTGGTGTCTGTGATGACTAATATTCAGTATCAGTCCTGAAAAGTCATACGATGTACAGTGTATTTTTGTGTACAAATATAAAAAAAACATTGTAAAATTACTGAAGCATTTTATTTTCACGAGACACAGTAGATTGTGTTTTAATGCCATCTTACCTGAACTCCTGAAGGTTTAACAGCTTTTTCTGCGTTGACATGTGGTTGCTACTGTTTATCCTTTAACTATAATTGCACCCAGTTTAACAGCATTAAATCAGTGTGACACCTCTTTACGGGCAAACCTTTGCACTTCAGCAGACTGTGAAATGTCACTAAAGGCCAACATACCCTTCACAAGAATGTTTTCATCATGAGCTGAGAAGAAAACTTTGTAGTGACACAGTTGTCCTTGCTAGTGCATATTACTGTTTTTCTTTTTTCTCTTCATCATGAGTCGGACCAACATAGTTATACACAACTCTGCTGGAATACACAAAACCAATACAAACACCATTTTTGTGACTCCTCTGGCTCGGCCTCTACCTCCTGCCTCAAATTCTGCTTTTGATATCAGCCAGCCTAAAGCTGGGCACCAGCAATGAAGCTGTCACGCTGTTTTATCCAAACAGACTCTTCCGCCCCAAACGCTGTCTGCCCGTAAAGCCCCTGTAATCCAAGCCTGAAACTTGCCAACTTCCCAGACTCACAGCGTCGTATCACCTCTTTCCTGTCCTTCTCCTCCACCCTTCCTTGTTTTTATCACCTCATCTTCATACCTCCCATTCTGTTTCAGGTCTTTAAGCATCTGTGTCCCCTACATTCTTGCTCAGTCTTAGACCTTCTCCTGCCTCCCTCCCTTTCCGCTCCCGTGACCTCTTGCCAAGGCTCCAGGGAGTCACTCAGTTGTTGTGATGGCAGAGGATTGTGCGATACCAGCTGCAGTTTTAATGATTTTACCCTCAGGCCCAGATCAGCCAGAGAAATACAGTTACCATTTTTCAACAGAATGAGAATTCTCACCCCTGAAATGCCTCTGCCAAGAGTGTATGCACACTGCGACCGACATGTACACTTGAGTTTGACATTGCATCAATGAGTTTGCATCTCCTTAGTTTTAGTCTCATAATGACTGTCAAGGTGGTTAGGCCTTTTATACGGACAGTGTTTACGGTCTGTTAAGAGTGGAAACTGATCCAACACGGTGTCTTCATTCCTCTAATCTCTATGTCTCCCTCTTTTTCCACCTTCCACCCGACTTCATACTCTCCCTGACAGCAGCACATCCTGCAAATACATTGCAATTAGCATCATGCGCTTCAGTGCCCCCCAAACCACTCACTGATGAAGTTCAATCAATTGGCTTTAATTATAACTTTCTCAAAAACCTCTCTAATCGTTCCAAAAGTTTGATCTCTCAGGGGTTTGTTCAGTAACAGACTGTGGCAGGTAGTTTGTGATGTGATGTGTGCGTTTGTAGCTAACCAGATTCTCTCTCTTCTTTTTTCTCACCCCCTGTCTTCATGCAGACATTGATGACTGCCAGTCGAATCCTTGCCAGAATGGAGGAACCTGCATCGATGAAATCAACTCCTTTGTGTGTCTTTGTCTGCCCAGCTACAGCGGAGCTACTTGTGAAAAAGGTAAAAAAAAAAAAAAAACAAAAAACTGCACTGAATGAGATGGAGAACATTGATGGTGGTGGGGGCAGGGGATAACAGTAGAATGCAAGACAATGAGCCTGTTTATGTGACCATAAAAGTCAGATAATTGAAAGTAATTGGATAATTGTAATAATCAGATCTAACACATTTGCAAACATTTAAGAAACGCGATAATCAAAAAAAACTGGTTTAGACGCTCCAGTCCATCATCAGATTTCTTTTTTTTTTTTTTTTTTTAAATTGGGAAGCAGGTGAAAATCAATATATCTGTCACTGCATAAATTAACTTTAAACATACACATATACATGTGCCAAGAGAATAATCAAGATATAAAAAAATAAATAGTAATAGATACACATATAACCACATGTACACACGTATACATATACATAAGTGCATCATTACAATTGACAGTCAAACCTAAATCAGTCATCATCAGATTTCTTTCGGAGTAGTGATGGTAGAATCAAACTTCTTGTTATTGTTTTCCGCTCATGTCTAATTACGTAACTTCTGTTCTGTATGATTTTAATTGTGTTTACACATGCGCAAGACGTAAAAGAACAAAATAAATCAGATTGACCTGTATACATGCAGGAAGACATGGGAGTATTAGGGAGAAATCCAGGTGTGTTAATCCGATTTCTTATAATCAGATTACTGTTGTTATCTGATAAAACATATCAGATTATCCTGTTTACATGATCACTTCAGTAATCTGATAACTCCAGAAATTGGATAATGGTCGGAGTATTGGTGTGTAAGTAAACAGGCTCAATGTGAGGATAAAGACGGTGAAGCTGGAGGAGCAGGTGGAGATGATGAAGATGAAGAAGAGGAAGGGGGAAAATGGAGGAAGAAGACTAAAAGGGGGCTACCAGGGAATAAGATGATACAACTGGATGTGGAGGAGGAGAAAGTTAATAAGGATGTGTAAATAGAGTCAGGGAAAGCGGTGGAAAAACAAGCAAGGATGTGAATGTAGCAGACAAAGAGGCCAAGAAAGCGGCAAAGGCAGAGGTAGAAGAGGAGGGAAAAGGGAAGCCCAGTGGAATAATGCATTAGGTTTATACAGAACACCTGCGTCCAGCTGGTTTCGCCTCTCATTATGAGAATTCCCCTGTGAGAGATGGGGCCGTGAAGGAGACTGTTCACCGACTGAATGTTACATGAAAACATGGCCGACATGTCAGAGTGAAAAAACACAGAGGAATACCCACAGCTGTTATATAAATAGGCCTCATTGTGTTGGGTTTTTACCACCTTTCACTACATTAAAAAAAGAAAAAAGAGCTTAACAGATTAGAACCACTTGACTGAGAATGTTTTGCTTGAAAAAAGAAGAAAAAAATGCCAATTAAAGCAAAAAAACAAAAACAAAAATAAGGTAAGTGAACAGAGGAATATACAACATAAATTCAGTGATTTTTGTGATTTATGTATACAAATATGAAAATTTAGAATACGTTTTCTGAGTAAAAATGACTGCAGTGACTGAATTATGTAAACTGTACACCACACCACTTCAAACCAGAATAAGAATAGCACAATTAAAATTTAATGGAAACGGGATGATTTTAGAAAATATGACATTGTCATGTGCTGGAGGAGACAAGAGGACGAGGGATTCTTCAAAATCTCATCTGCACTGAATTAAATAAACCCCTGAAGACAATTTCTGCAGGTCCAGACTGACCTTTGACCCTCATCTCTTGGAAGACTTGTGACTTTGAATATCATCACTTCTCTGTACGTCTGGTTTTTAAGGTCCTTTTTTTTTTTTTATACTGAACTGGGGCTGTTTGGACAGAGCAATCAATAGAGTGAGACGAAGGGAGACAGAGGGCAAGAAGTGTAAACAACATAAAACAGTAGTTCTGGCAGACCGGAACCAAGAAAACGACTCGACATGTTTACAGAACAAAAAAATGAAGCTCCAAATTATCTTTGCTCTTCGCTGCGTGCACAGATTTGTTGATTGAAGTACAGTAGGTTTGCTCATCAGCCCCCACTGATGCACATCGCATACAGACTTTTACCATCGCATTTCTAGTTGAGTGTTTTTGTTTTCTCATCCAAATGTGATGGCTAAATTCCCCAAGTCATTAAAATATTAGTTCTATGTTGGTGAAATACTAAATATTTCACGCCTGGGCTCTGTGCAACAATTAGGTGGGCAAAAAGAAGTAGAGATTGCACATATTGAACAGGTGGTTTGTTGCTTTTTCAGCCCATTAGATTAAAACAATCTCCAAGTATTCTGTATTTGCTGCCATTTTTCTCCCTTCATCTCAGCAGGTTTAATTGTGTTGTTGTTATGGTAGCTTCAAAAATCCATGACCCTCCTGTGGTGCATTTCATAAAAAAGCTAACAAATACAAAAAAAAAAACAAAAAAAAAAACCAAAACATTCACAGCAGGGTCCAACCTCATTTCATACAGACTGATTTCTTTTAATATTCCTGATCTATAAGTGGCTCCATATCAGATTCTGGTCTTTGCATTGTGCGATATAACACACATTTGTTTTCCTCTCCTGTCTTTTACAACCTCACATACATTCCCACTGCGTGCCACTCATTTGACATGCACTGGAGCTGTGCGTACATTCCTTCCCCTGCTGCGTTGTTGCCGTCATGGCTGATTGGGAGCAGCAGGTCTGATTGTGTAAACCTAAAATCTCTGTTTTCCCGTTGCTTTTATCTCTCGCTGCTCTGGGCTCGTAGGAATATAGGCTTCAGCAGCGAAAAGTACAATTCACAACAGGCGTCGCTCTGCCGTTTCCGCGTGATCTCAGTTTGATATCCGCAGGGAGGTCTGCGATGTGACACGAACAGTGGAAATGAACTCATTCGTTACAGCGAGACTTCTATCCATTTAAATGTCATCCAGTTTGGTCCCTGTCTCGCTAAAGTGGTCTGGTTCTCTCCGACTCATTTGCAGTGTGTACTTGAGAGTTTGTGCATGTTCAGGTGTATGCATTTGTGAGCAACAACCGCGAATGCTGAGTAGATCCGGTCCACTGCTGGCTCCTTCTGGCCTGTTACCATGGTGATCCCATCTGAGAGTCAATAATAGTAAGTTGACAGGGCTGAAATCCTCGGAGAATATATTGAGATTTTTAATGCAGGAAATGGCTTATTATTCCACAATCTGTGCATCTATTCATTTTTACACTTGTTTTCTTTGTAGATGTACAGTTTTTTTTTATCTATCTGCTTTTTAGGATGAATCTTGAACAAGAATTTTCTGTCACTTCCCAAAAATGAAAAGATATTTTTGAACAGAAAGTTGTGATAGGAATAATGACATGACTCAGTTGTTTCACTTGTTTCTCTTCATCCCAGCGTTGAAACTGACTGAGTCTGTCCTGCAGTTTTTCTTTCTTTTTTTTTTTTTTTTTTTTTTACTTACCTACTAATCATTAGAGACAGAAACCAAATATTCCTCTGCCTGACTGAAGTAGAAAGTGACAGACAAGGCAATAGGCGGTTTCTTCTCATCAAGCGTCTTCCTCCCTTCTGCCTTTTTATCCATCATTCGCTGTGCTGTACATTTCCCCACATTCTTTCTAGGGAGAAAAGAGATAATGTGTATGTGCCAGTGCATGGATTTGTTACCTCGCTATTCCACTACTGTAGACACCTCTGTTTTATGTCTGCTTCCTTTTTTTCTTTTCTCTGCCTTCCTCTCTGCTGTCACTCCTGCACTTCTTCTTGCGTCTTTTTGTGCCTCTCATCTGTGGAACACCGCAGGAGGCTTTGTCACGCTCTGTGAGTGTGTGTTTGTGTGTCGGTGTGTGTATCTCCACGCTTTGCTGTGCGAGTGTGTACGTGTCAGTGCGTTTGTGTGGAGCACATCTGCCTTTTTCCCATGAGTGTTTGTATGTGTTGACGTTTATGTGATGCTCACTTTCCTAAGGACCTATGAAGCTCTTTCAACGAATAGACCTTACCCCAACCACCTAAACACACACATATGTCCCTTCACATGAGGAATTACATTAACTGAACACATTAAATCACACCTTTTCTTTTACCTGAAACACCTCTGTAAAGAAATGAGGACAGGACAAGGCATCTTCATTTTCAGACTTCTAAACTCAAATTGGTTCATTTCCATATTTCCTCCATGTTTCTTTTCTTATTTTGTGGCACACTGATACATTGTTGGCACACGCAAACAAACAGAACTTAGTCTGCATACCTGTGTTCCTTTCCAAAAAAATCAAACCATTTTTCTCCCTCTGTGTTTGTTCAACAACAGCTCAGATAGGAGTCTGCTCACGCTCTGCACAGAGGAATTTAATAATTCATAATGAAAAAACCCCATCTTAATAAAATGATCATCTAAACCACAGAAAAAAGTTATCAGTCTTTTACATGATGTCTCTCTGTGTGTGCGATTCCCAGCTGAGCAAATAATATAAGAAAACATTTATACATTTGTCTTAAAAGAACCTAGTAACTAATTAATCCCTCATTTCTGACTGTTTCATGGTTTTATGTGATTAATGTGTTTGCTGCTGCCATAAACTTCAGACAAGGCCAGCAAAAAGTCATTTCATCCATCTTCTCCTTCATCCCTTCTGTTCCCTGTCCTGCTTCCAATATTTATTCAGCTTTTTGAGTTCTGTTTTGTGCTACAGCTCCAGTAAGCTGCACAGCTGTTAATGACAAGTATGACTACTGGCTGAGCAGCAAACAGAGGCAAGTATGCCAATAAATTTTACCCCAGAAGTTTGTTGGACTGGTGTGCGACGCTAAGAAACTGGCAGGACCAACACGAACTACAACTCCATCCATTGAAACCAATATACATCCAGTTTGAATCAAATTGTTCCAGGCAGGAACGCTCAGGCATTCCGCTAGCATCAACTACCTATGGCACATTCATTTCATTTGACAGGAAAACAAAAAGTAGACAGCTTTACAGGGAGCCTAAAGAAAAGTGGAGCGCAACCCCCCCAACCCTGAAAGAGGATGCTGGGTGAATCTGGGGCAGACAGCTATGAAGACTTAAAATACGTTGATGCCAGCAGCAACACCAGTGCTGCAGATTGGAAAGAGACAACAGACGATGTGGTGTAGCCTACACAGTGAAACTAATGAGGAGGAGAGCAGACTGAGCTGACAAACAGCAGAGAGAGGAGCTTCAGAAAGCACCAGATGCAGTCCTTCTGTCACTCTGTCACACACTTTTATTGTTCACATTTCAGATTCAACCTTTTTCTCACAGATGTGCTGTGTTTGATGCTCACACTGAAGGTCATTTACTTATAATGTATTTGGAAGGAGTTGCAGAAAACACACACTCACCACTTTTCTGGTTTTGTATAAATGGTTTTGCAAAATATGTACAACAAATCACTCAAATGCAGTGTTGGGAGTAACGTGTTAATGCACTACAGTAACGGATTACTTTTTGCTGTAACACAGTAGTGAAAGGCATTACTAATCAATTTTCAGTAATATTTTACTCGGTACATGTTCAGTAGCGCTTGCATTACAAAACACACTCACCACTAATTTAATTGCTAAAAACAAAACAACAAAATGCAAGACCTTATAGCTGCGTATGACTTTCATCGCCAAATTTTTTTATCAGATCTGTAAAACCTGAGTCATAGCCTAAGTATCACAAATCCCTAAGCCTTTCCATGATGCACCTGAATCTCTTCCCTCACAGTGAACAATTTCGAAGTGTACTCCACCATAAACAATCCATTTGTTTACAAACAGAGCCAGTAGGTCACTTTGGCATTTTCGGAAATCTGTCACGACGTGCATGGTGGGAAGCAGAGCTCCACACAGCTGCATTATGGCCACAGCGGCAACAAACACGGAAACAGCTTCATTGTGTCTTGCTACTGCAGCTGCATGGACCTCCACTATTACTACTCTATTGCTCTTTGAAGTTGAAATGTATTTCATAAGTAATAGATTACACTAAATAGCGTCGGCTCCAGCCTGTACATTCACAGCCTGAGCAGAGGACGGAATGAGTGAGTTACAGGAGGAGTTTACAACATAGGGCTGGGGTATAAACATTAGTGATGCTTAAGGAACCAGTTCTGTTTAAGGATCATGGAACTAGTTTCATTTACAGAACTCAAAACCAAGACGTTCTCTGACCTCCAAGCCTCGCTTCACGCCCGCATCAAGCCCAGGCTCCTGTGGGGCTTGGAGGTGCTCTAAACCGCAGTGAACTGGGAGACCAAGCTACACCTTCACAGACTCAGATCTAGTTCTGAATAATGCTCTCCATCAGGTCTGAGCCATAAATTAATACACATTTGCACTCTTCTACTGTTTACATTTTCTTTAATGCCGGCGAATGTCATTTTGTTTGACTTCATTAATGTCAACCCTAACTCCCACATCGCCGCGCTGTGCCCTGCAGGAAGCCATGCTCCAGACTCCAAACGCCGGCTCCTGTCGGGCTTGCAGACCGGTGCTAAACTGCTGTGACCCGGTACATGAAGCCACAGTACAGACCTCCAAGCTCCAGGCTTTTCATCAGCTACCAACTACATTTAACTAAAACGGGCCTCGGAAGACCAGTTCCATGGTGGTTCTGAATAAGTGCCTCCCTGTAACTCACTCACTCATTCCGTTCTCTGCTCAGGCTGGGAATGTACAGGCTGTAGCCGACACTGTTTAGTGTGATCCATTACTTATGAGATACATTTCAATTTCAAAGAGCAATAGATTATCAACTTACCTCCCAAAAACATAACACAATAGAGAAGATTTAACGCTGAAGCTGGAGCCGGCACTGGAGCCAGGTCAAACCCACCAATAGAAACTCTTCTCTCATCCATCAGCGTAGGCCCCGCCCATTAAGTGCAGTTAAATTGGCAAGCAAAACTTTTGAAGTTGCAAACAAAGAAGACTGATTTTTAAGCAAAACTTTTGAAGTTGCATGCAAAAAGTTTTTTAACTCACAAGCAAAGAGGAGTCATTTATAAGCAAAATGAACTTTTTTAATTGCAACTTACTGTCTTTTGCTCTCAAATCTCTTTTTTTGGTTGCAAATCTATTCTTTTTAATTGCAAATCCATTCTTTTTGACTGATGAATAAAGAAACAAATTTCTCTCCGTAGTTGTTTGCAGCGTAACAAGTGAATGCTGCTTCTCCATGTTTAGTCTGGACTCCACTGAGTCCATAGATCTAACAGTCCTACTCAGTTTATATTTCTTAAAGATACACTACATTGGAAAAAGTATTGAGACATCTGTCTTTACACACGTGAACTTTACTGAATCACATTTTTAATCTGTAGGGTTGAATATGGAGTTGACCCACCCTTTGCTGCTATAATAGTTTCAACTCTTCTGGTTTTACACAAGAATTAGGAGTGTGTGTGTGTGTACATATATATATATATGGGAATTTCTGACCATTCTTCAGAACCGCATTTGTAAGGTCAGGTACTGATGTTGAACGAGAAGGCCTGGCTTGCAGTCTCTGCACTTATTGATCTGAAACGTCTTCTTGGAGTCTCGTTGGAGTCAGGACTCCGTACAGGCCAGGCAAGTTCTTCCACCAAACTCGCTCACCCATGTCTTTATGGACCTTGCTTTGTGCACTGGTGTGCAGTCATGTTGGAACAGGAAGGGTCCATCCCCAAACTGTTCTCACAAAGCTGGGAGCATGAAATTGTTCAAAATGTCTTGGTATGCTGAAGTATTAAGAGTTCCTTTCACTGGAACCAAGGGGCCAAGCCCAACCCCTGAAAAACACCCCCACACCAAAATCCCCCTCCAAACTTTTCACTTAGCACCATGCAGTCAGGTTAGTTCTCCAGTCAACAGCCACACCCACACTTGTCCATCAGACTTCCAGACAGAGAGGCATAATCGGTCACTCCGCGACGCTTTGCACTGCACTTGGGGATGTAAGGCTTGGATGCAGCTGCTCACACATGAAAATCCATTCCATAAAGCTCTCTATTCACCATTCTTGGGCTGATCAAAGGCCGCACGAGGTTTGGAGGTGTGTAGCTTTGACTCTGCAGAAAGGTGACGACTTCTGCACAATTGTACATGACCAGGCCACAGTTGTAAATAAGAATGTGTCCTTTATCTGTCTTTCCTGGTTAAATAAAGGTTAAATAAAAATTGACCTACTGCTTCCTGGCTGAGTTGTTGTTCCAAATTGCTTCCACTTTGTCATAATACAGTTGATTGCGGAATATTTCATAGCAAAGAAATTTGATGAATGGACTTAATGCACAGGTGGCATCGTATCACTGTACTACGCTTGAATTCACTGAGCTCCTGAGAGTTGACCCATTCTTTCACAAATGTTTGTAGAGGAACTCTGCATGCCTAGGTGCTTGATTTTATACATGATGAATATTCAAGTATTTGATACACCTGTGGCCATGGAAGTGACTAGAATACATGAATTTAATGATTTGAGAGGTTTTCCAATACTTCTGCCAATATAGTGGATCACAAATCGATTCTGGCTCTAAATTATTCAGTGATTTGAAGGCAAAAACAGCACTTTAAAGTCTATTCTGTTACTAACTGGAAACCAGTGTGAATGTGCTCTGCTCTTTTAGTCCTGGTTAAAACTCTAGCAGCCGTGTCTGAATGAGCTACAGCTGGTTAATGCTCTTTTTGGGAAGTCCACTTAGAAGAGCATTACAGATCGACTCAGCTGGAGATGTATGTGTGGATGAGCTGCTCTTGTTTTTTGGTGTTTTTTGATAAAACTCTTAAAAGTGCTGGGTCTTGTTTTTTTTTTTTTTCTTTTTTTTTTTTTTTTTTTTTTTTGCATCATTGAGTAAAAAAATCCATAATTACCTTTTAAAATATTTTAATTCAAGGAGTCTGAGAGGAAATGAAACCTCTGCATTTACTCCCTCCCTGTGTTTTTAGGCTGTAGAAAAAATATCCTATGATCTAATTTTGTCTAATCACAGTGTTTTCAGACAGGTAGGAGGGCAAAGTACATGACTGACAGCTGTAATTACCAATCACCAATCAGATTCAGTCAGATGTGACCTGGATGTGACTCTACTACTCTACTCTCTGTCTCAACACAGAAGTTTGGATAAGGGGGCTTCACTTTTTCCATAGCAACACAAAACACCATTACATTCATTTGATCAGGGGTCTCAAACATGCAGCCCGGTGGCCAAAACCGGCCCGCCAAAAGGTCCAATCTGACCTGCGGGATGAATTTGCAAAGTGCAAAAATTACCCTGAAGATATTAACAATCAAGATTGTCAAACTCATTTTAGTTCAGGTTCCACATACAGCTATAAATAGTGACAACAAGGTTCTAGGTTCAACTGGACTAGTTTTACTCTTTTGAAGCAAAACCAGTCCAGTTGAACCTCGAAGAACTACCAAGAAGAACAATGACCTGGGCAAGTGAGAAATTGAATGAGAAACTGTTCTTATTTTGTTCCAAAGTCCAAATTTTTAGCAACATTATGCTTGTTACCAAATGATATAATAAGTAGTTAAATGTTTTTTATTGCACTAAAACACAGAGAAAACTTTGTCGTTGTTTATAGGTTATGATGCTATTACCTTACTGGTCCGGCTCGCTGGAGATCCAATTGGGCTGAATGCGGCCCCTAGAAGAAATGAGTTTAACACCCCTGTTCTAGACTGTTGCCCATAAAGTTGGAATAATTTAGTTTTCAGTCACATGCCTGTTTTTATCACCTTTGACCAGGTACAATCCCAGTTACCCTTTATTCATCAAGAATAAATCACATTGTCACAATCATTTCATAAGAAGAGGTAAAAAAAAAATTA
>JAPQRP010000020.1:29008661-29028944 GCA_037367295.1 Apogon hyalosoma
TACAGGAATGAAAAGGAAATTCCTGATTTGCCTTATCTTTTATCATTGCGAAAACACATTTTTGGTGACCTTGACCTACAGTCACTAAAATTTAATGGGATCTATTCTGGACCACTTCGAACCTTTCCTGAAAATGTCATGGAAATTGGTCCAGTAGTTTCTGTGTAAAGTTGCTGACAATCAAACACAGACAGACAAACACACAAACAAAAAAATCAAACCAAAAACAATACCCTCGCCTCCACTTTGAGGGGCGGGGTAATAAGTGGTATAAAGAATAGACTATAATAGAACATAAAGTATATATGTAAGTCTATTTACAGTAGCAGCGGAAGTGCAAAACAGGAATGGTTATGAGGTGAGTAATGGAACAGAACAGCAGCAGGTATGACAATAGATGTTTTCATCCAAATACAAGATCCTAACACGGTATAAAAAGGTACAACTTTATTACCTTACAGCATGATAATTAGTAACATTATTATGAAGGTGAAACATGCTTTTGTAAATTATGCATATAGGGAACAGATACATAGAGGAGTGTGAATTATGCAATTTGTTTTAATTTTAATTAATACATAATGAGATTCTGCTTTTATTTAATACAGTGGATAATACTGTCATTAGTTTGTTCACACTCAGGATAAGATTCATGTGGCTGTACAGAAGGAAAAATGAGACACAGAGTCAGTATCTGGATGCATCATGGATTTCTCTTCAGAACATGTCTCTAAATACATCCATGTACATTATCCATGGAACCTCCTGATCCTCCAGCTGATCGATATCAGAAATGACACCACCTCCAGATGACCGGACTGACCCTTCCTTCAAGCATACAATCGGCAAAACCAATCTGTGCAGTCATGTTAAGTAGTAACTCAACTAAAACTGAAAAACTAAACTACACTTTTATTCCCTAAAGTTCACAAACTAAACTGTACCATTGGAAGTCTGCCTCTGGGTGCACACAGAGAAGGTCATGTGACATTAGTGACCAATCCATGTCCTTAAAATATACAGTATACTATATGGAGTAGTGTTCGAGATACCAACAAGGTGGAATATAACACATTAAAACTGCAGAATTTAGTAAACTCTGTATGATCCATTGTCCTCTATTTGTTTGCTCTCAGTGCAGTGTTTTATGCATATTACCAACATAGATAGTTATCAAGTAGGGCTGTCAAAATTAATGCGTTAACACGGATTAATTCATCATTATGATTTAACGCGATTTGCCAGATTGCAGCAGAGTGCAGAATGACTCTGAAAGTCTCTGGCAACTCATTTCAGGTAGTTTGCCCAAGTAGAGTTATGCCTGCCGCACATTACAGCAAAAAGTCATTCGAGACCGTTCGCTGAGCAGAGAGCTCGCTGCGTGCGCCTGATTTTCGGTGAGTTTTCTGCCTCACCGGACCTTGAGGGCAAAAATTCAGTTGACCAATCAAAACACGTCCTCCGCTCACGTGATTCCAAGATGGCAGCCTCCGGTCGTCACGAACGAAGAATGAATGAAACGGAGACACATGGAAATGGAGTATGGGAAATGCTGCTCCTCCTTTTGTTGATGAGGCGTCGCCGTCTATCTTCCAAAACGTTTTCACTGACTACTTCACCGGTGGCTGCCATCTTGAAATCACGTGAGTGGACGACGCGTTGTGATTGGTCACCTGAATTTTTGCCCTCAGCACACAGCTCAACGAACGCACACACGGTGAGTTTTTCAAAGGTGTTTCATTTTCACCTCAAGGCCCCGTGAGGCAGAAAGCTCACTGAAAATTTGGCGCACACAGCGAGCTCTCTGCTTAGCAAATGGTCGCAAATGACTTTTTGCTCAGCAGATAGCGCCAGTGTGCGGCAGGTATTACCGTCACGCACGCACAAATGGGCGGTTGATTGGGTAGTGACCAAGGTTATAATAGTTTGGGATTTTTCATTATAGTTTCGTTTTATTTAGTTTAGACTTTTTTTTCCCTCTAATTTAGTTAGTTTTAATTAGTTTTTAGAGCAGGTTTGCTAGTTTTTTATTAGTTTTTGTTTTTTTCTAAATGCTTTGTTTTAGTTTAGTTTTGGTATTAGTTTCAGTTTTTTCAGATCTTTCATCTTCTTCACCGTTGTATTCATAGAAATCCCACACAGGACTCTGCTGCTTTCTCCCAACTTTAGTCTCCATGTTTCCAGGTAGAGTGGGTACAAGAAGCTGACTCTAAACAAGTGATGGACTGTCAGGTGCCATATGGTGCCAACAGCTAAAGCTGCTTGAGCAAAATAAATTGATTTCATATCAATCCGACATTGACAAAGATGAAAACGAAGGGAATTTTATCCATAATTTTTATACTTTTGTTAGTTTTATAAGCACACAATACAGTTTCAGTTATTTCTCATGTTTTCTTTTATAGTTTTTATTTATTTCAGTTAACGAAAATGTTTTTTCAATTCTAGTTTTTGTCATTTTGTTAGTTTTCATTATCGATGATAACCTTGAAAAACAAGATGAAATGGTTTCAAGTGGTTTTGTTGAAACTGTTAAAGGTGTTTAATAAACACGTTAACTGCATATATATTCCCTTCTTTCTTGAGTTTGCTCATGCAAAATGAAACTCGATTAACATACAGTAGACTAAATGAAATGAATCCACTGCAACCCTGTGATCAGTCCGTTTGACAGCACTATTATCAAGTTATCATATGAAAGTTTTCACATTTTAACTACTTAAGCCATCATATTTGAACAATAGGATATTACATTATAACTTGCAAAGATTGTATGCCATAATAACATGAAAAGATCTTGGTATAATATTAAATTTTTGACATTATAATATTTTTTCTTTTCCCTACCTGGCATTAATCATCAAGTTCTGACATAAACTAGAAGACAAAGTAGGAGATGCTGTTATTAGTACGGTAGTTATTTCTATAAAAACCCAGAAGATTTCCGTCTGTTTTTCACTTGTAAAATCTCCAAATTGGTCCATTTTATCTGTTTGTTTCTTTCTAATGTAACATGGCCTAAACCAGTGTTTTTGTGTCATTTCTCACAGTTTGCTTCACATTGACTTGATGCATGGAAACCTGCCTAACCCCACTAAACTCCTGTCCGTTTACATAAATTGGAGCAGATGTGTGCAAGCTGCTGGAATGTTTCCTGTTTCCCGTAAAGGCTCCTGCTGCCCTCACTTTTACCTCAGCCTCTTCCATCAGCATCAATCTGCAAAGACACATCTATGGGCTAATTATGCAGAATGAGCGCTCAGACTGGCATCGGCCATTCATGTTGCGCTCCATCGCTGTTTTACTGTAACATCCATTACTCCTAATTGTGAGAATCACACTATTAGGACGTTCCATTAATCAACACTGCACTCATAATAGCCATTAGTAATTCTTCAGCCATTCTCACTTTCTCCTCACATTTTCACCTTTTCTCTCTGGCCATCAGCAGATTCTCTCTCTCTCTCCCTATCTTTCTGTAGATGTCTCTCGCTCCCTCTCTCTCTCTTTCACCTTGCTTCCTCTTTCACTGGACTGCTGTCATCTGGCCTCTTGCAAATGGCACACTGAGCTGTCAGCCTTCAAAGAGCCAAAGAGTCACACAAGGAGGAAGCCCACATACACACACATGCAAATACATGCCGTTTCATCATCCAGGGGATCTAAAGAACGCGTGCAGCAGAAATATCACTTGGTGATGTGGATAAATGACCCAATCAGTCAGCTGGAAGTGTATGGCCTTTTATTTCCTAACTGCCGTTCACTAAGTCTGCGGGAATATTAATCGCTGAAACATACCCCCTACCTCTCTCAGCCTGACAGAGAAAACGGGGGGAAAGAAGACGAGTTGAATAATGTCTAAATATTTGAAGAGGTTGATGTGATGTCAGGCTTTGAGCCGTACTGTCAGCGAGTGGGAGAGGAAATCAGCAGAGACTAGGTTGAAGTTCTGAGGGAGAAAAAAACATGCCTATTTACTTTTGATCCTTTCTTTTCTTGCTCTCTCTCACCATCCTTGTCTCTTTCTCTGTTAATGTTTCTCTGGCTTTTCTGTCCTCCCACATGTGCACTTACTGTGCCTTTTTGTGCCGTTTGCCTTCCCCTGATGCATCATTTCATCATATAAATGCAGTGTGGTATATGCAGAGATGAGTCACATAGAAAATAATGCAATACTTTAAATTATAATGTTGGTGAATGGGTCACATTGGAATACATTCTTCTCTGTAAATAACTGTTGAGATTACGATTTTCTTTTACTACAGTTTGCTGTTTGTTTTGCTGCTTTAAAATCCAAATGTTCCAATATTCATTCAAAGTCAGTGTGAAGACAGTAATCAGTTTACACAGCCTGGTTTAAGCATTAAGATAAATATGCGACATGCCTTGGTTGTTGTTTCTAAAATCCCCCCTCTTCTCTGCACAGCGAACAAATGACAGAGAGTTTAGGTCAAGCAGATTAGCGCCTGAATCAGAAATGAGATAAAGAAATGAAATGTTATTATCTGATTGTTTCACAAATTAACACACGCATACCTTCATGCAGCTCCGAGGGAAGGTTTGTTTATTTCGAATATTGCATTAAAATCAAACAAAAGAATTATATAAAAAAGAAAGTCAAACATTCGAAAAGGAGTGGGATGAAGTTTAATTTATAACCTCCCGCCCCCTTACCCCATCCTTCACCTACCCTAAATTCCTATGTCAGATTCCCTTAGTAACTCAAAAATCTGCACATATCAGACTAAATTCTGACTATGCACAAACACAAAATTGCTGTACATATCAAGGATAGACTTTCCATTTTGCAGCAGCATTTCACATTAAAATAAACTGTCCTTTTTATAGCAGTAATAGTGCACATATCAAAAACAAAAATAAACCCTGTCCATTTCATAAAAAATAATACACATTTTAAAAAGAAAAATAAACTCTGTCCTTTTCATAACAATAATACACATATCAAAAACAAAAATACACTATCCATTTCATAAAAATAATGTGCAAAAATAAACTGTAATTTCTTAGCAGTAATATGCTTATCAAAACTATGTCCATTTCATGACAATAATACCCATATAAAAAAATAAAAACTCTGTCCATTGCATAATAATAATAATACCCATCAGGTTCTAAATGAACACATCCGAATCATACACAGGAAATCTGTAGGATCTTCTCAGTTCCCTATTTTTCACCTCGTCATCATCTCAACTCCTTGATGTTCGGTTGTGACCCAGAAATCAATATCAGCACGCCATCTTGACGGATGTCTCAATTCTGTAAAATACACATGGATATACAGGTGCAGCATATACAGGTGTATCATCGGTCATTTAAGTCTATGAAAGTCTATATGAAGTTGTTCTTGCGACTGGACCAGTAACATGTAAAAGAGGCACGACACAGGGACTTTACAAATGAAGTTTTTCTTTAAGCTGAACTTATACTAGTTATTTAAGGTGATAAAATACTATTAAACTTGTGCGTGGGTTAAATAAAAAAAAATAAGACATCCCTCCGTCACCTACTGACACTATATGCCACATTAATAATTGAATTAAAAGTTATTGAGATCATAAAATATAACTGTGAGGAATACAAGTGGTTACCCTCATAGCATAATTGCCTAAGTCATACACTATATGGACAAAAGTATTGGGACACATTGAATTCAGGTGTTTCTTTTCCAACAGGGCTGTAGCTATAGCCATGGCGCGTCCCATTATTTTTGTCCATATAGTTTATAAACATTAATATTTCCTTCAAGTTTAAAGTGAAATGTGAAGAAAGTAGATGGTTAGTCATGGTAGAAAATTATTATTTGCAGTCAGAGCATGAAAAATATTTTTTGAAATTTAAATGTAAAATCACAGTCATGGATGAAAAAAACAAAACAAAAACAAGATTGGAGAAACTAAGTAAAACCATCTATGGGGCATTTTGGAAGCAAAGAAAACAGTTTAAACCAAACTAACCAATGCAATGCAGTGATATTTACAGTATTAAAGTATATTATGACATTTGTCATTATTGTTTTGTATCCCAGACCCCTGTTAGAAAAGCAGCACCTGAATTCAACGTGTCCACATGCTTTTGTCCATATAGTGTATGACATGTGCTATGAGGCAAACAAAGTGTAACAGACAGAAAATGCAGTTGCTCTTTCTTATATTTAACTGACATACATGTAAAACAGTGACTCTGAGATGAGGACGTCTCATTTTGTTAAATCCCTGTTGCCTAGTCTCCTCTCCTTGTCTCCTCTCTCCTTGTGTCCTTGTTGAGACGTGGACTCTAGGAGCTACACTGTGAGAACAGAGAGGAGTGGTCTGTGTGTTTTCCTGTTATTGTGTTTCACAGTCCGATGTGTAGCACACAAAGCAGAACCACTAGCCTCATTTCCCCACCTCCACACGATGTACTGTGTTGTTATTGACTGCAGGTTCAAATTCACTGTCCAAAAGTCAACATCCACTAACATCCAAAACACAACACCAGCTGGCAGAGGGTCAGACGTGTAGATTGAAAAATACAATGACTGTATAAGTCTATATATTGTTTTTACCCTGTATTTTTCTTCAGGGAAAATGTAACATATTTTGCCTTTAATAGGGTAGCTGTTAAAATGTCTGCACCTATTACAGTACTTTTTAAAGGAACCTTCTCAACACTATATATCCTGGTGAATCTGTGCGTTTTGTGTCATTGTTTGTAGTTCTGTTCTGTTTTAAGAGCACTGGTCAAACTTTTAATAGGCCTATACTCACACACACAGTCTGGGCTGACTGCCAGTTTAGACCCCACAACCAAGTGTGTGTGATTCAATAAAGGTGTGTATGTTTAATTCATAGAAGTGTGTATTTTTGTGTATTGCCCCAACCCCCAATGTGACACCTACCCAGACTTCCCCGTCCCTGTTCCTGTAGATAACAACCATTTCTCCACCTTCATGAGCCAAACTGGGCCCACTCCCAATGCTAATACAGCGTCCCAGCTGCCATGTGTGCAAACACTGTGGGCAGGTATCTACCAGGTGTGATGATGGAGTGAAACAGTAAGTTAGCAGTCAGCAGAGAAATGACAGCAGCACAGATAGACTTTGGCTCTATAAGGCCGGTGATAACTGCAGGAACATTTCACTACTTACTGCTAATCTCCTGCTCCCTGATCATACTCTCTGTAGTACAAGGAGGGGAAAGGCTGCAAAATGCTGACTCAAATGCAGGCAGACTCCTTCGAATTTCCAACATATTACAGATCAGAGCAGAGCAAACCTTTCTTTTACTGGGAGTGAGTTTAAGAAAATTATGTCTCCATTTCCTCCTCTCCCTGATGCTTTCAATTTGTCTCGTGGTCTTGTTGAGCCTCGATCCTGCTGTGGGGCGTCTGGGCTGACAGTTAAGCCAGTGAACCACCCACAGGACATAACACTGTGCTGCCCACTGCTGAAAATGTTAAAATGGTTAATTGGATTTCATGTCATTAGCGTGTTTCAAGGTCATCAGAGCAAATCCCTAGACTACCTGGGAAAAATTGAGCAGGCAAAGTAATGACATAACTCTCACTGTGAATAATTGCCAAGGCAACTAACAAAAGTGTTCAGAATAGTGGAGAACAGATTGAATAAGGAAAAGAACAAGGTCATTTTATTTGTCCACATATAATAGAAAACCTCTTGCTCATGCAGTTTGCTTCGACAGGGTGAATTATGAAACGTGGCCATACAGCGATCGTTCATTAATAGTGTTGAAATGACGCAGTGACACACACTCTCCCCTTTTAACCCTTTAGCCCCTGACATGTCTGTGGTGCTTGTTCTGAACGTATGATTTATTTTAAATATTCATAAAAAATTCAATTTTGCTCAGTGCACCCCCATGCCGCCTGGGTAATGGAGGGTAAAACACAGAGCAGTGAGTGAGACCGACTATAAAAATAGATTTTTTTTTTTTGACACCGTTTTCCTTGTCGTATTTTGTTTTAACTGTTAATTACAATGTTGTTGTGATTTTCGTTCATTTATTTTTTTTAGTGTTTTTACTGAGTTTTGAGTTTTGTAACTGCTTTTCTGCAATTCCACCAGGCACCAAAAAGCAACTGGACTGACTTTGAAAAAAAGAACCCCAAAACAAAACCTACTGGACCAAAATTCAAATACTTGTTGTTCAGTGTGTTCCAGTTCACAGTTCATGTTCAACATCCTAAAGCTCTTATTGATGTACATTCTGAGTGCATTATTTAGTCAAAACCTTCAATTCCTCTCTTTGTTTTGTCTTTTTCTGTTATTCCACCCTGTTTTGACCCTAAAACATACTCACAGCAGCTTTTATGACACTTCTACAGACTCAAATTCCAAGCAGCCCGTTTACCTGAACTAATATCTTAGGGGTTAGAGGGTTAACTGCAGTTTTTGTGTGGGATAAGTACAGTAATGTTACAGAATTTTTTTAAGAGTTTGGTTTTTTTAAGAGTTCCCCTGCTTTAGATAACACTTTGATAGACAGCTGCCTCAGTGGAAATTGAAGTAATTTTAATGTGATTGTCATATTTTTATGTAAATGCAAAGGATTTATGTTGTCACTTGATATTTTTTTTCTGCTATGATAAGCTTTATTTCATATGTAAAGACATGCAAGAATTACTTGCAAATATGGGTTGATGCATGTCCGCATAAATCTCTCTTTCCTCCCTCAATCCTTGCTTTAAGATGCTGCTGCTTTTAATCAGTAATGAGCTGAAGTGTGTGAGTTAAACTGCTGTGTGTGTGTGTGTGACTGCAACAAGGTCTGGATATCATCTAATATGCCTGAGTACTTGCACAAAAGCACCAGAATTTATTTTAAAAAATCATTTTAATAATTGATTTGAGAAATGTATTATAAACATTTCTTTGCTCATAATATACCCTTTTCAACATTTAACCAAAAAAGACAAAGTGCAAAAACTTTGGAGTCAATCCCAGGAAGTTGAAATTCATGGTCAGTGTCCTTCAGCGCTTCACTATCAGGCCACCACAGGCTTCTTCTTTCTTTTTTCTTTTTTCTTTTTTTTTTTTTTTACATAAGACTCCATTTCCATCAGACCTATGGGAGTGAATGAATGCATGTCAAACAGGCCAGTGGGTGAATAATGAATTTAAAATAGTGTTGATTTGCACCAGAGCACCCAAGAGAAAAAAAAAAACTGGACTGACACTTTCCTTCACACATTTTCCACATATTTGCACTGCTCTCCATTCTTTTCTCTCTGCAAAATGCATTTTATGCAATTTTATTTCATAACAGTATGAAAAGCATTTACCCTCTCAACGTACTAAAAGCTTTTGAGAGCCTTATTATATATTACATCAAAAGCCCCCCTGAGAGTACATACCTCTGCCAAGACCTGTAATTGAATAAATAACATGTTGCAATGTTAGAAAGTGCAATTTAGAAAAGAAATCCACTCATTTTCTGGATGAAATTTTACTTGGTCCTCCTTGGCTGTGCCCTACCCTTTCACCAGGTTTTATGAAAAATGGTGCCAAACTTTTTGCATTCACCTGCTGACAGACAAACAGACAAACAGGGGTGATCACATAACCTCCTTGGCAGAGGTAAATATAGAAGCGTCTTTTATAATGGACTCCTCTTCTCTCCTTTCCTCAGGCGTACTGCATGTCCCTGCATACTAAGCAGGGCCCCATACGGCCCAATTTGCACTGCCCAATTTACTGGTGTCGCTTCACATTTGTTGGAGGAAAAGCTAAAGCCTTCTCCCTGATCTCCAAGCAGTAGAGTGGGAGGGAAAAGGCTAGGAAGGGTGAGGATGAGGGGGAAAAGTGGAAGTGGCTTGGCCGACAAATTCTGTCTGAACCACATCAACTGTTCGTACATTTACACGTCAGAATCAGAATCATGTTCATCCCCATGCAAGTAAACAGGGTTCACATGACTACACTGCAAAAATCTAAATCTTACCAAGTGTATTTTTCTTATTTCTAGTCCAAATATCTCATCACACTTAAAATAAGACAAAATCACCTAAAGCGTAACTTTTCAGTGAGATATAAGAACTTATTTTTAGACAATAGATCTCGAGAATCTTATTTCAAGAAATCTTACCAAGATCATATTCACTTGTTCCATCGGCAGATTTTTATTTATTTATTTATTTATTTATTTTTGCTTAAATTCTAGATTTTTTTGCTTAATTCTAGATTTTTTTTTGCTTAATTCAAGCAACAAAATCTGCCATTGGAACAAGTGAAAATGATCTTGGTAAGATTTCTTGAAATAAGATTCTCAAGATCTATTGTCTAAAAATAAGTTCTTATATCTCACGGAAAAGTTACTCTTTAGGTGAGTATGTCTAATTTTAAGTGCAATGAGATATTTGGACTAGAAATGAGAAAAATGTACTTGGTAAGATTTAGATTTTTTTCCAGTGTAGGAATTTGCTTCAGTGGTTTGGCACCTACGTAGAACATGGAGTAGGTAAGAAGCATGCAGTCAAAAAATAAAATAACGTACAAAAACAGATGCATATTTTCACACGGAGTCAGTCGATCATTGAGCAAAAAGTCCCCGTACCCACAGAGCATCACATTTGAGATGTACAGCTCACTGCAAACCCCCACGAGAGACAAGAGGGATAGATGAGAGCGATGAATGGAGAGGAGGAGGAAGGGATGGAGGGATAGGTAGAGACACTGTGCTGACAGGACTATGACAGGGCTTAATTACCAGCTGAGCGCTGCTCACTGGAAGCAATTTCTAAGGATTGTTGTCATTTGAATAGATTAAAGTGCCCTTTCACTGGACTAAGCTGTCTCACCGCTGGCGCGCCTCTGCTGTGAATTAAAAGTCCAAGTCAAATCAAAGAGAAAAAGATGCAGAGAGAGAGGAAAAGATGGAGACAGAGAGCACTTAAAGGAAGATGAGGAGAGGAAGAAGAAGAAGGGAGGAAAAGAGGGTATTATGTAGATGCTGAGCGCTGCAGGATAGACAGGAGGAATTTTCAGTGCGATACAAAAAGAACCACGAAAAAATAATGGTCAGATCTCTCTTCTAAGCCCTGAAGCGTCCCACTCGTTTCCTGTGCAATGCTATTATTCTGTTGCATCTTTCAACAGTGGGAGTTTAACCACTGAAATATCTCTTCCCACACTGGTTTTCCATTGACTAATCACTTTTTTTTTTTTTTATTGCCCCCACCCCACTCCCCTTCCCCTTCTCCCTGTCCAAATGCAGACACAGAGGGCTGCGAGCACACGTGGAGGAAGTTCCACGGCCACTGCTACAGGTACTTCAGTCGCAGACACACGTGGGAGGATGCAGAGAAGGACTGCAGGGAGCACAGCGGCCATCTGGCCAGCATCCACAGCGCCGCCGAGCAGAATTTCATCAGAGGTAGGTTGAGGACAAAGAGGACGGCGGCACATTTGGAACATACACTGAACTGTATGTAAATATTTCTTACTGTTTTCCTCATATCTGATTGCACATTGAGGAGATGAAAACGGTTATAGGTAAATCAAGCTGCAAAGAAACACCGAGGTAACATGAGGCTCTTTCAAGACTCCATGATGACAGTTGTGACAGTTATTAATGAAATGTTTTAGCGACTAACTGGCTTAGAAATTTCAGTTCAGTTTGTGGACAGAAAACAAATCGGAAGAGTTCAGTTTAATTCAAAGTGTTAGTCTTTTCAACCATGTATTTCTAAAAATATTGCAGCATGTGGGGGAGATTTATTCAAAGCAGAAATTTAAATGAAATCCATATAAGTGGGCATGAATAAATAACATCTTTAGAAATAGTCTTTACAAAAGCTAAACAAAGATTACCGAACACACGCGTCTCACTAGTGATATTATTTGACCAACTTCTATAGACAGACATACGCAAGGGAAGTGTGGTTTCAAATGTTGGATGGTGATTGAGATACGACAGATCGCAACAATGTGAACTCAAGAAAAGGCGCCACAATAGTTTTCATAAGCGAGGAATCTTCAAATCCCTCATACTACAGATGGGGTTTTACCTCTTCCTTTTAAGTCACAATTAATCCTCAAGTCATATTGTTAATTAAAGGGGCTTTACGCAGTATTGATATTCCAAACTGTCAACATCACCGGGTAGTCACCAATGAATCAAATCCTGTGCTAAAGTTTAAAGCCCATTGTTTACACACGTCTCCATTATAGTATTATCAAGTGGTGTTCTTCAAACTAAAATTCGTAGCTGGTTATTTTGATGGTCAATCAAAATAACGCTGCGTCTTATAACCGTCAGGTGCTGCATCAGCTGATAGTTTACATTATAGCTCTGTTTGCTTAGCAAGGTAAAACCACAAATCACTTCTGTTTTCTGTTCAGTTTGTGTTGTCAGTAGCTGCACTAAAGATCAGTTTGGAATCGTCCGAACATGGTCACACTTTAGTCTGAAATGTGGCTCAACAAACAGCAACTTAGCAAAGATAATATCACATAACAACTTTATACCTTCAGAAGATATCTTACAATCAAACTCCATTCTTTTCATTTAGGGCTGTGTCCAGCGGTAAAAAAAACAGTATTTCTAGCTTTTATTACTTTCTTTGACTCTAGAAGTTGTTTCTTAGTGGTTCTCATCCCATCTCGTCACTGTCCAGCACTTTGGTCCAAGGTCCCATGGTGTTAGTTTTAGTAGATAACAGAGACCAGCAGAGTGACTCAGTACTCCCTCTATTGGTCACATGAATCCAGGACCATCTTAATGCATGGGCCTGATGGGCACTAGCATGTGGGCCCCACGAGTTTAGGGGCACTTTGTTAATCTGTGTATGTTAACCCTTCGATGCACCTTGTATCATATATGATACATACCAATCAAAGGTGTATAGTTGCTAATTTAAGTTCTTTTCTGCTTTTTTCAATTATGTTTAAATATTCTTTTTTATTTTGTACTTGGATTTCTCCATTATTTTTATATAGATTAGTTTTATTTTGTACTATAATTTTTCCATTATTTTTATATAGATTTATGTTACTTTGTACTAGAATTTTTCTATCATTTTATGTAGATTTTATTATTTTGTGCTGGAATTTTTCAGTTATTTTATAAAGATTTTATTATTTTGTATTAACACTTTGAAATCATTTTGCCGCTTGTTTTATTTTGTACCAGAATTTGTACAGAAAATGTTTTCCGACAATTTGAAATCTATATTCCCAAATGTTGAAATTGCACTCAGAGTATTCATGTACATGATCATGACCAACTGTACAGGAGAACATTCTTTTTCAAGACTGAAACTTATGACAAAAAATCAGCTTTGTAGCACAATGGGGCAGCATTGTTTGAACTGGCTTTTACTTATGTGCACAAAAAATGACACCTTGAAGACCAGTGACTTCAAGCCAATAACAATTCCTGTGCATAGTTGGCGTAGGGGCCCCAGTACATTGCTTTGCCCGGGGGCCCATAATGCTGTTAAGACGGCCCTGCATAAATCCCTAGAACCGTCTGTATAAATAGATTCAATTCATATCTCTACAATCCAATACATGCCATCTTTGGCACACATTCAGAGCTCTTCATTCTAAACACTCCAATGATAGTTTTAGTAGAAAGTTGAACAGAAATACTTCATATTTGTCCTTTAAAACATGCTTAAAATAAACACAAAGACTACAGTATTTATTTTAAGCTCATGACTCAAACATTCAGTTAATGAGCTTTATCAATGCTCTGGGGGTGAAAACAGCAAAGTCTTAAAAACCCATCAGCTGTCTTCACATTTTGATTCAAGTGTTCCTAAATCATCATTTTTCTAACATTACCCACACACTTCAACAACTGTGAGAAAAAACAAATTTGTGACTTTAAGATTCAGCTCAACTAAGACTTTGACATGGGTCAAAACTTCACATTTATCGTGAGTAAATTATCAAGTGACCGATCAGTAATGAAAATGATACAATCTTTACACTGTGACCACCTGCCATTTTTCTGCCCACTCCCGCTGTTTGTGCAGTCTCTAAATTGATACCTCATCTTCCAGTGTATTATTATGGTACTTGGCAATAGCAGCTCTTGCCTTATATGTATTTCATAACTCAGTGATAAATGTCTGTTGGGTTTAGCTCTGAATGGCTTCTGAAGGCGTTTATTGCATTCCCCTATTGGGGGAAAAAAAAAAAAACCTCAGGAGCAGAGCCGGTTCAGCAACATAAATGTGTATCAGCATTTGTGGCAGTAAATGGTGCTATAACCTCTGATGTAAGTGGCTGTGACAGAGCATTTAATAATATATGATCATACTTTTTCTTAGAATCCAATTTGTTCTCAAACAGGTGAGAAATCTGTGCTGTGGCAGAGGTAACTCCATTTACGCAGAGTGAAGGAAATGTTGCCATGCAGAACATAATACAAAAATCAAGTTGAAATCAGCACTTGATCCAATTTCAGTTCTTGTTGATTTTGTGTGTGAAAGACTTCCATGGGCTACGGAGGCAGTTTTAAGACCCATGCTGTCCTAATTCATTTACTTTTTTTTTTTTTTTTTTTAAGAAGCTGCAGTAATATTGTCCTCCAGGCTTTTTGAGTATCCACTGGTGCTCATCCTATACTCAAATATTTGGCAATGGAGCACTGCTTATTCGTGCCAAACAGTACTGCCATGCTAATACCGGTACACATTTTCCTTGATGCCTCATAAACCTCCGTCTACTCCCTCTTAGCTCTTGGCCCCCTGGCAGTCACCCACAGCCACTTGTGTTTTAATATGGCCACTCCACCAGAAGCAAACTTAGTAACATCAGCTCCACCTTCTGTCGCGGACAGATGCCAGGAATACCATCCATCTAACAGCCATCTTTCTTCTTCTACATGCGCAGTTACCAAAAAGTGTGTTTAATTGCCTCGAAAATGGACAGCTCCACCCCTGCAATAAAGGGATCGGAGCCATTAGGGAGATTAATGGGCCTGGTAATAATGTTAATCAGATACACTATGATTGAAATTCCATTACATGTGTGCATGTTGCGCACACGCGCATACAGCACTGTGCACACACAAATGAGATTAACCCACCACACCATCGCTGAAATTTCCTTTCACACAAACAAAAATCTCATCACCAGTTCATCACAGACAGCAGCAGTTGTGTTTCATTATTGCTTAGTTCTCAGCTGAGTGTGAAGACCTCTGTGCATGGTTTGGTTATCTCATTGTCAAACCCACAGAGCCAAATAATATCTCAAGTGGTGAGATAATAACATTTAATACCTGTGTGCAGTTTGTTGTAATTGGAGACATTTTTTGTCATAGTATTTTGTCAAGGCTGTACCAAAGAGATGTTAATATAGCTGCATATGTTCTTACCTTAGGTCAGTTGTTTTCAGATATGTTCTGTCAGGCCTCCCTTTAGAGGAAGAAAGAATTTCTGGGCCCACCTCAGTCCTAACCAAATTGTAATGATTGTTCAAACAGTGGCGAATCCAGAAAAAAATAGAAAGGGTGGTGGTGGGGGGGTGTCCAGGGACATATGTTAAAACTATATTTTTTTATTATTATACACTAATAAAATGAATGCAGTTTAATGTGGTGGTGCAGTGGATAGCACTCGTGCCTCACAGCAAGACAGTCCTGGGTTTGATTCCAACACCAGTCGATGGGGGTGGGACCTTTCTGTGTGGAGTTTGCATGTTCTGCCCATGTCTGTGTGGGTTCTCTTCAGGTACTCCGGCTTTGTCCCACCATCCAAAGACATGCACTGATAGGTTAATCAGTTCACCTAAATTGCCCATAGGTGTGAATGTGAGAGTGATTGGTTGTTTGTTTCTATATGTCAGCCCTGGTAACCCCGCCTTCACCCATAAGTAGCTGGAATAGGCTCCAGTGACTCTAGTGAAGATAAAGCAGGTTCAAAGAATGAATGAATGAATGAACAATTTAATATCAATAATGTGACCACTTTTGGAACCAAAGCAAATAGTTTGCTTTAAGGTTGGCTTCTGTTATGGCAGTGAGTTCCATTGCATTCCAAATAATTTTAAATTAGAAACAATAGGATACCGTAGATATTGCATTACCATGTACAATAACTACAGTTATTATAATATATATTTATTATCATTCAAAAATATTTAAAAACAGATTGTAGTTAACATTACTTTAATTAAAACAAAAAAGCAGCAGATATATAGAAACCATATATATGTATAGTTCATTTATGAATTATGTGACATACTTACATATATGTGCTAGTGCCTGAACAGGTCAAGCAGCTCCATAGCTCAGTAGGAAACACTACTGACATCAGTGCTGGAGACTGGATGTTGGAACCCAGGGGGAGGGAAAGGAGTGCTCACCTTTTTTTCTTTTTTTTCTGTTTTTTTTCAAAAAAAAAAAAGGGGGGGGCTGAGGGTACCTGTAGGTAAATCTGCCATTGTTCAACTATAACTTTTATTAAAATAAACATCAATATGATGTGCATTCTTTTTACTTTTCTTTGAAAAAAACTTACATTTTTGCTTGAAGACAATACTTTTCCAAATAAGAATATGAAATGTGCAGTTATGTTGTTATAGCTATAACAATAAAGTAATTTATTTTACATAATTGGTAACAAAGATGAATATTTTAACAGTATCAGTGGCTGCAATGAGTCCATTTTACACTGCACATATTCTTAGAACAATAAGGTGCAAACTACACAAATGGTGCAAAAATCTAAATGTTGCAGGTTTTTTTTTTTTTTTTGTCCATTCTCCAGACCTACACCCTTTTTTGTAATCAAATGACAGATCATCATGGCAGTGGATCGGCTTGTTGTACATCCCTAAAATGATTTTAGGGTGCTTCGACACCACAACATAAGTTCTACCTGCTACATGTTCTGAGCCTCTGTGACCCCCCTAGGGACCTGCCCCACAGTTTGCCAAACACTGCAGTAGAATGTGTGTCATATTTGGTTTATTTACTGTTACTTGCTTTGTCTACTCTGCAGGCCTAAGCCATGATAACACCTGGATCGGGTTAAATGACCGCACAGTGGAGGACGACTTTCAATGGACCGACAAGATGGACCTGGTGAGGATTCCGCCTCCTAAACTCTTCTGTTTCTCAGTCAGCTCTCAGTCCTAGTAGAACACATGCACTTGTCAGCTTTTCCCGCAATCAACTGAATTTGTGATGCAGAAACAACCATTTGAGATGCTCATTATCACAGCTGGAGATATCCTGAATGTTGTGGGAAAAAAATGAATTCATTAATTACTGTTCTATTGAGATTGCGACACAATATTGTCTCTGTTATCTCTCCACTGAGAATTTTATGATTGGCTTATTGTACAGTCCATCTTTATTTTGTAATAATGACAGAAATTCAGGGTTTGTTTTGCTTTTTAGTGCTTCTTAGTTTAATTCAGAAAATCAAAAAGTGTGAAAAAGTATGGAATGATATGTGAAATTCTACACAAAACTGATGCTGCAAACTGAAAAACTTCATAGTAAAATCTATTTTATACAGCGATAAAACAGTGGAACAGTGACATCCAGATTTATTTATCTCTGTATGTCTGTTTTTTGTGTGTGCTAACAGCAATATGAGAACTGGCGTGAAAACCAGCCAGACAACTTCTTTGCTGGAGGAGAAGACTGCGTAGTTATGATTGCTCATGAGAATGGCAAATGGAATGACGTGCCCTGCAACTACAATCTGCCCTACGTCTGCAAAAAGGGAACAGGTGAGAACAACGAGGCGGACGGAAAGAGACGACAGGAGAGAGTGACACTGAGTGTGCAGCGACTTCAACAGGTGATTAAGATGACTGACAGACAGGTGAGGAGGCAGAAAGTAGCAGCATGTGGAAAAAAAAGAACCCTGAAAAAGTGGAAAAAGGTGAAAAGAGTGAGAGATGTTGAATTTCAAGAGTGAAAAGCAGAACAAGAATGAAAAAGGGCAAAGGAGACACAGCCTTGCTCTGCTGTCAGTTCCTGGAATCTTTTAAGGTCTTTAGAGTAGAAACATGAGGAGATAAAAAAAAAAAAAGGTGAGAAAAGGTGATGAAACATTCATGACAGTGTTTTGGTTTTTTTTTTTTTTAATGTAAAGTAGCTCAGTGAGCCCGACAGCGCGTGAACATTTAAGTATTTCTGAACGTCTTGGCTGTGTCATTACATTCTATACGTCTGTGTGCAGCCAAAGAGATTAGAACCGAGCCTCTTCAATCAGCCTATGCACTCCAGATTTCTTCTCATTACTGCTCACCAGCGCTCCTTCCATCTCTCATTATCCTCCAGCCCAACTTTTAAAGCTCTCCACACTTTTCTCATGTAAGACCACCATTTCTTCTTCCAAATGCTCTGTTTTAGTAAAGTGAAGCACATCTTGAGGCAGAAAGTACTTCCTACTTTATGTCCAGAAAACTTCAACTTAGTAAAAAAAAGAAAGTTGAAGGGACTGATTGGGTGGTTAAATTCCTATTTGCACTGCTCTCTCCACTTCATGCCCCCCTTCCACGCTTTGGAACAGCAAAGGACTGGAGTTAGGCCACTACATGTTCCTCTGAGAGCTTGTTAGAGCTTATTTTTGCCACACATTTGCATACAGGTCAGACTTATGACCAATGGCAGGGAGACACACACAGAAATACTAAGGTAGAGATTAGTGGGTTGGTGTGGAACAGTGGAAATACTGGGACAGAAGCCACTAGTGGCTGAATTCTCAAAACACACTCTGAGACTGAGGTCGGTCGTTTACATGTACCTTGGTTGTATGCATCCAAATTCCATTTTTCACAACTCATTTCACATTTCATTGCAATATATATTTCAATTTGTTAGTTCACTTAGATGAACTACTTTATTTTGATCTTCTGACATTTCAGAATAATACTAGTAAGACCTATAATTACAGCTTTTATTAGTTTTCTCAGAGGGTCAAAAGTTTACATACACCAACTATGTCTTAAACGGCCTGGAAATGAGTCAATATCATGACCTTAGAAACTTCAGATTGGTCATCATCGTGAATCAATATGTTGTGTTATTCTCCTTTTGCCTTGAAAAATGTGAAAATCAAAAGATCAAATCAATTAGCCAAGATTATTGACAACACACAATCCTCATCTACAAGTCAAGTTTCTCCTTGGAAGAAGTTTCTAAACACTTGAAGGTTTAAGGCTCATCTCTACACAAATATAAACAGTATAAGACCAGACTAATTATCACCATTAATGTCAAATCAATATTTCCTTTAATTTAGAGTGAAAGTTGAATGAGTCAATGGTTACTTGTGAATGAAATGATTATTAATCGGTCAGAATGTGACAAATACTTCAGAAATCTAGGGGTAGAACATTAAGTAAAAACCAAAAAAAAATAGGATCAATGTCCCTGTATCTCACCGACATGTTCTGTCAAGAATCAATACCAAGTTGAATTTGTGAGGTTGTCAGGTTCTGTTAGAGTCCTGTGGTCTGGATGCAGGAGATCAATCTCCCAATAGAAGTGGGTGGAACTTTCACTGGAGGAGAACTCCGCTAATTAAATCAAAGTCCATATATGACTTCCTATCAGTGCTCAACAGTAACTATATAGATATCTCTGACCATTTACATGGTATAAGCCATCAAAATATGGCCCATTGTAAGTAAAGGTAAATTTGAATATTTAAAAAATTAATCAAAAATTCAACAAGGGGTTCCAGGCACAACAAACCCCACCCCTCGCACATATTGTATCTTATTCTGGTGTCGATCCAGCTGATGTCATCATGTCTATGCATGTGCTGATATCAGCATATCAATTGCCTCTATATATGTGCCAAGTTTGAAATAGATTGAAACACAATTGATGTTTTTATAGACATGTGAAATTTTCGACCATTATAAGTAAATGGGGGGAAAAAAGATTTTAAAAATTCATAAAAAATGTGAACTTAGACCTACATTTCCCAAGATGTAATAACATCTATTTTGGGTCACTGGTAATCTATAAACCACATTTGGTATGAATTCAACCAATAGTTTTGGTGCTAGAGTGTTAACAAACCGAACCAAAAACAGTACCCCTTGCCTTCCCTTCAGGGGGCGGGGTAAAAATCAAAGTATCTTATAACTGTGAACAAGCTTTGTAAACATTGTCCCAAAGAACCCACATATAAAATTTGAAATTAATCCAACCAGTAGTTTTGTGGGAGAAGATGTTTGAAGAAATTGCTAGCAAAGACGGCAATGATGATGATGATGATGATGATGATGATGATGATGATGACGACGACGACGACGACGGACACAGCAGCTTCACAGTA
>JAPQRP010000020.1:29035814-29052597 GCA_037367295.1 Apogon hyalosoma
GTTCAGAGGCTCCGTAGTTACCGTGGAAACACCATCATCTTTTACAACATTGATTCACCAGTAAAACCCATGGAGTTAGATAAAAGACAGTGGATGGAAACACTGGGTTTATGTTCAGTTATTGATATATTTGACGGAAAAAGTCACTTTTCTTCAGTTTTCTCTGTTTTGATATAATATCCTATGAATTTACTCTGAGTTTTCATGAGCATCTAAATTAAGTAAAGGAAATTAAATATAGGAAAATACATGATTTACACTGGAAAATACAAAATACAGAGGATAATATGATAACAAACTAACACGCTGACCTGTGGGGATCCATACGTTCTAGATGTGGTCATTTTTATGCTGTTGTGCATTCGTACATACTGTACCGCATTTGTCCAGCAGTCACTGCCAAAGCGTTCTGGCCATAGCAACATGATTGTAAGGCTATTGTATTCCAAAATTAATAATATCTCCCAAAATATTGGTCCTATCAACTTGTCGTTTTCGCTAGTCTCTTCCTTGACCTAAAATACATAATTATGCCAAACTGCAGCAGTCAGTTATTTCCGGATTTTGTGTGAATCCCCAGACACACGCACACAGGTCACTTGGCTTTTATGATATGGATGATGATAAAACACTTAAGAAAGGTTAAATAGAAAGAATAATTAAATTGGGAACTGCCACAAAATTAACACTTGGTCTTTATGGATTAAGATATAGTAAGAAAATTAAAAGTCACTTTTTTTCTCCGTTTTCTGGTATAACAACCCCCAAGTTTAATCCAAGCTTTTATGAACATCTATATGATCAGTACATAAAATACTGGAAAATTCCTGATTTTCACTGGAAAATACAGAGGATTATTTCAAAATAAATGATGACAAATTGCTTAAGAAATGTTAAATATAGAGAAAAAAAATAATTTGGGAACTACCACAAAAGTAGCACTGGGTCTTTACAGGTTAAATGTGTTTTTTTTTTTTTTTTTGGAAATATGTCAGTGAGCATAAAGACTCTCTGATATAATTTCAAAGACTTTGCTTCTGTTTCGTTTGCACCAGTAGAACTAGATCACCTCCCTTTTCCGTCCATGAACCCAGAGTCATGAAACTCAAAACACGGAAATATAAATCAATACCAAGGCGTGATGACTTTTTGATGTAGTAAAAACAGATATATCTTGTAAAATGTGTGTAAAAACATACAGCTTTTGTTGTTGATTTCATTTTCTTGCCTCTATTACAGTTTTTAGTTGTTATTATTATGATTCTGTTTTATGGAGTTTCTGGTTGTTGGCATGCTCTGCAGATTTCATTCTTAAAAAAAAAAAAATACAGCAGGGGACAAATTCAGAGGTTTTTAATGCAGTGGTGTATTTTTCCTACTTCTGCAATGCTTAGTAAACTTTATGAACCATTAATAGTGTCTGCCTTCAAATCTGTCAGGTGGGCTCGAAGGAACATTCAATAGCACCTCTGCAGACATGCACAGACTGATGCAAACAACCAGTAACAGTTTGTTTTCTAGTAAACAGCATCGGCCCACATTGACCATATCCAGGTGAGACTCTCTCCTGGTTGTATTTTCCTGAGAATGCCCATGCTTTAATGTCTCTCTGAATTGTTCTAATATGATCTCCAGTTGGCTTTCAGATGCTCCAAGGCAATAAATGGTTGCTGAGAGGCACCAGGATGGGGATGTATACAACTCTCCCTATGCCTCTGACTCACACTGACAACCCCCTCCATAGAAACATAGGCAGAAAACACTTATAGCAACATGCTGTGTTCAAGTACACAACAAATGCACACATTCTGTTTCTTAAATCAAGAGCAAGAGTGTGTTTGTGTGTGTGGGTGTGTGTGTATATATATATATATATATATATCGTACCTGCACTGTCACATTTTTATTCTTAACTCTAGATTTTACATACGTGAAGAATCTGCACAATGCAATTCCATTTTTAAAAATCAGTGCTATAGTGGATACCTGTATCGACCTCTTCCTTGCTTTTATTATGAAGTTTGTTTTCTCCCGAGTTTCCATCCAAAGGTTAGCTGATATTGAATTCATTGCATAGAATTTCATGCTGCCTAGAGAATGACTCTAACATCTGTAACCCTGACTTTTCCACCTGCAATCTCATAATACAGATGTTTTCCTATACTTCAGTTTAAACTTGAAAATACTTGAGAATTCAAATATTTCTACCAGTCCAATGTTTGCTTTATGTTTAATAGTATTTAGCAGATGTCACCATGCTAACACTGCCCCCAGGAATATGGAGGAGATTGACGTGTTTTGCTTTTTGTAGATTGCCTCGAGCAGTTTGACCTGCAGTTTTTAACAGTCTATAACTCTCACTAAACTATAACTATAATTATTACAGGTGGTGATTCTGCATGTTAAGATATCTGAAAACAACTAATATGAATAGTAAATGAACCACATTTATACAGCAGTTTTCTACCACATTGACACTGAAAATGTTAAATGTACCTTCCTCCATCACCCACGCACACTAGTAGAGCAGCTACCACAAAAAATAAATAAAAATGAAATTAAATGTTAAGGTTCAGTGTGTTTGAGGACATTTCTACATATTGACACCAGGGGTCAGAGATTAAATTATCAACACTCCATTATGTGAATGAATTGCCCCTAACCATGGCTAAGTAGGCATGTGTAACATATTTTGCTGGCTTGTGTACTTAGATTTCTGATATATATCCAACATTATTTATATTCAGAAAAAAAACTTAACATTTCTTTCAGGAAAATAAATATACAAACATTTGAACTTTCAATGTCCCAGAGAAAAGGGGAAATGGAAGAAAAATAGAAAAGGAAAAAATACAATGAGATTAAAATAAAATGCAAGTAAATGACTAGGAATATGAAAAATAGGGTAGATAAATAAATATAATTATTCATTAAATATGTGTGAGAACAACGGGGCGAGTTTGTGTCTGTTAAAACCGCTCAGAATCCTTGACATACACCTAGAACAAAGCTGAAATTGTACATAATCGTGCGCAGACGGTTGAGATTGTGCTTCGTGATGTGAATTGAACAAAATCCAGCTCGTCAGCGGTGACACAGACATGAATGATGCATTTGTTCCAGGTACATTTGACTCATTTAACCATGAACAAATTAAGTCCTGACATTTATACATAGATCTCTGATTGGGAGCAGATTTACTGTTGCCTACAGAGGCAAGAGTAGGAAAGTGGAATCTTAAAAGTAGACCCTGTACCAATCAAATTGCTGTCGGTACTTTTATCTATCATATGTGAAGTTTTTTCAAGTAGGATTAAGAGTAGCACCTCTCTGATCCAATTAGGGAACAATGGGGGCTTGTCAGACTTCCAGTCACAGAGAATGAGGCTTGAAGTGAAGCACCGTGGACTTGGTGTTGTCAACTTCTTCGCCAGGATTTCCAAAATTAGCAGAAACTGGGTTAAGGTGGGAAAACTGGGCATGCTCAGATGGCACCTAAAACAGGCAGGCTCAACAATAGGATACAGTACGGAGAGTGTTTTTCATGTGAAATGAGACATGTCTGTTTGTTTTGTAGCCTCAGTCACATTATTCATGACCCACAAGTAATGTTAAGAATTACTTGGGACAATCTGACTAGAATGAAATAACATAACTTTTATTTTTACATTTTATAATATATGTGTGAATACGTTCCCGTACAGTTACGCTGTCGCCCATAAAGTTGGAAAAAAATATTTTTACCTCTCTTCATAAAATGATTGTAACAATGTGATTTATTCTTGATAAAGTGTAACTGGGACTCAGGATGTAAAAGGTCAAAGGTGATTACTGATGAGTTTGAATAAGAACAAAAAGAGGAATCTGTCTGAAAACAATAATTATAACGTAATGAGCAACCGTGTATTTGGCTCTTAACCCTTTATCAGGCAAGTGACTATTTTGGTCATTTCCACAAACATCAAAATATGGGGCCAATCCCATGCCTCAGTGAGGTCAAGAAGCTTTTGGTTTCATAACATTATATAGTGATTCAGAGAGATTTTATAGACATTTGGAAGCTGTAAATAGTGAATATGAGTGATTTGTATTTGTTTATGACCTTCTAACAGTTGTTTTATTGAATGTATTTACTTTTTAGCAAGTGCTGCTTGGATGTTTTATGTCAAGAAGAGAGAGATGATGATGTCCAATAACATACAAAGGTTGCAATTTTGAATTTCAGAGTATTTTAATGAGTGCCCTATAAAGGGTTAAGTCTTTTGGTGAGCAGGTGACATGAGGCTGTGCTCTCATTGGAGCTTCAAAGAATCACCTCAGTGTGCACATTATTCCTTGTGCAATTCAATGATTTTTGCTGTGTTGTCGAGTGGCCTTGAGTGAGATAGACATTTTCAGGACTGCAGAATGAATGTAAAGCAAATGATAATAAGCTCCAAATATCAAAAAACATCTTTAAAAAGCTCTATGACAAGTCAACACAAGTGTTATCAACCGATTGAAACGTCAAAACTCTGCACACAAATTCAGAATTGCTGCCAACAGAGTGTTATACAGCCAACTCCAGTGTTAAGCACCAGCCACCACTGTAAACATCATATCTGAAAGTCATGTCACATTTTCACTGCAATGGTGCTGACAATAACCAAACAACTGTGCAAATTCTGCTTAAATTGTACCATTACTGGTCATGCCGATGACATTAATTGTGCTTTGTGTATTACTTATAAGCAAGAGAGGCGCAAATTCAGTTAAAAAATCGCCATAAATGCACCACACTGGACCTTTTTATTATGTGAATTATGCGCAGGGGTAGAACCTATGGGGAGCAGCCACTGTCAGCCAGAAGTGATATACCATCATTGATTCCGGGTGATAAAGTGCGAGTAAACAAGCATCACTCAGTGAGCGAGACTGAGTGAACGGCAAAAAAAAAAGGGGTGTGTAAAAACAAGAGAAAAACACTAAATGTGTGGAAAAAGGTACTCAAAACAAGCAAAATTATCTGTCCAAGATTGTCAGATCTTGAAATAATTATGTCTACAGATGTATGAACACTTAAAATGACAAATTAGCTCTTAAAACAAGATAAATTCTCTAACACTTTTAAATCTAAGTTTTTTATCTTTGTAAGACCCAAATAATCACGTGTTCAAGATGTAAACTATGGCTAGCAATTGAGACAATGGATGTAAACGGTTACCTGTTTGATCTGATAATGTGTCATCCACTGCATCAGGTCAGTGAGCAGTCTATCGCAGTCCAGATAATCGGGCAATACAACGAATCTGCATCACTACCGGTTCTGGAACTACCCGTGAAGGAAGGAACATGTTGCTGACCATGCCAGACTGACGGAGCAGTGACTTATTACTCACACATACTTAACACCAGGTTATAACGAAAGTTACCTGATGGAACCACTAGAATACATGATATTTTGAAGTAGCTAGCAATGAAAATTCAGTACAGGTACCATTTAGGAACACAGAATTTACATAGGTGGTGTCTGAAATCCCATACTAACATCAGAATTCATAAGCTAACAGCAGGCAAAATGTTTTAGCATGTCCAAAACTGAAGTATGACCCCACACTGGAAAAAATCTAAATCTTACCACATGTATTTTTCTCATTTCTAGTCAAAATATCTCATCGCATTTAAAATAAGACATTTGAGATATAAGAACTAATTTTTAGACAATAGATCTGGAAAATTTATTTCAAGAAATCTTCCCAAGATAATTTTCACTTGTTCTATTGGCAGATTTTTATTTTATTTTTATTTTTTTTTGCTTGAATATAGTAAAAAAAAAAATCTTGAATGAAGCAAAACAAAAAAAAAAATCTGCCAATGGAACAAGTGAAAATTGTCTTGGGAAGATTTCTTGAAATAAGATTTTCCAGATCTATTGTCTAAAAATCAGTTCTTATATCTCACTGAAAAGTTACTCTTTAGGTGATTGTGTCTTATTTTAAGTGTGATGGGATATTTTGACTAGAAATGAGAAAAATACACTTAGTAAGATTTAGATTTTTGCAGTGCAATAAAAAGTCATTTATTCCTTCATTTTCTGAACTGCTTAGACCTCAAGGGAGTCACGTGGGTGCTAGAGCCTATCCTGGCTACCAACGGGCGAAGGCGGAGTTCACCCTGGACGTGTCACCAGTTCAGACAACATTCCCTCTCACATTCACACCAACTGGGAATTTACTGTAGATTGACCAGTTGTATTAAGTTGTATTAAGATGCATGTCTTTGGACGGTGGCTGCTGGAGTCTCTGTGGAGAACCCACACAGACACACAGAAAGGCCCACAAACCCAGGACCTTCTAGCTGTGAGCCAACAGTGCTAACCACTGCCCCTCCATGCCGCCCACCAATAACTACACTTTTCCAGGTACATATTATGCTCTGGACACCTCACCAGCATAAATATTCCATACTCCACTGCACAATATCCCATAATGCAATGTCTTAAGGCAGACATTATGCACATGGTGGTACTGATGAGATTTACCGGTTACCACGGTTACACATCCTCAACTGGCAAAGGAGCTTTTTTTGACGTGTATTCGGGTCCTGAGCACGTGTGTCCGAAAAGTTTCATCCCTCTGATTACTGACACAATGCATACTGTGTGTTTAACTGTTTTTAGACCCACCATCCTCATTATTCAATGTTTAGACCTTCAGTGTTTGCACTTTACTGGTTGATTGTCCAGATTTCTACCAGTTCTCTTTTTATACTTTGAATTTATTATGTATAGTGTGTTTGGTCTTGTATTCTATTTTCATTCTTATATTCTATTTTTCCTGTTTGTCATGCTGCACTACAGTTTCCCAGTTTGGGATCAATAAAGTATATCTATCTATCTATCTATCTATCTATCCATCTATCCATCCATCCATCCATCCATCCATCGTGCACAAAAACTAAATTCAGATTTTTGTCTCTCCATGTGTACAGTTCATCTGATGATGATAATACTAATAATAATAATAATAATAATAATAATAATAATAATACATTTTATTTACATAGAGCTTTCAATTAAAGTGCTTTACAATACAACAACAAAAAAAGAGTAAAACAATAAAAACAGATTCAATAAAATAAAAATAATTCAAAATAAATACAGTTCCAATAAAAGCTGGTACAGGCTCAACAGACACTATCTGCAGTCAGCTGCCTGTTTTAAGATTTTAAGCCACTTCTTAAAGAGACTGCGAAGAAGCACGGTAGTATTTAGGAAAGTAGATTTTTAGGGGCTTTTAAGCTCCTCTGTCAGCAGCAGACTTGTACGTCCTGTAGGCTTTACTCTTCAAAAGACCTTTCCTCACTTTTAAGTGTCTCCTGTAAAATCATGGCTCCTTTTGCTTTTTCTGGGTTTAGTGACATTTTCTTTTTATCCCTACTTCAGTACATTCTGCCTTTCCTCGTGCACCTTGTGAGAAATCATTCAGCGGTGTGCATAGGTGAACACTACATTTCAGCCTTTCATTTGTGATGAGCCAGTGTCTCGTTTGAGGAGGCAAGTGTTTATTATGTGCCCTTCCTTCGGCTGAACTGTAAATGTGGCTTTTCATCACAGTAAATAACACTGCTTTGTCTTATTAAGAATTTAAGAGGTATTAGGACAAGGACATGGGAGTTAAGTGGGCTGGTAGACGTCTTCTGATTGCTGATTAAGTCTGCTCGGGTCTGTTTTTATGTCTTGAGTGTGTAAATCACAATCAGTGAAGAAATCAGTGGTGAAATCAGCAAAATAGGCCCATTTGAATAGTGACTTTCACAGGGGTCTGTTCCTTACCTTGCGCCTGTAGGTGCTTAAATAAGACATTATTCCGCAGTTGAATTGGGTAAAATTGAATCCAGTGGGAGTCATTTCCATGGGGAGCGTGCACATGACTGAAATGGAAACTGAAGTCTGACAGACCTGTGTCACAGCTGATACAAACACGGGGGTAACTAATAACAGATAATTGCGGCTTTGCTTTGCCGTAATTGTCAGAATGGAAGAATTGCCGAGACTGTTTGTTCCACCTGTGCGTTTCCTGCTTTGACAGATCTAAATGCCTGCTGGTGTTGGAAATGGAACCATTTGGGACCATAAAAAATAATTAGAATGAATTTGTCAAGGCTGTTTTGTTCAAAGAATTGTCACGTAATGTACGACAGCGACAGACTTGATGCTCCAGTGTGTAAGATTTAGAGGAATTTAGGAGGATCTCCTGGCTGAAATGAAAACTTTCATTATTATGTAACCAAAAATGGACTGTTGTTACCGTAGAATGAGCCATTTATCCGCAGATGGAGCAGGTCGTCTTGTTGCATCACCATGTTTCCACAGACGAAGTGATCAGATTTTATCTTCTTCTGTTATCTGTGTAGGAGCAGGTGGCATCCATCATATAACCAGCATTAATACTTCACTAACTAAAATTCCCAGAATGGACAAAACAGACACTGTGACTTCACCACAACAACAAAAAAAATAACTTAAAAAAATCATTATTCACAGAAAAATAGAATGGAAGTTCACACTTTAAAAGCCTGTTTCATTTGTGTCCATTGCACTCAGATGAGTGATCATGTCAGTATAATCAGTTCACCTCTGATGATTTAATAATGGTTTCAGATGCCATGTCAAGTCAAATAGCTCAAATAAAATCTCTTTCCCGTAATGTTACTATTACTACTATTACTACATTTTTAAAGGAGTTTTTTTTTTTTATTTTATTTAATCTTTAGAACAGTTTTTTGAAGATCTTCTTTCTCCACATTTAACCTTCCTCAAATGATTTATCAACATTTGTTCTAATATTATCATCTGCATTTTGCATTTTTCAGTCAAAATTTGGTATTTTCCTGTATTGAATGTACTGCCCATGTAGATGTTCACAAAAGGTCAGAGTAAATACAAAGGTTATTATATCAGAACAGAAAAAAACTGACCAAAAATTGATGGTTTCATCAAAATATATCATTAATTGACCATAAATAAGTGTCTACAAGCATTTGTCAAAATACATGGATTTCATTGATGAATCCACATTGTAGAAGATGACGGGGTTTCCATGTTCACTATGGAGTCACTGAATGTCCAAAAACAACATGTGAGGCTGCTGAAACACTGAGAAACTGCATTTTACCTGAATTATTTTAATATTTTGGTAGGATAAGTGGTGCAAAAGATATCAAATATTTTAGATCAATAGATGCTTTTGTTCATCAGCTACTGTTTAGATGTTTGAAGATGAATAGACACTACAAGACCCAGCTATTGGGTTACCCATGTTGGTTTTTATGTTTAAAGAGGCTCAGGTGCAGGACTGCCATCTAGAGCTTGTCTGAGTTACTACACCCTCTGTTGCCACCTCCACAGGGAAGACTGGCACCCCTGTCAGGGTAGATAAAAAAAAAACACTGAAAAAACTGTGAGCATTTCCTCAGGACTGATCCATTCTGCCAGTTTCTGACCAGAGCGTCAGTCTGCTCCATCTCAGTGTGTGTAAACATTTATCTGATTCTGCTTCGACTCTTTATGTGTCTTAAGTGCTGTGGTACTTTGACAGCCTCCCACTCACTCACAGATTTGGACAGACACTATCCACATTTTGAAGATGTACTGAGAGTGTTTCTCACACGGATGTCTTAGCCAAGGGGTTTTCGACAACACATTTATCTTTAAAATCAGAGCAAAGAAAGCACCATGAAGTGAGAAGCATTAGGGATCTGTAACCTTTCAGTCATGTTATTGCAAAGAAATCAGAGTAAAAGCCTTTTGTTTAATATATTATATTGTATGTCTGGAAGTCAGCGTCGATCAGACTCTGACACTGTAATGTTCACAAACAGCTGTATATGACATTCAGTGTTTTTAAGCTTCTGCAATAAATCTGTATTGGAAATCCACATTATGCATGGAAAGGATTTGTATTTGCTACAAATACACAAAGACATTATGGGCCTGATTTATTAAGATCACAAATAACAGGCACACATTTGCTCGCTTGTGCTAAAAAATGCACTTGCTATTGATTTGCGTGTCATGGGTGATCAACTAAGATTGCCTACACAAATGACAATAGGTGCTGAGGATTTTGCGGTCACTACTGGTTGTCGTCATGGAGACAGTACGCTGGAAAAATTGCTGTGGGATATGCCAGCACTAATGGCAACAGTGACTGGAATGATCTAGACGCAAGGAAATGTAACATTGCGTGGAGTTTTGACATAGAAGGTATTGATTCCTCCTTGTGACTGGCCCCAAATCATCAAATGCAATTTATATTATTATTATTATTATTATTATTATTATTATCCCCTAGTTCATCTAGAAGTTCACAGTAAAAAAAATGCAGTGTCAAAATTTCAGTCAAACTTTTTTAACCTAGATAGAGTCTTTTTAGCTCTGTGGAGAGTAGACCAGCTCTCACAGTCAACTTAAAAGTCAGGGTAAAGTTCTGCACAGATGCAGTGTAAAATTCAACTCTACAGAGTGATTGTTAGTGCCAGTCTGCCACATTGCATTGTGGGCACTGGACATTTTACTCATTGTGTTCTATTTTATGTACGGGGGATGGGTGTGTGTGTGTGTGTGTGTGTGTGTGTGTGTGTGGTGGTGGTGTTGGGGGGGGGTTTCGTGTTTATTTAGCTTAATATGTCTGTTTTACAATGTTTATTGGCCTTTTTATGTTTTGTTTTTGTTTTTTTATTAATGTGACACCATTAGTCAGACCTGTAGGTAGAACAATGCCGACCCTGATTGTTGGTGTAAAATTATAATTGCATTACTGATGGGAGTGCTCAGCTCTGTCAAAGTAAATGCAGTTCCTGGGATAATTGATACCCATGAAGCAATTACTCTCCCTTTAATTTACAAGTGTAACAGTGATGCATGCAAATTCTTTCAAACTGAAGAACTGCTTCAAGAAATTTCTGGAAATCGTCTCACAGCCCCCACCTTGGAAGCCCCTGTGATTCTACATTGTTTCAATCTAAACACATTATAGAGTCATTTTTTAAACTGAATTTGGAGTAAAAATAGTTCTATAAAGTGTAGTCATATTACTCTTAACAGTGTGAAAACACCACAGTGTTAAATATTTTTTACACATTTCATTGTTAATTTTGACACTGAATTGAATAGAATTAACTCGGAAAATTTGACACTGGCCATAGAGTAAATTTTACTCTAATTTTGAGCGGGACCAAATGTTATCTGAAACAGAGTTAAATTCAACTCTCTATGAGTTAAATTGACACTGGTTTTTACTGTGTTCTAAAATGGCATTGCTGGGTAGGCAATATGTCACAATAATTTTTTCTTCCCTTCTTCCAAAAATGTTGATGCGAACAGAACAGATCGGTTCTGTGCGTTTCCTTTGGTTGGGCCTATGCCGCCTCCTCGCCACAACAACTGCAGCCAGTTTTGCACAAAGTTGTGCCAGTAAAACCTGCTTTCAGACTAAATATAGACGCAAAATCAGCCACCGCAACCAGTTTCAGGTTTGGTAAAACACATTAAATAAATATTTGCATCTACTCCTCCCAGTAATTTTGTGTGTTCTGGCAGAAACACACATATTGCACATTCATCAAGGCAAACATGCTAAATGTGTTGCACGAGCTATTTTACCCATTTGAGAGATGCAACCCTCAGTGTGCCTGTTAGTAGATACGTTTCAGTGTGTTTTTACGTGCCCAGTCAAGTTTGGGCACAATTTTACACACACGAACCTTTAATAAATCAGGCCCTATGTCTCTGAGTATGTTTTGAACATTTGAGCACAAAGTTCCGATAAATAAATAAATTTCGGTCCTGGACAATGATGGCACGAATCCATTTTCACAATTTTGACTTTTCTACACATGGACAAACTTGAATTTCTCATTCTGATTGGTTTACGAAGAATGACTTGCATCGAGTAACTATTGATACAATTATTTGTGAAGATTGTTCAACCCTTAAAAACAGCCTCAGGTTACCAAAACCATCTCCTGATGTAAAATGTTTGATAACTTTTGAACCACTAATCCTATCTACTAATCCTATACTTAAACAATTCAAG
Source organism: Apogon hyalosoma (assembly GCA_037367295.1). NCBI lineage: Eukaryota > Metazoa > Chordata > Actinopteri > Kurtiformes > Apogonidae > Apogon > Apogon hyalosoma. Next base: position 29,047,892 of record JAPQRP010000020.1, read on the forward strand.
CAAAATGCAGTTTCTCAGCTTTTCAGCAGCATCGGATATGACTCATGTGGACGTTCAGAGATTCTGTAGCAAACATGGAGATCCCATCATTTTCTGTAACATTGATTCACCAATAAAACCCTTGTAGTTGAACAAATGACAGTCGTTGTAGACGACTGTATTTGTGTTATATTTTGCTGAAAAAGTCCGTTTTTCTTCAATTTTTAATGTATTTGAATTTACTCTGAGCTTTTATAAATACCTACATGATCAGTAAACGAAACATAAGAAAATACCCGACTTTCACAAAAAAATGCAAAGGATAAAATAATAAATAATGATAAATTACTTAGGAAAGGTTAAATTTAGAGTAAAATTCACTTGAGGGGTGACACAGAAAATTGTTCAAGGTCTTGAAGGGTTAAAAAAATCTTATTTGCGCCTATGAATCTGGAGAATTAATCAAAGTGTCTTTTTCTTTTCACCTACAGTGCTTTGCGGAGCTCCTCCCACTGTGGATAACGCCTTCCTGATTGGTCGGAAACGCTCCCACTACGACATCCACTCCGTTGCACGCTACCAGTGTGCCGACGGCTTCCTGCAGCGCCACGTGCCCACTGCTAAGTGTCGCGCCAACGGCAAGTGGGACCGGCCTAAAATCATCTGCATAAAATGTGAGTTTTGCAGCCGCACAGAGCAGCAGAAAGCACGACTTACAGCCCTGTTTCCTTTTGTTAGGCCATTTTCACATTTACATATTGTTATTTTTAGCACGAACACCACTAAAGGGCCTTTGAGTCCAAACCTCCTATATTAACTACCCTCGGGATCTGCCGTCACCACATCTACTCAGGCTCGCCTCTCATTATTAATAATTGCAAGCAAAAAGATTACTGTGGTGGCAGACTGAGTTAAATCCCCTGGGCTTACTTAGAAGTGCTGGGGTCTGCTTTGAAGTACTTTACGCTTGAGGTGGGATTTTTTTAAGACCTTCAAAAACTACATTTTCAACAGGTTGACTGTATATAGAATTCAGAGGAAGTTGTTTAAAAAAAAAAGAAATAATAACTATCAAATCCAGATTTAACTTCAAATTATATAACCCTATTTCCACAAAAATATGGATGCTGTGTAAAATCTAAATTGCCTCCAACAAATTCATAATCAGACTTGTTTTCTTATGTGACACAATTGATTTTTAACATTTGGGGGTTTTTTTGTTTGTTTTGTTTTGTTTTTTATTTCCTCCTGTGAATAAAATATGGCTTTATGAGATTTGCAGATCATTTTTTTTCTATTTATGTACTATGAATTTTACACAGTGTTCCAACTTTTCTAGAGCTGAGGTTGTGTAAGCTTTTATACGCTTTGTAGAAAATGCGTAACACGTCTTTAATGCATGACACAGTATTTTAATTTACTTTCGTATCTTAAGTCACATAATTATATAACTTTCATTCACATTATTTAAGAGTTAAATGACAAATGAACTGCAAATGAAGAACAAAAATGTTGACTTCATACATATAATATTTTACCTGTTATGATTTTTTAAAACTTATTCTCTTATACTCTTCTGACTTCTTTTCAGAATTATCGTCTAATAAAAAAAAAAAATGAAGGTAACTCCTGCTATGACAAAAAAGCTATCATAATTTCTTAGCATAACTTCTTTCTGAGGTGATATATTAATAAATATTCAACAAATGGGGCTTTTTATTCTATTTCACTCTGCTCAATATGACAGTAATGATGAAATGGTGAAATAATGTAGCTTCTGTTGAAAGCGATAAAGAATCCTTTTCTTGTGACTTTTTATCTTCAGACAGAGTTGTTTTTATGGCCCAGAGTTGTAGCATCACTATCATTTATTGCAGGCGACATTTCTTTGTTGGCAAAATTCAAGAAGGGACAGAATGAACGAATTTGGCAGCACAGCCCAGGAACAAGCTTATACTGAGGCTGTGAGTGGGTGGCTAGCTCACTGTGCTTTTGCTAAAGGCGTCCAGTCGACTAAATGTGAGATTAATGAGATTCCATGAGAGCGCCAGAAATACTTAAACCGTCCACCAAGTGCATGATGCGTTTTTTTTTGTTTTGTCTTTTTGTTTTTCCTGGTCTCCTACCTGTTTTCACCTCCCTCTGACAGTGTGTCTGAATGCTCCTGATGCCTGTCAGTGATTCATCTTCATCTCATGATTGAGTTATTTTGTTAATTAAAGCAACAGGAATAATGAACATTGAGACCATTAATGAGATTTCATATATTTCTCCTCTTTTTTCCACCCTCCTGCAATAACACAAGAAACACACAAGCAAGAAAGTAGCAGTAAATCATTAAATGCAAGTATAACGTATGTAATTTTGAAACGCTGTTTTCCAGATCTTGAAAAGTCTGGAATTTTGTGTGGAAGTCTTACTAAAGTATGGAAAAAAGTTTCTCTCTTCATTGAATTTTAAAGTATGTTCAAAGGCACATATTTTTGTAAGTTAAGAAATACACGAGGAAAACATATAAAGATGATATGTAATTACAGCAGTTTGTACACAGACCTGTATATAGTAACGTACTGTACATCCGTCCAGCTATACGTTCTTGCTTTTACAGTTCTGGCTCTGCTCTAGTGAGACTTGTTTGTGTGATATCCATGCACTTTTGTGATTTTTGTATGTTTGAAAATGTTTATGTAAGTAAAACATAATTTACTGCGAATTATGCATTCATTCATTTATACATTTATTAAAATGAACTTTTCTACTACACACAACAGCTACACGTTCAACCAAAAAAGTAGCAACGCAAGTATAAAAGTACATAAAATCAAGGTCCTGGGAAAAAAAAGCAGTCTGGAAAAAGTCTGGAATTTTTACTTGGATAAAGAACAAGCACCCTGTAAAGAGGACAGAAAAATAAAAATGACACTAAAAAATACATCAGAAATGTAAAATCTTTTTTGCTGCTTTCCCCACTATGAGGTAATGTTTTTTTATGCACTGCTTGCCTCCCTGCAGAACTTAATTCAGTTCATTGTTATTTAATTGTCTGGGGGCAGGAGGCCATGAATGAGCTGTGTGATTTTATTGCTGCAAAATATATTTCCATTCTGTTATGTTTAATGTCTTCAAAATCATCACCGAAACTCAAACAACTGGATTTTCTGATTTCCAAATGAGGAAAAAAGGAGTAAATCTCCATACTGAAGCCAAACACTCACTTAAATAAACACTTACACGTGAAGAAGTCAAAATCAGGTTGGAAAGAAATGATAAGAAACGCTTGAAAATAGACACGTCCCGACTGCAGCTCTTTCCTCACAGTCCAGTCAAAACATTAAATACAAATACTGATATCCTGATGTCCTTTTATGCTGTCATGGAAAAACAAAACCACTTCTCCAAACTTCCATTTCCAGGCATGGAATAAAGCAGGGATACTAAACATACGGCCCATGGACCAAAACCAGCCCACAAAGGGGTCCAATCCGGCATATGGGACGGATTTATGAAATGCAAAAATAACACTGAAGATTTTAATAATCAAAGAAGTCAAAATTATGTTAGTTCAGGCATCACATACAGACCAATATGATCAGACCAGTAAAATAATAGAATAATAACTGATAAATAATGACAACTCCAATTTTTCTCTTTGGTTTAATGTGAAAAAGTAAAATTTCAAATATTTACATTTACAAACTATCCTTTTACAATAAAATGTGAGTAAGCTGAACAAATATGAACAACCTGAAATGTCTGAAGCAAAATTAGTGCAATTTTAACAACATAACAATAGATCCACTGTGATCTGTAAGTTGTGTTAATCATAAGCTGACTGTAGTCGCTTTTCCATTGACCCTCAAATTGTGTGAATATAACTTGCACATAAAAATTAACCTGATGGAAAAACAACAGTTTCACCAAAGCTCTCATTTTTAGGTTAAAAGTTTTTGCGCTGGCAAGAGGTGGTTTTTCGGGCATAGTGCAAATGGAATATCGCATTAAACTACAATGGAAAAACCTTTTTCCACAACTAGAGTCATGTAAATTAAAAAAAAAAAAAAACAGATGTTGACGACTTTACAACAAGCGAAGGAGAAGAGTTTTAAAAGAAACATGGTGCAGAATGTCTGGACACACCAAGAAACCCAATCATTTTTTAATTTAGTATGGGATAGAGGGATAATATATAATAATAATAATGAATATATCTGTAAATCAACATGGTATTTACATTTGTCACCATTTTTATGGCATGACTTCGCATGTTATCTCACAATAATAAATAAACAAATCATCGCATTTGTGATTTAATGGAAAAACCAACATTGCGCACTTCTGTTTTTTCAACATTTAGTAAATATGGGTAAAGTTTTGCACATATGTTCAATGGAAAAGCAACAACTGACATGCAGTTATAAGAAACATCTGGTCGTACATGTTTGTTCAGGTTATTCACATTTTCGTAATGTAAATGTACCTTTTTCGCATGAAAACAAGGAGAAAAATGTGTAGTTGTCATCATTTATAGGATATTATGTTCTTATTTTACTGGTCCGGCCCATTTGAGATCCCAGTGGACTGTACAGTATGTGGACCCTGAACTAAAGGGAGTTTGACATCCCTGGAATAAAGCGTCACATCCACGTTGCATGTGACAGAATCTGATCAGCAGTTGGTGATTACACTGTGATTACAGTCAATCATGTCTTTCTTTGGGGGGGGGGGGG
>JAPQRP010000020.1:29063790-29085425 GCA_037367295.1 Apogon hyalosoma
AAATGTACCTTTAGTCGGACCAGGCATTAAAATGAACAAGAAATTGAAGAAAACAAGGGTGGTCTAATAATTTTTTCTGCGACTGTAACTAAGATTATGGTTCAGATTCTGTTGGATAGATGCAGTGTTTAATATGTTTCCATTCTTCAACTCTAACTGATGCAGTGAGTAGCTTCTCATTTCTTAAACAACCGTCAGTTAGATAGAGAGCGTACAGATTGGTAGCCTGGCCAGTCATCTGGGTTTCTCAGTGTATTCAGCACTGAGAAAACAGTCTGGAATTGGGCCAGTCGTTGTGAAATATGTACTGTCTCTCTTGTACCAACCAATCACAAGTCTGGGGTGCTTCACAATACATTATACGCACCGACTAAATTTTGTCACGAGTCAAAGTCAGTTCCAAATCCACAAATGTCTTTACAACTGTTGTCAGTTGTTTACTTAATTCAAAAATAAGGACTGAATTACAGATTACATCATTTTTCTCAAGTTTCTCTGATAAAAGCGACAGTAATCATTCACTGAAGTTCCTGCTCGACCACCACCGCACGCCATGATGGAAACATGCTGAGGCTTGTTGACATTAGCAATCTGCTCGTCGCATTATTACGTCACATCCGTCTTATCTGTGATTGGTTTACTCGTCGCCTGTTAGTCCCGCCTTCATATTTGGATTCAAGCCCCGCGATTCCAGACGGATTTCTCACTGAGAAAGATGGATGACTGGCCAGGCTTAAAGATTGGACTGTATTTTAATGGATAAAGGTCATGGGGTCTGATGAGTCCAGACTGACCCTGTTTCAGAGCGATGAGCGCATCAAGGTCAGAAGAGAGGTGCATGAAGTGAGTACCCATCATGCCTAGTGCCTACAGTGTAAGCCCGTGGGGGCAGTGTTGTGATCTGAGGTCAGTTCAGTTGGTCAGGTCTCGGTTCAGTTACATGTCCATAAAATGAGCTCAGCTGAACCTGAATATACTGAATGACCAGGATGAACATCAGTGGATTTTTTTTCTTCTCTGACGACACAGACATAATCCAAAATGACACCAGGGTTAGATTGTGCAAGAGTGGTTCAGGGAGCAGGAGACATCATTTACATACATAAACTGTCCAGACCTGGACTCCATTAGTCTGACTCTCCCATCATCAATACTAGAACTTGGCCAAAAATGAGTGCAAGTTTGGACAGAAATAAATGTTATGACTTTTATTATGATGTTGCATGGCATAAATGATGCCACAGTGAATGCATCCTGGTGTCGAAGCCAGTTGGGACAGTGCATATATATGCTAATAAGCCACTAGTAAAAGATGAATATGTGTATTTCAATATAAAGTGTTAGCTAAAAGATGAAGTAGCACCATGTTGCTCCAGTGAAAGATGTGTTGCCTACAAACTCTAGGTACAGACTTATAGCAACACCAGCGGCAACTAATGCAGAGGAGCTGTTGAGTATCATGAATCAACTCTGTATGTATGAAGTATGAGGATGAATATAAGTAAGGATAGACGGAGGAACACAAAATCTTTATCTCTGTCTCTTTGTGTGTATGTGTGTGTGTGTGATTGAGGATGTTGACGGTGGTTCAGGTCCCAGTAAATGATGATAGAGAGGGTCAGCGGAGATTAAGGCGTCCCATTTCTGGGGCAGACTCAGACTCGAAGCACTCACACCTGTGCTCGCCCCCGCTGCGTGTCCTGCTTTAAAGAGGGGATTGAGATGGATAGAACAAGCGCTTTGCTCTCTTTTCCTTTCCCCTTTACTGCCGGGTTAAATTGGTGTTTTTTAAAGCCGGCACTTGAGGTTGAAGCTTCTGGGATTACGTCCCAAACACCGACTGCTTTGCTTTTATCCTGTATATTTTCCCCCTTTTTTTCCTTTTACCTCTTGCTTCAGTGCTTTACATTCATCTTCCTCTTTCTGATGTTATTTTGCTGTCTAATTTTACAACAGGAGTATAGCATGGATTCAGTTAAACCTGATCTTTACTGGTGTAAAAGCACTCTCAGTATTTTTCAGCAGCCTTTTACTCGTCTTCTAAAAGGAAGACTAAAGCCGGATCAGGTTCTGTAGAGTCACATGAGGTTAGAAAACTCGTCCCCTGCACGTTAATTCCTCGTCTTTGTTTTCTTCTGCTCACCTTGGCAATGACAACACTCCTCTGCATGGAGAAGAATAGTGAACCTACACGTCTTTATCAGTTTAATTAATCTCTGCATGACTAATTAACAAGTTGCATTATCTGTAGAACCACAAAGCTGCAATGACAAGGGAGGGGTTATGTTGACGGACAGCCAGTGAAAGGTTTAAGGTGACAGACAGGAGGCCTGCAGAACTGTCACAGCTGTCAAACCCCCATCGCTTCGTGGATGTCAGGCTGCCATACAGGCCCCTTTTTTTTCCTCCATGCTGTATCTGCTCTGGAAAATGGATTGACCATGGGTGGATGAATGAAAGGGCAGACGGAGGCCCTCTCACAGTAATTTAAATCACAGTTGATTCCCAGCGACAGTGTAATTACAGTTGTGTGAAGGGTCAGATGTGACAGGAGTGGAGAAAACTTGCTCAAAAACTGATAAGATGAAGAGAAAAGGAACCTGAATTGAATTAAGGAAACAAATTGGAGCAGAAATTAAGCGATGGGTTGATGTTAACAGAAATGATTACGGCAGAAGGACAGCAAATTTATGTAAATGATGTGCACAGTCTAAGGCCATGTTGAGCTTTGTTGTTTTTGCAGGCTTATAATGAATATATCTATTTATTTTTCAGTCTCTGTATTAACTCATAAAGACCCAAACATCCACTGGCGACCAAAACCATCTACTGATCTAAACTGCTTAATACCTGTTGATCCACTAATCTTGTCAGTACGTGTAAATAATTGGTGTAAAATGCAGTTTGGCATCTTTTCATAGTCATCAGATATGACCCATTTGGACGTTTAAAGGCTCCATAGTTACCATGGAAACACGCATCTTCTACAGCATTGATTCGCTTGTAAAACCCACGGAGTTTTATAAATGAGAGTGGATGGATACACTGGGTCTGTACTGGAAAAGTCATTTTTTCTTTAGTTTTCTGTTTTTTGATATAACCTTTAAGTTTTCATGAGCATCTAAATTAAGTATAGGAAATTAAATATAGGAAAATACATGATTTACTGTGGAAAATACAAAATACAGAGGATAATATTATAATAAACTAGCGCGCTGACCTGTGGGGATCCATACGTTCTAGATGTGGTCATTTTTATGCTGTCGTGCATTCGTACATGCTGTACCACATTTGTCCAGCAGTCACCGCCAAAGTGTTCTGGCCATAGCAATGTGATTGTAAGGCTATTGTATTCCAAAATTAATAATATCTCCCAAAATACTGGTCCTATCAACTTGTCATTTTCGCTAGTCTCTTCCTTGATCTAAAATATATGAGTATGATAAACTGCAGCAGTCAGCTCTTTCTAGATTTTGTGTGAATCCCCAGACACACGCACACAGAGGCCACTTGGCTTTTATAATATAGATGATGATAAAACACTTAAGAAAGGTTAAATAGAAAGAAAAATTAATTTGGGAACTGCCACAAAATTAACACTGGGTTTTTATGGGTTAAGATATAGTAAGAAAATGAAAGAAGTATGTACACAGTATTAAAACACACAAAAACAGAACTAAATACTTCTATAGACAGAAGATTTGATGGTTTAGAGGTATTGACTGTGACCTCTATTTGCACTTATTACGTTGTGAAATCTCTTTGATAGATTATCTTGGAGTTTTCTGACGTGAACTTGTAGTGTATTACACCAGGTTTCCTTCTGAACTTCCCAGACTGTTCAGGTGATCCCATATAGCTTCCATAATGCTCAGATTGGAATTTGTAATGCGCATTTTTGTATATTTTTGGGGTTTTTTTCTATACAGAGACTACACAGTTTAAGATTAAGATATCCTTTATTGTTCTAATGGGGTATATGTCTGGGATTATAGTGTTGCATTGCAGCTGCTGTGGTAAACATTAATAATACAATTACAATACAACTCTGTAATGTGACGCCAGTGTCAGTAGCCAGTGAAACACAGATAACGGAATAATATTACATAAATATACAAAACCATGTGAGTATATATGTATGTATGTATACAATGTACAATCACATAAATATACACACCAAATCACAAATATACAAATAAAGATCATAAGAGAACAGACTTGCTTGTAAAAGACTGTTCCACTGCACTGTGGTAATGGATTTGTCATTGCTGCTGTTTTTACATGGTTTGGTGAAAAGTTGACTTCTTTTACAAAATAATCCAAAATGAAATATGTGTTTGGTTTGTAATAGTGCTAGTTGGCCCTGGTTGTGCTTTTGTGCATAAGGAACAGCTTGCCTTTGGCTCATCCTCTGGGACTGATCTGGGACTCTGACAGTTTCACAATAATAGCTTCCGTTCATATGGACCCCGACTCTCAGAAGTGTCTCCTTTTGCATTTGACTCATCTTTGTCATTCCCACCACTCACGCCCCCTCTCTGCTTTCTAGTTGAAGCCTTGAGGGCAGACTGACAGACAGAAGCCCAGCGTTATAATTGTGAGTCTTAATTATAAAGATGCGTGACTCAATAGAGGCTGCTGCCAGCTGTCTCTGGGCTCAGCGGCGAGGAGCATGCCTCAGGCGAGAGCAGCGGGCAATCCATTGAACACCGCCGCCATCGGGAGGCCTCTCCTCAGGCTGAAACACCGTTCCCTTCCGTGTACGGACATAAATCTGTGGGGTTTTGCTGAGAAGGACGGGGTGGAACTGCATTTGTGCGTGTTTGTAGGTGTGACTGTTTGATTTGAACGACAGCAAACGCACAACTCGGTTAAATTTGTTCTTATATGTTGTGATGAAGCGTGTTTCTTGAGGCAGCTTGACAGAAGCGATGTCAGAGGAAAATGACTTCGGGTGTTTCTTGTTTCTCAAAGGCAGCAGCAGGTGTGTGCGGCAGACGACACACCTCAGCATTCATAAACACCACATCTAAATTTATTTTCACACAAAGTAAACATACAGCACCCAGACCCAAAAATGCGGTCTGATAACGGTGCCACTCACGTTTATTTTTCAACCCGCTGAATAAAAAATAACAGAAAATCAGCAAACAAATCTTGCCCGAATGAAACAGAAAACGCCTTTAATGCATACAAATGAACGATAGCGTTTGTGGTTAGTCATGCAATAGTGAAAACACAACATCATTATACTGTGATGTCAACGAGAACAACAGCGACTAATGATGCAACGCTCAAAAATCCACCAGATGAAACTGACATTTGCCGTCTGCTTTGTATTTAAGGTGACGCAACAAAGAGTAACGTATGACAGGTGACAGATTTTGTATCTCTGTCAGCCTGTGTGTGGTAAACTGTGAGAAGAAGAGCAGAAGAAACAGAGAACCTCGACTTCCTGCGATGTACTATACCAACTGATGCATTGAAACGCAGCACTCATCAGCAATGACAACCCGATAAGAGTGGCAGAAGTGGTCGTCCTTAGTCGTGCGCAGACAGACTATTGATTTCACGATTAAGCTGTCTGCCTCGGCTTCCTATTTAGTCTGACGATGCTATTGTCAGTACAATGGGCGGAGGTTGACCAGTGGATGTTTTCTAAATGAGGGCAAAACAAACTGTCATAGCTCGATGCACTCCTCTTTATCCTTTTAAACAGTCTAGTTGTGTGCACTCCCATGTAATTGCTTCGAGTCAAAGGCTGTTTCTGTATCATCGACTTCATTATTTTCTTATTTCTTTATGTGGATTTCATCTCATCAGACCTTTTAAACCCCTTTCTTTTCCTCCTGAGGATTGCTGCATCACCTCTTCACTTGTTTGTACAGGTTCGGCCCCAGTGGTGTTTGTATTTGCTATTGAGTGGAGGCTGGTTATAGTAGTGAAGAAAAAGGCTGTATGTATAAGTCCGTCAGGATGGATGAACGAAGGCATGGATGGGAAAAGGTTACAGTGAGAGAATGAGAAATGAAAGACAAAAACAGAAGAAATAACTGAAGCGCTTCTTTTACTTCTTCTTCTTCTTCTCTGCGATGTAAATACTCAATGAGGTTTTTCTTATTTTTTGTTGTTTTCAATCCATTGAATCTCTGGGTGTGTTTGTTGCTTAGCCTCTCTGGACCATATTCATACAGCTTCAGTCGACCCAAAACCAATCTCACTCCTTTCTTTTTCCTCACACACACACAAACTGCATCTGTAAAACAACACACATTCTGCGGGCAAGTGAGGTGAAACGTTACCACACACACATTTTATCACACATCTTTGGCTCCATTCCCTGCACAGTACACATACACACACACACACACACACACACACACACACACACAATAGACACTGACACACACAGGGTAACTGCAACTGAGCCCTTGAGAGGCTGCATGAATGTGGTCCACAAGTGTTTAACCATATTTATTGATGTATGTTCTTATGAATTCCAGTCCTGTCATTGTATTATATTCTTTACAAGACAAACGATCATTAAAAAGGAAACCCTTGTTTCGATCCGTTACCTCGCTTGGTTGGAGTGGTTATTCGTATTGATTCATTTTATGTATTCAAAGCTTTTCACTGCCATTAATCTGCATTAATTACTTTTAGCAATGGCAAATGTTTTGTTTGTAAAAAGTAGGTAATTACAGTTAAAATTTGTGTATAGATTGCATATTTGTGAACGATTAACGGGGGTGTAGCTATGAAAACAATATAGTGGTGATCAAATAACTGTAATTTAAAAAAAACAAAAAAAAAAGATGCAGTTTCCATCATGTGTAAAAAGAAGGCCTTGTCAGTTCAATGCTTATATTCCAAATATAATGTGATGTATGCTGCCATTCAACATAAATGATCAGGATCAGCGTTAAAATGCATATTTTTTTAGGCATACTATGTAGTTTGGCATGTCCAGACCTAATTCCACCCTTCATTAGTTCTGTGTCAGTGCTGTAGATAGTCTGATACCCTACATTGTGGTTCAATGTAGCATTAAAGGAGTGATATTTAGCTTTTTTTTTAATGGAATTATGCATTTTCAAACATTTCCCTGTGGTCTACATAAACTGTAAATGCTCTGCTTGGGTCTGAATTCTTCATCAATTAAACTCCACAGGTCCATCTTCAACCCTATTTCTGAGTAATGACACAAGAAAGGTCATTTTGAGCGCTGGCCCTTTAAATGCACAAGCCACTTCAAACCCCACCCGCTCCAGGTTGTTGGCTGTGCTGCTCTGTCCTGTTCAACCAACCACTGAATATTTTAGGTAATCAGCTCAAAGTTTGGACATATTTTCAGTATGGACTACAACCGCTGCTGCTGATAAACAATTATGGCGTAATCGAAGACATGTCCATCGGAAATCTTGACCTTACATGTGCAAATGTCGTGATGTAACAAGTTATAGACGTAACAAATTAAGCAGGAATTAAAGCAGGTTGTAGAAATCCACTTGATTTTTGCCAGAATTAATATAAAGATAGCTTTGCAGCACCCGGAGGGTTCAAATTCAAACTTTATGAACTATTAGGGTCCAAATGCACAAATAAATCAACCATAGACTAATAAAAGTGGGTTTAGCAAAATATGAGCCCTTTAAAATGTCTAAATCCCTGTATAAAAAGACATTTTAAAGGGCTCTTTGTAACAACTTGTAATTTTCAGGGTCTAGTTGTAGCTCAAAGGTTGTTTTTCGGTCACCCAGACAGAGGGGACTTTCAGTTTGGTAACATACAGGAAGGAAGGAAGGAAGGAAACTGATAATCCTGCCACTGTGAGATGGAAATATTCACCCTTATTCTGGCCGAGTACTTCCAATGAAAAGCATACTCTGTGTTGAGATTGCTTGTCCTCTCCATGCTGTGCAGATCCTCCAGATTGCCCAGTTTCCCCGCCATTAAAAATAGGTACATATGGGTTAATTCTTCGCCCAGTGTGCCTGACTATGGTGTTGATGAAGATCTGGAGTTGGTCTCTGACTGTCTTCAATGGCAGCTCAATTCTCCTAATAGGTGGTAATGCTAATTCTAATGCTAGGTTCTGTATGCATTAAGATGGTAAAATGCAAAAGCTGAGTTTCCCAACAGGGATAATAAAGTGTGTTCACTTTTTTTTTTATTTTTTATTTTTTTTACCTTTTTTAACCTATGCACGATAGAGTTCTCACTGTACCCTAATGAGGAAATCAGTAAAATTAGATGTTTCTAAGTTCGAAGAAAAAAGGAGAAAATCAGGATCCCACTTATAATTTCAGGAGATTCAAGTCTGCTAGCTAAGAGACTTGAGTCAACCTGTTATCTAATGACAACATCTAGCTTCTTACTTAATTCTGACCTTTAATATGAGGAAGACACAGAAATGTGAAAATGAACCATTAAAAGGTTTGAAATGATCAGTGTGTTCTAGCTTTTCTCCTTTTTCTATTCATATCTTCTATGCACAATCATGAGCAGAAACATTAATAGTTCCCATGTTTTTTATTCTTCTGCTTCATCTTCTGCTCTTATCATACAAATGTAACCCATTTGTAAGTGTTTCACATGCATCAGCTTTAAGGACACACATCAAAACATCTGAAAAATAGTGAGCAATGGATAATGTGCTTTTATACTGTTCTGCAAGAAAAACATGCTGAACTGTGATGAAATGTCCAACTCTGTTCTGTTTGAGAAGACCCACACCTCCTTAAGAGCCACAATATGTCTTCATGACATAAACATGGTTGAAACAGGTCACAAGACTTGACTTTATTGGACACAATCAGTATCTTAATATTTAAATCAGTTTGAGTTTTACACCTTTTTCAGATATTGCACCTAATTCCAATTTAGAGTGAATAATGTCAACACTAGAATGAAGTGAGTATGCAAACAATTTATAATCATAAAATGTGTCCCATAATTAAAGTTTAACGTGGTTTAAAAAACTATTATAGTAAAGATTCTGGCCAAAAATTAATGCAACTATGGATGGAAATAATTTTGAGATTGGATTTACTAATCAAAATGACACCAAGGTTAATGTGTTCTGTAATCAGTGCTTGAGGTCGTCCAAACCAAAAAGCAGAGAGTAGGACTTTTTTGGCCAGGCTGTGTATGTTGGACATAAATCAGAGGTACACATTTAAAAATTTGCTAGAATTGTCATGAGATGCACTCAGACACTCTAAACTGCTTCTCAGACACACAATATACTATTGTTCTGCCTGACTAATTGTAAACACAGACCAATTTATTAAAGTTGTACTTACAAGTGTACAAAGTGAGTAGGGGAATGAAATAATGGGATGAGCTAAATTAACCAAAAATGTGAAGGCTTTGTATACATATGACTCTCTTTAAAAAACCTGAATTAAACATAAGGAAAATGTCTGTAAAATGTCCATCATTCCATCATTTCTCATCTGAGCAGGCGCTACAGAGAAAAGAGGTGATCGACACGTACACCCAGTTATTGAAAGGTGTGCAGGATCCCAAAAAAGAACAGCAGATGAAAACATAAAATAAAGTCTGCACAACCTGTGAGCTCCCAAAAATGTGTTCACCACAAGTAACGTTTCAGGCTAACACCCTTCATCAGAGTAGCTGACCAGCAGACCAGGCACTACACAGAGACAGGATCGGGATCGCCCACGTCCAGGCCAGCCACGTGTTACCACCCCTGTTCAGGATCAACACAAGGTTGACTCACCTCTGAAACAGATTCCAGACACCCTCTTTGATTGCTGCAGAGACACGTGGAAGACACAGGCCAAGAATCTCCAGCATGACAGTCCACCAGCAACTCCGGGAGCATGGTATCCATCCCTACAGAGCACATGTTGCCATGGTGTTGAGATGGGGTTGTGTTTTGTATTACTGCACGCTCTGGTGTGGAGAAGATGTTGTTGTAATGTATGGGGCAGTGCTGACTCTAACCGGAATTGGCCAAGGGCGAAGTGGAACCCTGTCGTGTTTAGTGACGAGTCCAGATTCAAGCTCCAGGGGAATGATGGGAGGAGGAGGAGGGTCTAATGCCGAAGAGGTGAAAGGTTTGCCAATGCCTGTGTGCACCAGTATGACCAGTATGGAGGCAGTTCTGTGATGGTATGGCCTGCTAGAGCTTATGGCTGGTGATCAGAATATACCATCATCAATGGCAACCTTACTACGCACTACCTCAACAAATTGGTCCAGCTGCGTACAGCTCTGCAGGAGGAGCGGCAGGCCACACCACAGAGATGGAGTAATGGCCTTATAACATCTAGGCCGCTTTAGTGCAAGCAAACGGAGGACATAACAGACACTGAAATTTGAACGTGTAAGAATGGATAGTACAGTCAAATTTGTACAGCCTGATTGAATAATTCTGTTTCCTAGATTCAAAATCTTGTGTGTACATCTCCCAGAATGTGTGCAATAAGAACAATAACTATAATTGGAAATGTAGTCCATAATGAAAAGTAAAACATTCATGAATTTCATTGTGCGTTTTTAAAGTTGCTTAGTGTACATATTATATTAACAATGTGAAGATTATTCCAACTTTATAAAAAAAGAAACACAATACACTGAAAAGAATAGATTGACCTCATTCCAAGATGTGTTCAGTGTACAAACATTATGACACCTTATCTCCATGATTTCTTCTCCCTTTTTTGTCTGTTTTGTAGTGGCTTTTTCTTCTTGATGTGTTTGTCGTGTGTCATATGCAGCTCTAGATACACCAAGGTATTATCTACTCTGCGTCCCATCCATTTAGGTTGAAACCTGTCTTGGTACCAGGAAGGCACGCGATAATACAAAATACAAATAATTGCTGATTCCCCTCAAATGCAGTAATAAGCCTGCTTTGAAAATGTAAGGGGTACAAGTACAGAAACCAGAGCATAGCCAGACCTCCTCAGCCTGAAAAAATGTTGAAAATGCAGTTTAGATTCTTTCTCTAACCATCACAGCTGTCATTGTACCTTTCATTGACATAAAAGTATTAGTGATGGGAGTTCCAGCTCTTTTTGAAGAGACGGTTCTTGAGGCTCAGACACACAAACATCGCACATTTTAACTGATCACATGCTGCTGTAACAGAAGAAAGAGCCGGCGCCTATCGTTCACTTCAAAGAGCTGGTTCTTGGAGCCGGATCGTTCACGACCGACCCATCACTAAAAAGCTTGCTAATCCTCCTCAGCTTTTCCTGGTGGTTTTAGGTGACCGGTCCAGACGGATCGGGGTCCGAAACCCATTTACTGGCAGAGTTTGGTCCCAGTCCGATTCGCTGAGACAGGACTCCATGAACGCCAGGGCACAAGAATCTCCTGTTTCTCAAAATCCACACCTAACAGCTGGGTCACACACAATGGAGCGCCCCCTACTGTACAAATGCAAAAGGCTCCTACTGCATTAGTTCAGGAGTTATGTTTTCAGACATTTGGAAAAGTAGGTCACAAAATAGGTTTAGGTCAACCATATCAGAACTTATCCAAGCTCTACACATGATGTATGTATGGTAAAAAAAAAAATAATAATAATAAATAAATAAATAAATAAATAATAAGGTTCCAGCTGGGTTTTTTTTTTTTTTCCAGAGCTCCAGACAGACAAACAGACATGCACGACAAAAAATAAAAATGAATACACTCTATGCATACCTGAGAACTCTACCTAGGAAATATTAGCTTCTTAGACGTAGAGATGTACACATAAATAGGTACATAATCATGTTTCTACTCAACATAAGGATCAATGTTTGAAACAAGTGGAGAGTGTACCATCTGAAATGATTAAATGTAGAAAAAGATACACTCTCATCTATCCAAGGGCACTACACCTCAATCCCCCACATCAATTTGAAGAATGATTGTATCGATCGGTTTGTCAAGAGTTTACTTCTCGTTCCTGAAAATTCAACGCGAATGCTAACACCACTTGTTTTCTCTTACCAGTCTAAAATGTTCACGCTCTTGTGAATGTGAGAGATACAGTCATATTTTAAGTTCCTTTTTTTTTGCCTGAGAATAATCTATCTCTCTGACCTTCATGTGGTGAAGAGATGCATTTCTAAATCTCTTTGGATTAGGTGAAACATTGTTCACTGAGCCAAGATATCAATAAAACTAAACCTAATACACATTTATTCTCATATTCCAACTGTGCCAGCTGCTTAGTGTTAAAGAAACAGAATGGGTCACCGAGGGCGAGTTCCTCAATGGCAACGACTGGAAAAGAGTAGGAGGCAGAGGCAGGAAAGTACGATCAAAGGTAAGAGAACAGAAGCAAGAGTATGAAAAGGAGGGAAGGAGAATGAATAAAAGAGATTGTGTTTTGGCTGCTTGTGAATACGCCTACTGTTGCACCGTCTCACCTCCAGGACCTTCACTTCACCTGAACTTCCTCCATTGAGCTGAATATGAGCGTGCTCTCTTATCGCTGAATGTTTCATCCCCTCACAATGCTGTCTCCTGTAACAACCCCCCCCCCCTCCTCCTCCTCTGTCATACTCTCGCTCTTTGATATGTGACTCACTCACTTCATTATTATTCAGAGGCACCGGAAGAAGCCACACTACCTGCTTCTGTTTTCCGATGACAATCAGTCACGGCGAACGTAACGTCTCTCTTACGTCCTCTGCCTCTGTTCTGGCTAACTCAGTGATGTTTTCACTCAGGCTTTGTAAGTTCCAAGGACAGCACTCATTAAGCCTGTTTACCAGCGAGTTTCTCTTAAATTCACAGTTGATGATGACCTTCAGCTCAGTTTCTCTCTCTCTGTTCTGTTGCAGCAGTGAGCGATTTTGTAGTCGTACTCCAAACCATCACCACCATTAATGGTTGTAATGCACTTGTCCATGGAGCTTACATAAGGCTGCATATGAAACAGAAGTTTCTCATAAAAAGCCTTATTAAACACTATTTATATTCCAGATTTGTCCTGATTCTTGTATGTGATGTAAGTCAACGAGATGAGCAGATAAATTAGAAAGCATGAAAAGACAGCTCATCATAACTTTGTTCTCAGGTCGATATCAAGCTCATCTGGCAGGCATAGCGAATCAATGCGGATCTCTGGCATTATCCTGCATTATCTCCTAATGACATTGCCAAAGTTCAGAAGATTATGAAAAGCAACAAGGGGTTTAGCATCATCTTAGGTCTGACAGTCTCTTCGCTGTGCGCCACTCTGCCTCTCTCCCTCCTTGTCACTATCTCACACGTAAACGTTAACAGGAAATCGGGCAGATACACACTTGTTCTTTCTCTTTCTGCCCACGTGCACGCCAAGCTGCTTATCCAAATAGAAGAAGAGGGATTACTATCCATCTTAACTCTGTTTATCTTCCATTTCTTTATTGCAGTTTTGCCTGTGAATATGTATTCACGTCCATCCTAATGAAGGCTGCAGATGGCAGTGCATCGGCTCCACACCTCCTTTTACAGTTTTATGTGTGTATGTGTGTGCGCCTGAGTCCGAGCTGAGAAGCACAGCCAGCAAAAACACCAGCCCGAGCCAGGTCTTTCATACACTGTCGCCCACGCATTCTGCTCTGCCAGCTGTGTGTACACTGAGCACTGTTTTGTTATATGACCCCAACTGATGATCTGGAAATCTGGCTGTATCAAGCCGCTTTTAGCACGTCTACTACTCAACTGGATTTGCACACTTTGAAAACAGAAAGGCGGGGAAAAAAGCTGCTTTGCTTTGATCTTGACACTAGTCCGGGTTTCCCGCTGCGTCCTAAAATTTAAGATGGAGAAAAGCGCCGTGGAATATTAAACATAAAAGATGTGTGGCGTTACTGAGTTTAAACAGTCGGTGTGACCGTATACTCTCACTACAAAACAGAAAAAAAATTGTTTTAAGGTCAGAAGTTTGGCTCTTTGCCTCAGCCTTTAAGTTCCTTAAAACATCAAAGCACACACAGGCCACCAAGTGAATTGTTGGTGCTGTGGGACTGGGTTTTGTGACCAAGGGGAGATAAGGGCGCAGCACTTTGTGTACTTCTGGAGCCACTCAATTCCTCCTCTCCCCTGCAGGTCCACAATAGTTCACTGACCAGCCAATTTCTGCATTCCGGTGCAGGGCCAGATACCCTTGAGTTTTCCTGCATTCCCCAGCACTCTGAATTCCTGCCATTTTTCTGCCTTTCCCCCACTTTTCCTCTTATCTCTCTGCCTTCGCTGCATTCCCTCAAACCCCTTCCCCACCTATCTCGCTTCCACACTTCTTATTCTCTGTGTCGCTATCCCTGCTGCCTTTCATTCTGTCCTTCCCTGAGACTGTTTCTGCTGAGGTTGCCTCCTTTCCTTCATCTCTCCCTTCTAGACACACTCAGACACAAACACATACACTCCGAAACTCATTCCCAGACAAATGGTTTGAACCGTTTCATTAACCTCCCGCTATTCTTTTCGACCTAATCTAGGATTGTTGAAAGAGCCCAGTGTGTAAACCAGTGTGACTCACACTCCTCAAGTGTGAGTGTGACAGTGTTCTAGTAAAGAGATGGGAGTGGATGGAAAGAAAAACGTTGGACTATAGTGAATCTAAACTTTTTTTCTATAGATGACAGTGTAAACTCCCCCCATTCATTAGCCGCAGTGCACTCCATTAGATGGTTAACACTTTCAATTAACTCAACACTGCTGCCTGTTTAATATGCCCTGCACTCTGGAGAGAACCTCTTAGAATTTGTCCAATTATCTATCTCTCTAAACCAACCGCTTTTAGTGCACAATATGTAGCAGCAGCAGCAGCATGCATCCAGCTGAATAACACCCAGAATGCAGAAGGCATTAAGGGAGATCGTTTAGGGAGATGGCAGTAATTTCAGGAGCAATTTCCCATGGGCTAATGTTGTATGGATACGCTGTGTGTTTGTGTGTTCAGTCATAACTATGTTGAGGTTTGACGCATTAAGTAACACATAATTCTCATGGGGATAATCTCTGAGCATCACAGTACTTTCATCTCGGCGTGCAGCGTACATAGTCAACATATGAACTTCGATGTTTATGGAGGGGGCAGAGGAAAACTTTTTCCATTCTGCACATCTTAATGAAGGCATTCTGGAAAACACTGAGGGAATATGCATCAGCAAGATTTAAGTGGTTACTTAAATATTATCAAATTAGCTGTAGTGGGTATTGTAACAGCAGTTTAAGTTAACTTCCATAACTGGGGAAAGCTATTCTTAGGTTCCATACATTGAAGACACCATATGAGGCAAATAAATAGCTGAAATTGGTTAGATACAATAAAAAGGTGTGAATTTTCTATGCTTTTGTGTGTGTGTGTGTGTGTGTGTGTGCGTGTGCGTGTGCGTGTGCGTGTGCGTGTGTGTGTGTGCGTGTGTGCGTGTGTGTGTGTGTGTGTGTGTGTGTGTGTGTGTGTGTACCGGTGACAAAGGGCAGTCCTGTTGAAGTCCAACCCTCACCGGGAACAGGTCCAACCTACCACCGGCTATGCAGACGAGGCTCGAACTCCTTCGGTACAGGGACTGAATAGTCACTAGCAAGGGGCCATCCACCCCGTACTCCTGGAGTACCCCGCACAGGATGCCCCTGGAGACATGATCATAAGCCTTCGCCAAATCCACAAAACACACCTTTTGTCACCGGTTCTGTTCATGACTTTTATGGACAGAATTTCGAGGCACAGGAGGGGTGGAGGGGGTCGAGTTCGATGGCAGGAGGATCTTGTCCCTGCTTTTTGCGGATGATGTGGTCCTCTTAGCTTCACCGAGCAGTGACCTCCAGCTCTTACTGGGGTGATTCGCAGCGGAGTGTGAATCGGCTGGGATGAAAATCAACACCTTTAAGTCTGAGGCCATGGTCCTCAGCCGGAAAAGGGTAGAGTGCCCACTCCAGGTCGGGGAGGAAGTTCTGCCTCAGGTGGAGGAGTTTAAGTATCTCGGGATCTTGTTCACAAGTGAGGGTAGGATGGAGTGGGAGATCGACAGGCGGATCGGGGAAAGGTCTACTGTTCATTGTGGTGAAGAGGGAGCTAAACTGAAAGGCCAAGCTTTCGATTTACTGGTTAATCTACATTCCGGGGCTGTCTGGGCTTCTTTGCTGAGGCTGCTGCCCCCACAACCCAGACCTGGATAAGGGGATGAAGACGGTACGGTACGGTACGGTACGGTAGTGGTGAAGTAGCAGATTGTCATTCAATACCCCTCACCTGTTCTAGAAAAAACAAGGTGGCTGAAAAAAAACAAAAGGCCTCATCTAGAGCAGCTGTTCTCAAGTTATTCACTTAGACAATAATGACATAAATTGTACTTTCTAGACTAGCGTTAAAGTATTGGTAAAAGTTGTTAGAAGCTCATGGGATTTGCCAGTTCAGATGTTTGCAGTGGAAAAGGTCTACAGGGAATAACCATTTTCATCTTCAAAGGTGAAAGAAACCTATCAGGTAGGTGAAAAATGTAGTCAAAGGCTGAAAAAAATCAGGAGGGATTGAATCCACCTGTATGGACACACTTGAAATCACTGATGGTGTTAAAATGTGTAGTTCCTTTAGTGTCCACTGTGGCCTGGCTCCAGAAATGAGTCCATAGATCCACATGTTAAGATGACTGACTGTGGAGCTGCAATAAACATGTTTATAGCCTGGTACAAAAATGTGTCTTGTTTGACTGATAAGTGAGCCTGTGTCTGCCTGTGTTTTGTTTTTTACTGGTTTTCTTTTGTACTTCACTAGCATTAGCTTAGCTCTGCTTAGTTGGACAGCCAGGCTCTTGTTTGTTAAATAAATCTTATTTGTTCTCCCTGACAGTAAGATCTGTAATAGGAGTGTTAAAGGAGTTGAACTAACGTCAAAGGATTCTTTCAGTAAGTTTACTGTGTTTCATTGCAGTAACTGATGTAATGTAGCTGCGTTAACTGATGTTAGCATTAATTCATATGGGATAATACAGTCTGTCAGCTAGCCTGCTAATTAGCTCAGGTACCTATGATTAATGTATTCATGTATTTGACAACTTTGACATTACTGTCATCAAACACAACCATGTGTTAACATTCATTAAGGACCTTCAATTACTTCGTCACATTTATAATTATAGTCTGTGGATTTTTTTTTTTTTTTTTGGGGGGGGGGTATTTTATTGACGGTCTGTTTGTAGCCTATGTAGCATGTTCTGGTTTAATCTTTCATTCTTCTCCATCCCAGCCATTTGTTTCTATAAAAGCAACATGGTGACAGCGATGTCCCACGTCTTTAGGCTTTTGAATTGCAGTTCTGTGACGTTCAGTCCACTATTTATACACAGTCTATGCTTGAAATGTTTTTCCATAAACACAGACTGGAATCAGAATACTTTATTAATCCCAGGGGGAAATCATTGAACTAGTTATTGAACTACTGGAACTATTGTTCGCTGAAATAGCCCAATAAGTTGTCATGTTAAAAGGTTTTTATATGAGTCCATATCAATAATCGTCACAACAGGCTGAGGCTGATTCTATATCATGAGGAAAATGGAAGAAATCCCATGACTGAAGGTCATTTATAGTATTAGGTATTTTACAGAAGAAGACAGAAGGAGACAAATGCTGCAAATGACCAACAAATTCTAAGGGATGTAATAGATTGAAAATTATGTAGATGATGCAACAAGATGAAGACAAAAATGATGCAACAACAATGTAATAAAGGAGAAACTGAGCATTTTATCAAAGACAAACAATGAAAAAATA
Source organism: Apogon hyalosoma (assembly GCA_037367295.1). Classification (NCBI taxonomy): domain Eukaryota; kingdom Metazoa; phylum Chordata; class Actinopteri; order Kurtiformes; family Apogonidae; genus Apogon; species Apogon hyalosoma. Next base: position 29,081,521 of record JAPQRP010000020.1, read on the forward strand.
TAGAAGATGACTATTTGTGGTCTGAAATTTTTCATTAATGTTAAGACATGACAAACCACTAGAATATTTCAGAAATCCAGAGGTAGAATGATATCACTCTAATTATCAGCTCTGTGTAATCGCCCAGTCCTAAGGATAATTCAGTTCATTCATTTCCATCTTTTCCTTTCATTTCTGCTTCTATCAGTGCTTCAGACTCCCTGACCTCTGTCACATGCTGATAAATGAGACCCAGGTGAACCCGGCGCCATCCCATCGTCCTTTGTCTATTGCGTGGCAGGACTGTTTTTATAAGGTCACCTAATTTCATTTCATGCTCAGCAGAAACAGCGATGAGGAGACCTGATGAAACGAGGACAGCGCTGTCATCCTCTGAGTGGCGGAGTTTAAAAGGTTCAGCCACTTTTCTGCACAGCCTCTGTCTTTACACCTGTGTCTGTTTTTGGTCTTTACATGTTGCCTTGTCAAGGCATGAAAGGAATTTAAATCAGCTTTTACCAAGGCTAGTGCCTCCCTAATGCAATGTCCCGTGAGGTTGTCCTGCTGCTGAGGCCTGTTGAGCTTCCCATCTGTGGGGAATACGGTTTCACTGAACGCTGAGTCGATCCAATACACATCTACAATTTCACTTACTGACAACAAAAATGTGGAGCATATAGATTATTTTTCCCCTACTGTTGCTCATCAAAATTTAAAGTGCTGTCTGCAATTTTCGATGATCATGCTATTATGTGCGATGAGTTCACTGCCAAATGCCATGCAAAGTAAATTTCCAACAGGTTACAATCTCAATTCTGTGCACATAAAAAAATACCTGAATTACTTGAGTGGTGAAATGCAGAATCCATAATCCTCCATGAATTGTAGATGTTATAGTGCATCAAGCAGGACTATACGTATTAATTTAGTGATTGTGTCTCTGTATTCACATTGTAGCACCGACTAATGGCGCAACTGAAGAGTCCTCAGCGAATCATTAAAACCATCACCTTTGATCATCGAGGTCAATTCAGGGACTCTATATCTGTGGAAATCTTTAGAAACGAGGGAGAGCCATCATTTTGCAGCAAACAGATGTTTTTTGCAACTCCTGTTCCTCACTTACAGCAATTAATGTGTGCTATTGGACTTCATTTTAATTACATGCTGCTGGTTGCTAAGACGATGACACGGTTTGTTCTATTTTGTTGGTTCAACACTGTCACCTTCACACTATCAGGTTCACCGCTTGCCGGGTTCTGTTACCAGCAAATACTTGAACACAAGCAGCAGATGAAGCACACACCCTGCAAAATGCCACAAACAATCAATCATCCAAAAAAATGACCTGAGCATCATTATTATTAGAAAATATCTTTGATATGTGTGCTCATGGGTCACTAGAGAGTCTTGAATTGGCCACATCTTGATTGATTTTCTGCTCAAGTGATAGAGTCTGTTCACACATTTTATTCATTTCCTCTACATCTGCTTCAAGGTTGGAAAAACATTCACAAAGATCCAGCATCAGACAAATAAATAGTGATGTGGATGTTCCTGAAAATTAATCATTAGTCACCTTTAGTGTTTACCCCTGTCAAATGTAATTGATACCTGTAGTCAGTGGGTTTTGTGTGTGTTTAATTTGTGTTTACAGACTGAATGCTTTTCTGTGTGGTGATCGCATGTTCTTCCCCGTGTCTGTGTGGGTTCTTCAGCTTCTTCCCACCATCCACAGACATGCTCTAGTACACAGGTAAGTCAAACATGCAGCCCAGGGGCCAAAACCGGCCCGCCAAAGTGTCCAATCTGGCCCGTGGGATGTTTTGTGAAATGCAAAAATTACACAGAAGATATTAACAGTCAAAGATGTTAAAATCACTTTAGGTCAGTTCAATCTAAAGTGGGTCAGACCAGTAAAATAATATCATAATAACCTATAAATAATGAAAACTGCAAATTTATCTCTTTGTTTTAGTTTTTAAAAAAGTAAAATTACACAAAAATGTTTACATTTACAGATTAGCCCTTTACAAAAAATGTGAGTAACCAGAGCAAATATGAAGAACCTAAAATGTCTTAAGAGAACTATGTGGAATTTTAACAATATTCTGCCTCATACTAAATGTTTTGTGCATTTGTAGATCCACTGTGATCTGTAAGTTGTGATGCACATGTATAAGTTATAAACTAAGGTGTAATATTGTTAAAATTGCACTTGTTTTTTTTTTGTTTTTTTTTAAGAATTTTCAGGCTCATATTTGTTCATGTCATGTTCAAGTACAGTTCATAGATGCAAACATTTTCATTAAAGAATTTGACTTTTTTCACTCCAAAATAATAGAGAAAACTTTGGAGTTGACATTATTTATAAGTTCTTATTCTATTATTTATATTATTTTACTGGTCCAGCCCACTTTATGTCATACTAGGCTGTATGTGGCCCTTGAATGAAAAGGAAGTAGGTTAACTGGTCAGTCTAAATAGTCCGTAACTGTGAATGTGAGAGTGCATGGTAGTTTTAAATATATATATCAGCCCTGTGATGAACAGGACAGACTCCAGCTCCCCCATAATCTTCACAAGGACTAAGCAGTTCAGAAAATAGATGATTTGGGTTCTCCTAAAAGATAATGTGTCCCTGCAGTTAGAAGAACACATGTAAAGAGACAAAGCACAAGAAAATTATAAAAAATATTTAGGGAAAACAGTAAATGCATCTGCCCAAACACAACCAAATAAATGAACATGCTATCAAATGTACAGACACTTCATTGCATACCTTGCAAACTTTTGGTGAAATTCGCCGTCTTGAACTCAAAATTGGCCATCCACAAGGATCATCTAAATCCGAAGAGGCAGCACACTGAGCGATAGACGTTGAAGAACATTATTGTGGGTCTACACCTGATTGTCCGAACCCACTCAATAAAATGGACTTTCAGAATATTCAGTGACATAAATAAAACGCATCTCGCAAGTGTTTCAGCAGCTGTCACATACAATTTTGTCCCCCTTTTTTTTTTTTTTTTTTTTTTGTTACCCCCTAAGAATTATGCACATGCTCCAAACCATGGGGCATGCACAACCGCATTCTTTTCCATGTAAACATCCAGTAGTCGTCCGATAGTGAAACCTGTCGTGCTGAATTTACCCGTGTAGATTTTCCAAAGAAAATAGAAAAAAATTAGGCAAGTTGATTTCCATATTATTCAGATCACTAAAACAGTCAACCCTGTGTTAACTTTATTTGTCTGGTTGACATCGTTTTTGTCAAACAAAAGTGAATGGATGTATGATTATTAGTTTGCATGTTGTGTTACTCTTACAGTTACACAGTCAGTAATTGTTAATTGTAAATTCCAATATACATTATATAAGATGGATTTGTTTATCATGATCAACTTGAGATGAGTTGCTGCATACTAGTATTTGCATTACTGCAATTGAGGAGATCTGTTACTATTACGCGCTGAATTTACATTCAAGCTGTACTAAATTTACCCCCCTGTGCTAACTATACCCCATTACAATAACACTGCTACATATATCTAAAAAAAAAAAAAAAACTTTTATTCATCCACGTATAAAACATACCCATTCAAGCTGTACTGAAGTTTTTCTCAACAGTTCTGTCATTTATTTTTCATTTACTAGAGTAAATTTCACTCTATTTGGATATTCAAAACTACATAGGTAATGGGGGTGAAAATAATACAAGTGTAAAACACGCATGCTGTGTGCTGTGCCAAGTTTACCCAAGTAGTGTGCATGTGCAAAAACACTGGTATTAAACAGTACTCAGCCTGTTTTATTGGCATGGCCTCTCTTTCCCCCATTTACCTGTCTGATTCTGATTCTGATTCTGATTCTCTCTCTCTCTCTCTCTCTCTCTCTCTCTCTCTCGCTCTCTCTCTCTCTCTCTC
>JAPQRP010000020.1:29085525-29102808 GCA_037367295.1 Apogon hyalosoma
CTCTCTCTCTCTCTCTCTCTCTCTCTCTCTCTCTCTCTCTCTCTCTCTCTCTCTCTCTCCCACACCAAATGTGTTACATAATGGTGTTATCACTACCTCCTTTGAGTGATTATTTGATCCCTCACAAAGCTCGTCAGGTGTTGCTTGTGGTGTAAATAAATATTTTTATTTTGCTTTAAGCAAATGTTGTATTTTCTCTTGCTTTTCTTCTCAGTGTACACATCACAATTTTTTTCGGGGCGGGGCAGGGGGTGGGGGATTAGTCAGGGGGTCCCCAGGTGGCAATTTAGTTTGTCACCTTTTTCAGCCCATCTGTGTTTGTAGGTCTGGAAGTGCTTTAGGAGGCATAAAACTGGCAAAGAAGTCTCATGGTGGGAACATGATGTTCAATGGACAAATAGCCAAGAGCCGAGATCACAACCTCTACTAATTCAACTAGAAATTTAGTAATTTTAGAACCTGACTCATTATTTGCAATTTGCATTTATTAGTTTAAGTCTTCACTCACAATTTGGTTAGTTTTTAGAAAAATTCATGGTTTGTGGAGTTTACATTTACTAGTACAAGCTCATGAGAACAGACTGTGCAACACAAAATATTACAGAATCTAGTTCTGAATGCACCTCCTAATGCACAAAGCTTATATACACCAACATATCAGCTGAAACCTGTATTTCATATATCTACAGGTGGATGGGAGGATGAGATTTGGAGACACCATGTCTGCAAACCTTGACCTGCAGACATATTGTGTACAGATCAGAGGAAAGAGCTGAGAACATGGGTCTAAGTAGAATTTCTCATATATAGCCTCTCCATGTGCTTCATGGTGCGCATTTGGAAGTAGATTTGCTGCCTAAACCTAACTCAGCTGCAACTGAAAATTGAAAATAATGAATAACAAACTGCAAAAAGCGAGCCAAGGTCAGTGGTCTCATAGATGATGCAAAGCCCACTCTCCAACATACAAACCCACTTAGTAAACCACTCATCCACTCTGAACTTCCTGTCTTGTTTTTCTCCAGACCATCTGTGAGTGGTGTTTAACATCAGACATTTCAAATGTCGTCTGTGCCACTTGCAATGTGGTTTGTGTGTGGTTGTGTTGTGAGTTTTGCGGTACAGGTGTGTATAATAATCGTATGTTTACCTCATCTCTTCACTTGTGGAGGTTTTTTCATTCAGTTTGGGATTCATAATGTTCAAAAACTACACCAGCACACAGATATGAAGTCAAAGCATCAACTTTAATATATATTTTTTTCCCCATCCATTCAGTAGAGTCCTGCAATCACACACTGTAACAAAGGTCACTGCATGTGTCATTTAGTGCAATAGGTGATAGTTAATAAGTGCATATTGTGAGGTAAATAGCATTGTTGTATTTTTGCTTATTCAGCCCTAGCAACTAATCTTATCCAAGCAAAACATGCTTGCTAAAGTCTAACCCAAGACACTGTTATAAAATAAAGCTATTTGTAAGTAAGTGCAAATGCGCCAGAGCTAGTGCAATATCTACTACTTGGCCTGTTCAGCTCTAATGATGGGATTGCCAGGCCTTAGTTAATGAGAAAATGACTCACATTCAAATATTGCATTGTGCCAGAGGGTTGCTAACCAAGCATGGCATCCAGATACAGGCAATTACACTTGGTACAATCAAAACTTACAGGGCATCTTGGCTTTTTTCCATACAGTCAGGCAGATCGTTCAGTAATGAATATTCTCAGTCTGGCACTCAGATCTTGGCTCAGTCTGGGTCTCAGTGCTTGAGAACCACAGCGGGGGTTTAAAATATTATCTCAACACCCACACACAGGTAAATAAGAGCATTCAGGAAAAACTGCATTCTGATATGTTACTGACTGACGATCAAACTACTGTTTAGTCTCACAGTTTTCCAGCAGCAGATGTGCTAACATACTCCCTCCTTAAGATGATTGACTGACTGGAGAGGAAAGGGAAATCACCCTAATAAAGATGTCAACCTTAATTTTCCACTGCATTGCTTCTTTTCTCTGGTATATCTGTGAATGGCTGCATCTTGTTTGACTGTTTTACTTTAAAAGCAATGAATGTAGTCTTGCTACTAGGCAACAGTTTTAAGAGTCAGGTCTAAAAGTACATCTCTCTCCTGCTCACAGTCTTTCACCTTTAAATCTCCCTCGTAGAATTCGTAGGGATGCTGTTGCTACTCTTGTTCCTTGTCAAACTCCCAATTGGAGGTTTTGTCGTTTGAGCACCACCTGTAGTGTCATCCTTGCTCTTGCGGAAACAGAAGACCCCATAGAGGCGGAATTTTTTATCGGGGAATCCCAGGTTTCGAACACCTGGCTGAGCTCCACCACAGCGTGAGCGGGGATTCACTATCGGGTAGCGGATGCTGCCGTCCTCCAGCCAGCCAGCTTCACAGCGGTCCAGCAGCTGGAACTTCCACGCAGCATACAGCTGACCCACTTTGGCCACCACTGAGCCGTCCCGAATGCAAGCCTTCATTGCCTCCGCATAGTTCACCTTCTTAAACCGTTTGAGGAAGTACACTTTCCCTGAGGGGTGAAATATGGAGGGGAGAGGAGTGTGAGGATTTTTTATTTTTTTTGGTCTAAACACATATGAAAAAGTGAAGAAAGACAGAGCAACTTCATTGTTGAGGAGGGAAAGAATTGAAGAAAAAGATGAGAGAAGTGAATGAAAGGCAAAGGGAGAGAGCCGGAAGCCCCAGAGACAAGCCGGGCCCTGAGGGTAGATATTCTCAGTTTTCCCTGCCTCTCTGCCGGAGCGTGTTCAGAATATCAAGTAATCTCAACAACCGTCTGGGCAGCTCAAAATTGACATTCAGTGGACAGCACTCTAAGTCCAAATTACTCTTAAAACGCTTCCATTTTCGCTTTCATCTCACCTCTGGGGAAAATTTGCGCCTGGCAGCATTAAAGAAATTGGTATCCTGACTGGTTGAGTTGTTTGAACTAAACTGAATCACAAGGTAGCCTCGCTAAGAAAGAACAAACCCAGAATAAAGAGCTGGCGGTTTTTCCAAATACCAACAACCACTATCATGAAAATTACAGTATGTTCCCAACCTCAGCTTCGCACTTGGCTTAGCTATTGATTTTATGCTTGTTTATGTGACGGGCGGCTATTAGAGAGGGAGAATATTATCTCGTATTTCCCTGGGGGACATTCAGTAAATACCTTCCAGCTGGACTGAGCAACAATATGGGTCACGACCACTGCTGAAACGTGCTGCCCTCAACAGACTGCCCACAGTAATTAACACACCAGGGAAGCTTTAAAGTTTCTATCATGTGACCTATTTCTTGCTGAGGAAAGGCAGCGGAATTGCTTTTTTCCAGTTTGGATTAGCCCAAAAGGGCTTGTAAAAAATATATTTTTCTACTTTATTTAATTTAAGTAACCTAAATAAATGAATATGAAATAAAAATTAAAGTGATTTTTGGCTGTGTTTGTAATATGGACAGTTTTCAGACTTTTTCAGATTGACTATTAAAGGTACAATGTCTAAGATTTGTACGTGTTCATATGTGAGATTTGTGTGTTTATGTTGGGTTTTGTAGAATTTGGTCACTTTCCAGTTTGATAAGTCCAGTCTGGCATTGAATCTTAAACTGGTTTGATTTAGTCAAAGTGGCCGAGCTGACATTTGTCATGACAGGCTGTATCAAATTAAAAAGTGTCAAACATCACGGACGTACATATTTATGTACATAAAGTGACCATGAATGGGCCTTTAGTTTCACACAGCCTGCCTTATCTTAACCCTATAACGCCAAATGTATCATATTTGATACATGAGTTTTGAAGTCCTCTACATGATTAGTGTGATTTTTTTTCTTGAAAAACCTGATGTATACAATTAGATACATGCAGTACACAGATAATCCACCGGGGGGGAGGAATTCTTTCACCAGAGGCCTTTCCAGTGATACTACAAGACTGAGGAAGGAGACAGGACTTCGCCAGTTTTGAGAAGGAATTACCAATTTGTTATACATGTTTGTGTTATATTATGTTTGTGTTTGTTCAAAAATAATAATGTCTGAGCATTGAGACCCAATGTATCAAATATGATACAAAATTGAAACTCATACATGGAAACTGATCTTTGAAAAAATGTTTGGCTGTTCAGAAGGACCAATTAAGGCCCCAATTTCAAAGAACTGGAATTTTCTGTCAATGATTTAATGGTTCAGACTTTAATGATGTTAATGATGTTGAAGATGGCACTGCTTCACTTCTGCTTCTTCTTCTCATTACCTAGTGTTTATTTACAGTTGTCAAACTACCTTAGAGGTGCATTAGCTCCACCAAGTGGACTAGAGTTCTCACACTTTGGCAGTCTCTTTTCTTCTCTTCTGCTGAGTAGAAGTGCAACACCTACTGGTAAAATATGGTATAGTCCGGTCTGGTGTTTGGCTTCATATCAAGCTAGTTTGAAAAATTTTATACCAACCCAACCCAACTGTTTTGGGCTGACGGTTGGTTGTTTGTTGACAATTGCTAATTCTGTTAGTAAGGCAATGGCAGCTAATGTTCCCAAAAATCTCTATCAGTACTACTGTATGCAATAATGGTGCAATGTACACTTCACCAATTGTATATAATGTTTATAACAGAAAAATATTTATACTATATCATAATAAAAAGTATTTCACTTCCTGTCTCCTAAGTGAGAGCAGCATAAGGGTTGAGAATGTTATATAGATGATTAATAAGGTCTAAATGCTATAATAATACACTAATATCACATTTTTACAAGCAAACAACATCTTCATATTTATATCTTTATACTTTTTATTTTATTTAATGAACTGGATGCATCCGGGTTGTGCCCTGCCTTCACCCATTGGTAGCTGGGATAGGATCTAACATCCCTGTGACCCTCTTGAGGATGAAGCAGTTTGGAAAATGAATCAATCAATAAATCCTACATCCATTAACTGGTCTTTTCACGTTGACATCTTTACGGTTGTAATATTAACTAATATCTTCATTTAGGTAATTTTCCTCAATTTGATTTTAAGCCTTTAGCACAATACTGATCACCAGCTCCCCAAGCAACACTGACCCACACATGTATTATACATATTGACTCTTTCAAACATTGAATTTTAAAAACTCAGTAGAAATAAATACAACATGTTGCTTTTTCCTCATACATGGAAACTTGCTTCAGCTGCCCCAGGACTACAGATAGACTTCTTTTTCTTCAAATACTGACTCAGCCTCCTTCTTTACCAAGTTTGTTGTTTGAGTGAGGGACCTGAAGGTGGCACTCACAAACTCTCAGCAGGAATGTGTTGTATATCAAAGAACCGGCAGATAAAAGGTGAGACGCTTGGCCCCTGGGGGACGCGGTGGCTGTAGCAGGGCTGAATCAGGTCTGATCTAAATCCGCTGGCCTCAGGCTCTTAGAGATCACAGGCAAAGATCAGACAAAGAGGTTTCGTTTCCACTCATCATACATTCTCCATCTATACAACAGTCAAGCTTTTCCTTTACCCTGGTCACTTTCATTCATGAGCCACATATGCCCGATTCTTCAAGATCTTTATTCAGCTCAGTGATCATACTGATAAGCTACAAAGTGCTTCTGATCTTCAGATATTTCTTCACACACACACGCAACCTATTTGCAGTATCTCACCATTGAGCTTGGAAGTGAAGCAGAAAGCATCATAGCGCTCATCCTCCTTGTGCCTGTAGCCATAGTTACGGACACCGGCAGGGGTGTCCTTGCGGCCACACTGGTCTCTGGGATGAGAGATCGGGTACTGAACAGAGCCGTCTTCCAGCCATCCTGCATTACACCAGTCTAGTCCTTCCAGCCAGGCCTGTGGAAGGACATAATGTGGGTTAGTGGGTCATACTGAGGGATTATAGACCTCATTAAGAGGAAAAATTATTTAGTTTATCATTTCTGACATAACTCCATTACTGTAGTTTATTACATATAGGGGCTTTTAAACAGGACCTGCAGTAAATTTCTGGACTTGTCATATGCCTAATCTAATGCAGTTGTATTTAGACGTATTGCTGCTCTAAAACATTATATGACTGATGAATGTATCTGGTTAAATGCACTGTTACAACTACCGTATGAGATCGGCCCATGAATGAAAGTACCTCAGATTTAATCCGTGGTAGTGATGTCTGACTTGTGATGGATGACTTACCTTATGCAGCTGAGCGTGCGAGGCCAGGATGGCGTCCTGTTGTTTGCAGGCATCCTCAGCCTGGTGGTAGTTGAGCTTATAGCGCCCCACACGGGGGTAATAAGGAAACACCACTCCTACAGGTGGATAGAAACAGGCCCACAGGAAAGAATGATGCTCTGACAACTATGAACTCTAAACATTTCAATGTGAACTAGGGTTTTTACCTCAGTTTTCAGAGGGTTTGGGAACTGTCTGGGTTAAAATGTCATGTTAGTGAGTCGAGCAAGGGTTATTTGTTTACTGCAACAATACCTGTGTACTAAAACATCTAGTAGAAGTCCTTTAGCTCATTTTTATGTTTTCCACAGTGTTTTTATGCATATTAGTTTGGGTGCAGCATCAAAAGTCGTGTCAGAGCTGCAAGCACAATTATTGAAGTTAATGAAAAACAAGGATTTTTGTTGCAAGAGTTTTACACAAATTGGAGAAAAAAAATTAAATGCATTAGAATCTAAAATTGAATAAAACAGTAGTTAAAATCATCTTTGTTTTCACCCTCAGTGGTTGGTGCTTTGGCACTTTAAATAACATTTCTTAAATAATTTAACCCATAAAGACCTAAACATCCATCACCAACCAAAAGCATCAACTGATCTAAACTGTTTAATACCTGTTGATCCACTAATCCTATCAATACATGTAAATAATTGGTGTAAAATGCAGTTTATCATCTTTTCATGGTCATCAGATATGACCCATTTGGACGTTCAGAGGCTCTGTAGTTACCATAGAAACCCTGTCATCTTCTTCAGCATTGATTCACCAGTAAAACCCATGGAGCTGGATCAGTGACAGTGAATGGAAACACTTGTTTTAAGTTCAGTTAAAGATATATTTTACTGAAAAAGTCACTTTTTCTTTAGTTTTCTCTCTGTTGATATAATACCCTTTGAATTTTCTGTGAGTTTTCATGAACATCTAAATTAAATATAGGAATTTAAATGTAGGAAAATACATGATTTACAAATAGTGATAAATCACTTGTGAAAGTTTAAATAGAGAGAAAATTTCATTTGGGAGCTGCCAGAAATGTAGCATTGGGTCTTTATGGGTTAAACACATCATTTTAATTAAAAAAAAAAAAAAAAAAGCTTTGCACTGTACGGAAAGGGGACCTTTGCCCTTATTTTCTGAATCTAACTAATGTTCTGGTGCCAGTGTGTCTTCAATGACCTTCATGTGACAAATAATTTTAACAGTCTGACTACCTCATAAAGGCTTGCTTAAAAACTATTAACTATTTACATGTACACTAATGTTTGAATATTTTCCCCACTTTTATCATCATCATATAGTCCTTTTTCACAGGGAACTGAAGCCCTGATAGTTCTTACAAAACATTATTTTACATTCAAACCCACAACTTTACAAGTAAATTGACAATAATCTATTCATGGCTGTAGTTCTGAGGCAGAATCACTATGTGAGTCTGATGATTCACAATAGAATGATAAAGCATAACAGCATAAACAGAACAAAATGTATACATATTTCATGATGTTGAGTTCTACTGAAACAAGTGTCAACTCTGTATCCTATAATTTGTGGGAAGGCTCCAAAAGATTTCCAAACAGGAAGTGGCTGGTTGAGCTGTTGCAGGTTTTTACTCATTTGTTAATGTTAATGTACATTACCAGCAGTGATGCATTTTGTTAAAATTAAATGAGTAATATTATATTTTAGTGTTTTCTGTCACTTTAATAAACGATGATATTCTAAATGATATTGTATGCATTGTATCCCACATTTTTCAGGGCTTATAAGGATCAAGGCCTTCCTCATAACACCTGAAAAGCTAAGTCTGAAACTGAATAAAAACAAAGCTGCAACTTCTCAATTTTTTAAAAATATAAATAGAGATAATAAATGTAAAATTCATTGAAATATGATGTAAAAATGAAAGAGGAATTCAAGATTAAAATATGGCGGCTTCCACAGCATTTCCTCCATTTAATTCCTGACCTTCTAGGTCAAGGTTGACGAATCCTGTGTCGTCCTCCATGTCATTAGTGACTTCACACTCGTAGCGCCCATAGTCCTCCAGTGTGACATTTTGAATAATCACAGAGGCGTCACCGGGTCCAGCCTGCTCCAGAAACACTCGGCCTCTGTACTTGCCAAACACACGCTGCTGCCTACAGAAATGGAATACACAGCCCAAAGTAAATCCATTTTCAACACAAGTCCAACCACAGATACACAACCCAGATAGAGAATTTACCTTCCCAGTGACACGAACACATCCTCAAACTGCAGAGCGTCTGTCACCTTGGTCCATTTAATCCTAATACGAGCCGGATCTGTGTTTTCTGGCTCGTGGTGAAAGCGGCAGGGCAGAGTGATGGAGCCGCCGCGATGTGTCACCACTTTACCCGGAGCTGTCTGTACAATCACAGCTCCGGTGTCATCCTCTGCCGAAAGGAAACGATGAAGGACCGATATTACTATCCTCTGTTACAGTTTATTATAAACAGGGTAAATAATAATGGAAAAAGAGCCGCAATATCAGCAGTGAAGTCCATTTAGAGCTGTTTACCGCCATCCTTGACATTATCAGTACTTGTAACCATTATTCTAATTACACAAGTCAATCTATGATTCTCTTTGTGAGGGATGGCATACTAGGCCGCCTGCAAAATTGAATCAGTGTCAGCTAATAAAGCATGTACTGTTTACTTGTGCTGTCACATTAGCGCCTCAACATGTAGCATATCAATGGTGGAGAGTATTTTTCAATTAAGGAGTCCAGAGGGCTTGTTGAGGCGGTCCTCTGTCCAGACATGACATCCCATCACCCATTTTAGATGTCAACTCAACTTCAGCACCAGGTAATTCCTCAGAAGGACCCAGAGCTAATGGTAGCAGCAGACCTCTACATCCAAATGGGCAACACATTTAGTTAACATTTTTGGCAAATATTTGTCTAGACAATTGTGTATATGTGTGTGTATGTGTGTGTGAGAATAAGTGACTAAAAAAAATACACACAAAACAAGTGTGGTGTAAACATTTAAAACATTTAATGAATGGCTGCAAGAGGTTTACTGCAATGTTGTGACCAGATAAAGGCACCTACAATTATCCGTGCCAGCCAGCAATTAGTCCTGTCAGTGCTTAACCACTCTGCAAAGTTGTTTATCACCACCAGCCATGAAAGCATCAAGTGGCATTTAATCAAAACTTGAAGCACATTATTTCACAACATTGCCGCATGCTGTTGTTTGTGTAAACAGTTTAATATAGCTATTTCAATTACCAGAAGCAGCATTGAACTTAGAAAGTAAGGTGTCCTTACCACAGCAGAGACTATGGATTGGGTCGAAGTGTTGGTGGGATATAAAATATTGTGCTTCTCCATATGCAATACGTGGCAGGCAGCTGTTAATTAGAGGAGGAGAAAACTCTACAAAAAGACCACATTATACACTACCTACCCAACACCAAACCATCTGCTGCAGCTGGCTGGGTAAATATAAACACATTTGAATCATAATGACTGCATGAAGTGACAGTATTTGTCTACTTATGGACATGGACATCCCAGAAAGTGGTCAGGAGTGGTCTGAAAACTCAGGTAAAGAAATGTAGTTCCATCTATGAAAATTAATACTTATGCAGTTCCTGTTAAAGGGAGATATCAGGATTTCAACCACATTGTATTTATCTGACAGCTCTAGTCATTTCTGTCATCTACAAAGAATTTGTTTGTCTCTATAAAAAAGTGTACAAATAAAATGAGCCAGTCCATTTCATAATACTGGGAGGTGTCAGAGCGTGTGTGTGTGTGCGTGTGTGTGTGTGTGCGTGTGCGTGTGTATCTGCACAGTTCTGAGAAACTGAGATGTTTTTAAACTGGCCAATTTGGTATCTACAGTTGAGGACTAGTTCCATCTCCACATTAAATATCTCGGCAAGTTGATGGGACAAATATTTTGGGAGACAGTCATTTTGGAATACAAAAGCTTTACAGTCACGTTGCTTGGTTGACCGGATGTACAGTACCACGCTGCATGATGGGAAATTAAGTTAAAAACAGGAACATTGCATTTACTACTGTAAGGCTCAGAAGTTAAGATAATTTATGTTGAAGAATAGGGAGGTTTAACAGTGAAGTAAACTATAGGGAATAAGTGAATTCATGTATTTGTTAAAAATATCTTGACAGTGTTTCCTCAATTAACTATTTACATTTGTGTTTGCAGAATTATTATTTACACATTTAATTATTCTGATTTGTTCTATACAAGCAGCTAAGATAATCTGTTAAATCTGCCTTTCTAAATCATATTTAATAATCTAAGTACTGCTAGCTCCTGATTGGTTAGTTCAGTCATGTGAGGAGATGTGTCAGGAAGTGTTGTGGCAGTAAAGTAAAGCACTGTTCTAGAAGAAGTCCATCTCCATACGGCTGTCTCATTTTATAAAGAGTGAACCATAAACCACCAACGAACCCTCACGTTACACTATCTACCGATCTAAAATATTCAATAGTTGTTGATCCACTAATCCTATCAATACATGTAAATAATTGGTGTAAGATGCAGTTTATCATCTTTTCATGGTCATCAGATATGACCCATTTGGACATTCAGAGGCTCTGTAGTTACCATGGAAACACCATCATTTTCTACAACATTGATTCACCAGTAAAACCCATGGAGTTTGATAAATGACAGTGGATGGAGACACTTGTTTTATGTTCAGTTAATTATATCTTTGCTGTAAAAGTAATTTTTTCTTCAGTTTTCTCTGTTTAGATATAATAATTTTCATGAACATTTAAACTGAATATAGGAAATTAAATATAGGAAAATATATGATTTACGGTGGAAAAGATGCAAATTACAGAGGACAATATTATAATAAATGGTGACTAATTACTTAAGAAAGGTTAAATAAAGAGAATTATAAAATTTTAAAAAATTAAATTAAAAAAAAAGAGAGAGAGAAAAGATTCATTTGGAAACTGCAAGAAAAGTAGCACTGGGTCTTTATGGGTTAATACTGCTGACAGAATATCTACCAGTGCCAAAGCATATGGAAATTTAGACTAAGTACCAACTTGGGGTATATCATACATCCATGATTAAGGTGCCCAAACAAGTAGTTATGTTAAGATAAAAGGGAGATAAAGATGTTGTGGTTCACATAAATATGTACCAGTTAGGGCTGTCAAAATTAACACAATAACGAGGATTAATCATCATGATTAATCTGTTTAAAAATTCTAACGCAATTAACCCATCTGCACCTTCAGAATGACTCTGAACATCTCTGGCAACGCATTTGGGTCAGTTTGTCCAAGTAGACTTAACGTCACACATGCACAAATGTGCAGTTGATTCGGTAGTGACAGGCAGCAGAACCAACCCATAAAGATGGAAGACAGTAAACAGCATGTTGGCCCTCTGGAAGGAAATATGAGGACAAAAAAAGCCAAGACAGAGCAGCTGACCGACAGAAAGTATTATACACACTGCAGAAAGGAGTTTTCTTTGCACCAAAGCACTTCCAGCTTAAAATACCACATTAATGCAAAGCCAACACCCAGCTTGTGACAAACATGTTAAGTGCATGTATATTTCCTTTTTTCTTGAGTCTGTTTGCTCGTTCAACATGAAACGTAATGAATATAGATTAAAAATGAATGATATTTGATCATAATTAATCAAAATGAATCCACAGCAACCCTGTGATTAATCTGATTAAAAGTTGTAATTGCTTGACAGCACTAGCACTAATATAATGCATTTTTCATTAACTCATATTTCTTCAATGTGGTAAACATATTACAAGTTTTGATTCAACTATGAGTGGTGAACATGCACCCAATCTGATGATAATATCTAACTGAGTCAAATAATTTAAGAGGTTCTTGGATGCACAAACAAATGCATTCATATGAGCTGGTGTTTGTGGGAAATAAGTCAAAAATAAAATTGCATTACCAAGAACATGCACCACCTTTCTCCTTCCCTTGTCTGTGTCGGCAGGCAGAGCGATCACCGAGAGGGCAAAGGTGAAGATGAGCGCCACAACAGACATTTTCCCAAAAACCAGAGGATGAGGCTGCTTCGAGATCTGCAGGGGAGGAAACGACAGAGGATGTCGAGCACAGTGGAGGCAATAAACACATGAGCACAGCAGATCCAAAAAGAAAAGAAAATGCAGAAAATGTGACAAGAGGCTTTAGGGTCAAGATCAGGTTACAGCTCTAATTATGTGTTTGCATATAGTTGGACTTTCTGAGGAGAATAGACACAGACCCTCAGAGTATTCCACTAAAACACTTTGAAGGAATAATTATCTTGATGCCTGGTACCTGTAAGGTCAACACAAAGAACGAGAAGTTTCTACTTTACAACTTATTAAAGAAACTTTGAAAACTTCCATAAAATTAAACAAGGTTACTTGGTTTGGTTTGTGAGTCATGCTTTGAATCAGCTTGGCAATGTGCTCCGTGGATCAGCTTTAAGTCACATCACAGTCAGAGTATGAGAAGCAGAGATAGTTCTAACAGGACAGGCAAAACCTAAAGCTTGTTTGCTGCTTTAATTCCCTTGAGTGCTGCATATAGTGTATTGTAGAATTCCCTGAAGAGTGTAGTGTAACTTGACAGAACAGCAGGTGGGTTTGGAAAGCGTTCAGATAAACAGGCTCAAAGCTACAGATGCCGAGACTAAGCGAAACAAAATATGTAATAATATGGGAGGGTGACGTGATAATACACATCTCGGGACAATGGAATCTTACTGATAATCTACAAATAATGTAGTTTTGTCACAAATTATGGAATGTTTTTGGGGAAATACACATTTTATGCTACTACAATGATGTGAAATTACATATATAATAAGATTCTGCCTACCTCTGTCATATGGATTAACCAATTATTAAACCAATATATTACCAATATTCAACATACAACATAGGGCTGGGCAAAATCTAAATCATGAAAAGTACCTTAAAAAATCTGAATTATTCCTCTTGAGACCTTCCGTGCAGCCAGTCTGATTCTTGTAATATTTTAATCGTGACAGAGAATTTCTCAATTATGTTTCGTCTTCAGTTCAAGTTACCATCAAGCAGAGTTCTTAACAGAATATCATAACATTGCAAAACAATTCAGTTTAAATTGTTTGACCATATCACACAGGTTTCATTTAGTATTTTGATTCAAGTATTAATTCTCAAATCTGCCTCTGGATCAAATAAAATGATTTAAATGAATTCTGCAGTTATGGGACTATGAACTACAACATTACAATAGATTACAGTTTCTGTTGTCCTTGAAATTCAAGCCATTTTCATCTAAAATGCCTAAAAAAACACCTTCCTTAATAAAATTCAAAGCTTTTTCTAAACCATTTAGAGGACAAACATAGTCTCAGCCTCTTTTGAAAGGTAAGAGTCTGAATTTTCACTGACAACAATCAGCATCACTGTAACTTGTACTGAACCACACCAAAAAATAAACATTTTGTTCTTGCCTCATTTTTTTTTAATGTCTGTAGAAAACTGTAAGTTGTAGATAAGGACGTGGGGGAAAAAATTTATGAAGTCTTTAAATTTGATAACAATTGCTAAAAAAATGACTGTTTTACATGCATTTTTCCTTAAGGTAATAATAGGAGTTTCCAGAACTGTTTCCAATGATGGCTCTTATTGGTTTTGTAAAGTGTAAACATAGAATAGTGATAACTGGATCAAATGAGGTGTCAATCAAAAGATCAGATTTCCTTGCATTTGCAAATGCAGTGTGGCTAATGGCTGCCAACTAACTGATGTTTTCTTTAGAATAAGTGGAAAATAATGCATGTGTGATGATGAAAATGTGAAATACTGCAGCAATGGACTTTGTGAATTTATGGAGGAAGTACTTAGTATAGATTAATTCTTTCACTGGAGTAGATTTATTGGACCTTTGACAGAATTATTGGACTGTTTCTGTCAGATTTGTGTGTTTTGGTGGAAAACTATGAGGCTTCATCAAAGAGTTGTATTTGTTGGTTTGTTTGTTGCTGTTCTGTGAACAAATGCTTATTGATCTTGCTTCTATGCTTGAATGATAAAATTGCATGCATTGTTGAAATCCCAAAAATTAAGCTTTCCAATTATGTGTATGGTGTGGTTACTCAAACACTGTGGTGTTTACAAGAGTATTTTTCAAGTATTTTTAAGGGTGTTAAGTCATTGGAGTTTAAAGGGTAAAAAGGGTTCAAGATAAAAGTGGAACTGTTGAATGAACTATTCATTTACAGGCATTTTAACAAAGCTTTGTGTTTTAGTTTATGTTTTTCATAATGTAACTACTTAGTCCTTAGCATTCTCGCATTGGCAGGGTTCAAGATTCTGAATTATACTACATATGTACATCAGGTCCAAATATGGGTTTGTTGCCCTCCTAATAATGAATAATGGATTTGAACTTGCTTTAAAAAAAAAAAAACAGACACACACATATGAGTTGACCTCTCAAATGTATTACATAGTACATACAGTATCACGAAAGCAACATCACACTTATACTAAGTCATGTGCTACTGCCTGCTGGGCCTGCTATACTTGTGTTCATATGGACAGATTTAAACGGGGCCTATAGCATGCATGCCTTACAGCATGGAAGCGACCGATGAAGGATCACCTTGATGAAAAACACAGGTCCTTCTGGAAATTACAGCAGCTTTCATCGGTCAACTGCTCATTATTCTCTGCATTATAGGTAATAGCGTTCTGCAAACACACAGAGCATTAGATGTTTGTATTGACTCACCATGACAGCAAAATCTATGACAGGCTGCACAGATGATAGACATCTGACTGCAACACACAACAACCGAACACACAGCCAGGCTCACTTCATTGCAGAGCAGATGATAACATCAAGAACAGAAATGAAGTGGTTTTATACATAAATAAGTGCAGAGTGGTGCTGATGTTGTGCTGTGTCTGCATTGTCCTGCTCTGACAGCAGCTGCACTACTGCAGCACATCATGTGAACATTAACACAGGCCCAAATGAAGCACACTTACTAAATCAGCTACTTTACATGCACATTGCACACTATAAACAGCCCTGCCGCTGCATATTTCCTCAAGGTTAGTGCAATGAGCATCCCTGCAGTTCTCATGCAGCACACAAACTCACTATGCATCCAGAGGAAAGAGCCTCACGATCCGAGTACAGAAGTGAACTTACCATGGCTATCACAACAGGATGGATGAGTGGATGGAACAGATGTGCTGCTGTGCCACTGTTTCACTCCTCAGCCAGGTTAAATGTTGCTCTGCAGCGACTCACCTCTCTCTCTTCCCCTCTCTCTCTGTTTCTAGCCCCATCTCTCATCTGAGTCTCGCACTGCAGGGGAACCACCGGTGTTTGTGGGTCCCGCAGTCCTCTGATGACGCAGTACACAGTGGACTGAGCACATTGTGCAGCAAAGTTCATCACAGCATTGATTTCACTCTGATTTAATGTTTGTGGATGTCCTTATGTGCATTACTGAAACTAATTACAGTCCATCTGGATTTCAGCTTGTTTCACAGGTTGTTATGTGTTGTTGTTGTTAAAGGCAAATCAACACCACTAAAACTGTTGAGCGTTAACTGCATTGAATATTTTATTAAACCTATCAACAGGGCCGGACGAAGAATTTATGGGGCCCTAAGCAGACACTGATGTGCACCACCTCTGCACCAGTATTACTGATTATTGTTAAACTGTGATATGTAATATTTCTGCTTCCAAATATTCTAAAAAAAAAAAAAAAGACCTAAGAGTATCATTATACAGTTTAAAATAAAAAGTTGTGAAGTTATGTACTGGACTGTAGAGCTATGCAGGGGGATTTATGTGACCACTGGGGTGTGTGTGTGTGTGTGTGTGGGGGGGGGTCATTATGCCAGTCTCCCATGGTGAGGAAAACTAATGCCATGGGGCCCAAAGCATCAGAAAGTCACCAGATAGGATGAAAACCACTGAAAAACAACTTTTGGAAAGTGATAAAAGCCAAAAGCTGTTGTTGTTTTCCCCACTAGACACAGCTCTAAATAAAAAGAATGGAGTTTGATGCTGAAATCACAGTGTTTCTTCTACACAGGTGAGTTTGATTATGAAGTTTATGAATGTATAAAGTTATTATGGAATATTATTATCTGCTGAGTTCACGTTTTGTTGATCCATGCCTCAGACTGAACTGTGACAGCTCTGACCTTGTTTCAGTAATTCCAAACCCGTCTTTAGTGCAGCTACTGACAACACAAACTGTACAGAATACAGAGGTGATTTGTGGTTTTACTGTAACTGTTTTCTGCCTAAAAACAGAGCTAAGCTGTAATGTAAACTATCAGCTGACATGAAGGTTGTAAGACAGTGTTATTCTGACTCACTGTCAAAGTAACTAGCTCTGAGTTTTTGTTTGATGAAGAAAACCTAATGGTACCATAATACAGACCTATGTAAACTATGAGCATTATACTTTAATTGGTGAGTGACACGGTCTGTGGGTTCATGATATTGATTTGTTGGTGTTGGTACTCCTGAGTGTTTTCTGGTATGTGACTTTGGCTGACTCTGCCAGTCAAACTCATCCCTAAAAACTGTAACGGTGAATAATAATAATAATAATAATAATAATAATAATGCAACAAAGAATACCACTGCAGTTCAATTCTCTCAAATAAAATTACATTATTGTTCTTAAACGTGGGGTAGGAAATCTTAGAAAAACAGTTCGAGCAAGCTACATTTTGAAAATGCACAATTCAAAAGTCCAAACCCCTTTCTTCAGACTTCCTCCCAAAGCCACGCCTCCAGAATACTGACACGTGCAATGCTTGTTCCTGAGGGTTCATGAGTGCTGCACAGCAACAATTCATCTGGCTCGGGCTCCTACCCTGGCTCCGACTCGGATCCACGCATACTTCCTTCAGTCTCCTCCAACACCCCCGCTCTTACAGAACTGCCCCAGTTCATACCTATCTGGCTAATGTTACATTTCCTAGTGATTTATGTTAGTGACAAAACAGTTTTCCGGTGAACTTTACA
>JAPQRP010000020.1:29107843-29121788 GCA_037367295.1 Apogon hyalosoma
ATATACATTATATAGACTAAATGTCACCTAAAATTAATGTTTATTTGCAACATAGTATAGCAAACTATTACATGATCCAAAACAAATTAATTTTTGCAAAAAAAAAATTGTCTCTGTTTTCAATGTCTCGGGTCCCAGAAATTTGTGATGTTAAAATGGGGTCACGAGCCAAGAAAGGTTAGGAACCACTGAAATTACCTATCAGTGCATGTCTTTGGATGGTGGAAGGAAGACAGAATACTCAGAGAGAACCCACGCAAACACGGGGAGAACATGCAAACTCTGGAATCAAACCCAGTACCTTCATCTTGCTGAGGTGACAGTGCTATATGGCTGCACCACTGTGTCACCTAGGATATAGATTCAGTATGTGTTAATTACATTACATGGTACAGTAAATATCTGCTATTTATTGAGGATCCTTTGCCTTTTATAGTTAGACATCACACTTCTGACACTACTAACAATGGTCTTGACAATCTTTCTTCTAATTAAATGCAACATAGACCTGTTTGTTGGCCAGCTAAGTGTGTTTTTTTGTTTATGAAGACAATGGCATACACAAATCCTAACTCTTCATTTGATGTTTTTTTTTTTTTAAACACAATGATGAGAGCCTCCGCAGACTATTTACTGAGCCGCCCACACACCATGAGCAGAGAACAGCATCACAGAGTGGAAAGGGAACAAAGAGGACCTAAGATTGTAAGTAGAGAACGAATGAAACGCTCATAATGTGGGCACAATGTGGAATCGTAGAGGCTTGTTTTCTACTCAAACGTAGAGAGAGAAGCTCTTTTTTCAAACGGAGATAGTTTGGAGTGTGCTTGCCAGAGTTAGTGCCAACAGCTGCTGTTGAACTATACATTACCTTCTGCAGCACATGTTGGCACAGCTTCACCTCACAGCTCTGAGTAATGAACTGTAGTGGCTCAGCGCTGTTTAGTAGGAAACAGAAAATACAGTTTATTGCGGATTCATCAAACCCTGTCTTTCCCACTGAAACTCCCTGAATACCTGTCACACCATGTAAGGGACATGACAACACAACATCTATCACAAAAACAATATATTCTTATAAAATATCTCATTTAATCATATTGAACATATGATATAGACAAATTAAACCAGCTGGGCGGTACGGTGGGGCAGTGGGTAGCACTGTCGCATCACAGTAAGATGGTCCTGGGTTTGAATTCAACTGTTCTCCCTGTGTCTGCATGGGTTCTCTCTGGGTACTCCAGCTTCCTCCCACCATCCAAAGACCTGCACTGATAGGTTATTTGGTCGAGCTAAAATTACCCATAGGTATGAATGTGAGTGTGGTCGCTTGTTCGTCTTTATATGTCAGCCCTGCGATGAACTGGCGACACATCCAGGGTGAACCCCGCCTTCGCCCATAGGTAGCTGGGATAGGCTCCAGCACCCCTGCAACTCTCTTGAGGATAAAGCGGTTCAGAAGATGACTGATTAAACAGTTGCCTTTATCAAACTTAGAGTCAGAACCCAAAGTGAGTTGCAGACTGGTTTTTATTGGGCAGAAAAGTTATGAAAGGGGTCCCGGAGCCTATCCCAACTACCAGCAGGCAAAGGTGGCGAACACTTTGTTACTTCTAGGTTTATGTTCTATGCTCTGATGCTGTGTGTACAGGGGTCTTTTGCTTTTGTGATCTTGGACCTGAAACATGATCAGTTCAAAACTGAGGGAAAGCTAATTGTGACTTCAGTGATTCTGTGATGTCAGAATGAAAATACAAAGTGGAGTATACAGTATAGTCACCAACAGGACTACATGTGTTTTAGGCAGTCATGCAGAAAGCTCAAAACTTAACAAACTGAACATACTGTTGGATACATTAGTCTTAAGTTTGCTTGAAGACCAGTTTGTTGCTGGCTTGTTATTGGTTTCAGTTTTGGCTGTGAATAACATTCCAACAATGTGAACTAGGCAGCAAAAACATCAACAGCTAAAACATGCACGGTATTAGGGCAACTCATGTATTTCTGTAAATTTGGGTCCTGGAGGAGAAACAATATGTCTCTTTTTTTTTTTTTTTTTTGTCTTGTGCTGAAAAAGTTTGGGAACTTTTGAACTAAAGCATGCAGAGTCTTGCAGAGTACCAAGCAAGACTCAGTCAAAACAGCAAAATGAGTCTAGAACACTGTGTGATGTTGATGTAAAAGGGATCCCAGTTTATTTATTTATTTATTTATTTATCACTGTTGAAACTATTATTAGCTGTAGCTTTGGGCAGACTTGGCTAGTTGTACAACTCTATTTTCTTTATCTTAGCATGGGTTACTCATTGGGTGTTGCTGAAATTGTTATGTACAAGTATAATTTACAGATCGCTCATGTTCTCACTTTCATTCATGTTCTGTACATGCATTTACAAACCTCAGCAAAGAAAACCTACACGGGCTTGACTGCAGTCATGTAGGAATCAACTATGTGATTTTGTATTTTGCCAGTCACCCAATCATGCACATTAGTCTGTGTGTTACACAATAAGTCTTTTTAATATTATAACTTTGATTTAATTAGCATTTTGAAGTCCAACTTAAATGAATTTTCCTGTTTGTGAGAATAGTCTGCCTGGTGGCCTAGAAGACACTGTTAATATTCGTTATAGTAGATGATATAAAATGTTCATCATCAAGTAATGGAAACACTGAAATAATAACTTACTCAGACCATGAATGTTCCATGAAATAATCAATATATTTTGGCAGTTTGAAAAAAAGAATTTAATTCTCAAGTAAAATTTTTCAGTAATCATCAAATAAGTCATTAACTGCGTAGACCAGACAGGATGTTACTTCTCTTTGTATTTGGTGTCTTTCTCCTCACTGTTGGGTAAACCTGTCTGCCCCGGGAAAGGTGCAATCTTCAGGAAGAAATATGGGTTACTGTAGACCCGCATGGCCACCAGCAGAGGAGTGACTGCGTAGAGCAGGTTAGCCGCCAGCACCATCCAAAAAGCATCACCTGGGATACGGAATGGAGATGCAGTACGAGGGTGGAGGGATGCTCCAATATGGGCCCACTGGCACTGGAAGGAATCACACAGCACAGAGTTTAACTGCACTAGCACAGATAAATAGAGCCAGTAGCACCAACCCCTTTACAGCTGTGTGTTTCACTCTTTGTTCTCACTGATGACAGGTCGTTTGATGTATTTTCCCTTTAAGCAAGCCCTTCAGAGTAGTAGCTTAAAAGAAATTTGTTATTTTGGGTCTCTACCCACTCATTAGTCAGTATAGAGTACAAAGTTCAGTGTACTAAATCATATGTACATTAAAATGAGACTTTTATCAAAGATTCTTTCCTCTTGTGCTGCAGTTGTATTTATCAAAAGAAATGTGCTTCTAAAGAATAAATGTGGTCAAGGAAATCATATGTATCATATTTGGGCGGCCATGGCTCAGGAGGTAGAGTGGGTCATCCAATAATCAGAAGGTTGGCGGTTTGAATCCCGCTCTGTCCTATTCATGTGTCCTTGGGCAAGACACTTCACCCCCTTTGCCTCCAGTGCTGCCACTCACACTGGTGTGTGAATGTTTAATGGTTGGAGGGGCTGTTGGTGCAGAATCCATGCTTCCGTCAGCCTGTCCAGGGGCAGCTATGGCTACAAACATAGTTTACACCCACCAGAGTGTGAATGTGTGAGTGAATGAATAATGGCTCCAATGTACATGCCTTGAGTATGCCTTAATGGAGAAGCACTATATAAATCTAATCCATCATTATTATTATGTAAGATTAAAGCTCACACTCAGTTTAACTGCAGCAACATTCGACCTCAGAGTGAAAACTGCAGTTTTCTTTAGAGGTCAGTAAACATCCCAGTTACTTGCAAACTAATCTACTTCAGTATGCATCACCTGTATTCTATTCAAAGCCAGTTTCATTTATTGACTATTTGTCCTTTCAGAGTTACCTGGGTCATGGCTCCAGCAAAGAAAATCGTCCAGTCTGTCATCCATGTGCACCCAGGCTTGAGGAGACCATAAACAAAGGCACCTAACAGGGGTAGTCCATAGAAGAACAAGTGCAGCATCTGTAAAAATAAAGACATTCTCATTCTTTCCTGTATTGTCCATAGAATCCTTCTTTCCCCACTAATTTCAGGAACTTGGATAAGGGCTTTATCCTGGTCTCACCACCAGGAAGCAGGATAGTGTGACATGTAAACAGTTTATCCAGGTTTCTGAGCAGCTTTGTTGGTACAGAACATAGGGGCTGAGGCACACCAGCATACAAATGACAGAAACCTGGAGACTCTTGTAAACAGGGATATGAATAATCCAATTTCTTATGTTCATGTAAATCCTATTTTCTAAATGTGATTAAAAATATGATAAGACTCAAAACCTGGCCTGCATGTTAAATGTTTGTGGTGTCCCCAAGAATTGCATTATATTTGGGAATAAAATCAGGCAAACATATTTATCTGCTTTAGAGTTGTTGGAGTTTTGAGACTTTAAACTTAGCTCCAATGCTTTACAGCAGGGGGCAGTGGAATACAAGAACTTATCCACCACTACAGGTGGATTAGCCTTGTGTAAACAGACTTATCTCCACTCTTTGTCAGCACAGTGCCAGGGGTGTCCACTGCTGGTCTGGAATATGGTTAAAAGTTATCTGGGTTGTTTAGATTTTGCTGAGAGAAGTTGTTTTGGTGGAACACAAGGAAATATGAGGAAGTGTTTCATGGTGTCAAAATTACCAAACACCTAAAAAGACATGTATCCTTGTCAAAGCTTGCCATTTCCAGGGTGTGGTTGCAACTCTGATCTCATTGTTTTATCAGTGTTAATACACAAATAGTGGAAGGACAATGACAAATCTGTCACTACAAAACAGAAATATTCACCCTTATTCCGACAGAGAACTTCCAGCCAGCCAGACTAACCCTGGATTAATGGAAGGCCTATTATTCGCTGAAAGAAGTGATGAATGTTTAAAGAGTACATACACAGTAAAACCATAAATCACCTCAATCATTTGGAAGGCTTTTCTGTACAGTTTGTGTGATCAATAGTTGCCCTGTTTTGAATTATCCAAAAAACAAAGGTCAGAACTGGCACAGTTTGGTAGATGAATGGTCTGAATAATGACTCAACTCATGGTGATCTTAGTAAACATAATAATGTAACATAGTACCTTTGTACCTTCAAACAGGCTTGGCTGTGAATACACATTTCTGCTGTACAATATATTAATATTTCTAGCAGGATGTCAAAAATGTCCTTTCTTAAAAATCCAATGAACAGTGTAGGTCTTTTCAATGTCTATATTGTTAGGTACAACTATTACAAATTGCTTCTTTAACTCGTATGTTATTAAATGCACGATATGACTAGTAAATGACGTGGTAAAAATGCAAAGACAGTATTCTGCTTTGAAATACAAAAAGTAAAAGTAATTTCAATACTGCTTTAAATGCAATGCTTTGCCATATTGTTACTTTGTAGACGAACATAATTTGCTTCCTCCGTGAAAATGACTGTTTCTACACACAAGGGTCATTACAGAGGCTGTCTTGACCTTCAGCTTGAAATATTTGGCCCATGAAAGCCACTTTGGCACTTTATAACATCCTCAAATTATACTACTAAACAGTTTCTTTTCATTCACTGTCTGAGTTCTGAATGAATTCTAATGAGTTCAGCCCAAGGCCTGAAAGCCAATCACACATGCCCTTCAATCTATTGTTAAGATGTCGTTTTAACACTGCAGTCATAATAGGTCACATGTCATTTAACATTACTGAATGAAGAGGTCAGTCAAAGCAAAGCCATATAACCCCATACAACCTACCTAACTTTATTACATTTCTTCACACACACACACACACACACACACACACACACACACACACTAAAGTACTCATTAGCACCCTAACGCTAGATAAATGCACACAAAAATACCCGCATACACAAACAGATTTGCAAATGCTGCTAGCCAGGTCATACTCTCACATGCTGCACACATATATTCCTCCCACCCAGTAAGATGCGAGTGGGGGGCTTTGGAAGAGGGATTAGCTTATCAAGTTCACAGCATGCGCTTCGTCTCGCTGATCAATGACTTGCAATTGTGCCTGGACCGCAGCCCCGACAAGGTCTTTGGATAACCTATTGACAAAGATGTGTACGCCAAACAAAACACAACAAAACCCACAGCTACCATGGGTCACAAGAAGAAATAAAAGGGAAGCGGACCCTCTGCTAGATATGATAATAATCTGTTTTCCAGCTTAAACAAATGAAAGAGAGGTGCAAAGATGCTCCGGCCTCTCAACCCTCGCTCATTGTCCCTGTAATGATGAAAAATGGCTCTGTAATCAGCAGCGAGCTCAAAGAGTAGAGGCGATAAGGGCAAGTTTCCATCGCACTCTGACTAATATCGTTGAAAGCTGAGGTCTATTATGAGGCTGGTTATGTGAAAGAAAAGGTGGAGAGGAGAGTTCAGGTGTCACTGCAGCCCAAATAGAGGCTGAATGTGGAGATGAAGCATAAAAGGACCCACCATAACTCTGGGGTAGCCCACGGGGTCCTTCAGGTAGGGTTCATAGTGCCTCAGGTAGAGGGAGCAGGCTTCAAGTGGAGAGTCCAGAGCCACCTGCAGTAGGTTGACAAAATAATATCTTACAATATCATGCAATTTTATCTGATAAAACCCCAAAATACGTCTGCAAATCACCAGAGATGCTAACCCCTCCCTTACATAGTCTGAATAAAATAGTAATGTGCTCACAAAAACTGACACACTGATATTATGAGGTTATTTTTTACTGTCCTGTTTACAAGGACATAAGGGATAATAACGTCCTCATTTATGATGATTTCATTTGGCTGGATGACTATGAAATATCTGAGTTGTGATTCAGGAAATGAACCCTTTTTGTGGCAG
Source organism: Apogon hyalosoma (assembly GCA_037367295.1). Classification (NCBI taxonomy): domain Eukaryota; kingdom Metazoa; phylum Chordata; class Actinopteri; order Kurtiformes; family Apogonidae; genus Apogon; species Apogon hyalosoma. The sequence continues at coordinate 29,114,763 of JAPQRP010000020.1, forward strand.
ATTTTATTTGTCAAGCTTGAAAGAGACAATGGTACTTTTTAAGGCCGAATTGTAAAAGAAATGGTAAATTTTTTATGGCATAATGAAATGTAACTACAGGAGATATCTTCTTGGTGTCTTGTAAACACAGGAGGATCGACTACATAGTGTACATGGCAAAAGAAAAGAATCAAACAATATTAAATATGCCATGAAAGTATGAGATGTTTGGTACAGGAGACTTAAAAAAAAATCCATACACAATATTATGCAGAGGTCGTAGGTCACTCTTAGCTATGCTGTTTTTGCACAGTTCGAATGAGCATATTAGTCCCCGTATTAAAACAAAACAGGGAAATATTATGCACAGTAGTAAATAGTCACAAAAAATATAAACTATATGGCTTCTATAGAAAACAGTCAGTATTTAGCGTGATCTGAAAAGTGAAGAGAACACTGGACATTCGTTAAGTGAAACCTGGTGTAAAACACTTAATCTCAATAAATCTTATGTCTACCCAGAAGAGTTCAAGACACAGTTAGTACAATAGAAGGTCAGGCTAAATAGTGAATTCTTCAGTCTGTTTTCTTCCTGAAATTCTTGTTTTTAATGATGTTCTGTATTTCAGTTGTATCTTGTTACAGAGACGGACCTTCATTATATGGTATCATTATGCTCTTGCCAAAACAACAAACCTACGTGTGGACTAAAAAAATGTAGAGAACTGTAAAAAAAAAAAAAAAAAAAAAAGATAACTGTCAGATGTCAGCTCTACATGCATCATGAAGAGCTCTATCTAAATATGTTATGGAAAGCAAAGTCAAAATGTCTTTTCAGTTTGTGAGGTGACAGATCAGCCAGCTGTAACTCACCAAGCCCCTGAGGATGGTGAATGCAATAGCGCCGAACAGGAGAACCACCAGGATCAGATCCAGGGGACGCCAGATCAGCTTCATGCTCTGAGCGTGCTGAGCCTGTCAGGAGAGTCCAACACAACACACACTGCATGAGGCTTCTGTCGTTTACTGATGAAATCATATCAATTAAATCCAAGAAAGGTCTAAAATCAGGCAATCTAGAGGTTGAATTAACTATACTAAAGGGTTGCACAAGAGCTTCTCTTATCAGATCTAACAATAGAAAAGAAATCTGATGTAGGGAATTAAAGTAATTTACTGCTTTCCATCATCTGTGGGGTTTTGAACTATATGCTGTGTGGTGCTCTGATTAAATGCATTCAGTAAACAGAAGTTCTCTTCACATTTATTTAACCACTGGTGCATAGACAGACTCACATTATATCCACCAATAAGGGGTCTGTCCTTGGGCCGGGTGAATAGCGTGACAGCTCCCCATACAGGCATCAGCAGGAAGAGAAAGTTTAGCCAGAAAGCTGGTCGAATCTCTGACCCATATTTGCCTATCATAAAGAAAGGGAAAGTCAGCCTCCATAGAAAAATCAAATCTACAGATCTCTGTAATTAAACTTTAAACTTGTATGCAGTGCTTCAAGCTAAAGCATACGGCACGTCTATGATAAGAGAATAGAGAGAACACCGTGGTGCCTCTAGACAAGTCTGATCTTGTGACATTTATGTATGCAGTTTGAAAAGTCAACAACAGATGCTTTAAGTCTGTTTCCTTTTTTCGGTGGGATGTGACGGCAAGTGAGGCATGGGGCATGTGTGTGTTTTGTTGGCAGGCTGAACTGTGTCAGTGATGTACACGGTGGTGCAGATGTTCACTGATTAAAGCTTGTCATTGTGGGAATGGTTGAGGCAGAATAAAAGATCAGGCTCACCTGCCACTATCCCAGAAATAAACACACTCATGTTGGCGCACAAAGAGCCAGCCCAGAACAAGCCAGTAGTACGGTAGGCTCTCCTATGACAGACACAAGAAGTATGAGGTTATACTATTGTAATGGTGAAAGATGAGAATGGGTATTTAGAGGGTTGCTCATAAAATGTACTTCATTATAGATGCTGTTTAATGTTGTTTATAATGTATTCTGTTGCATTACTCAAAGCAAGTAGCTTTAAGTATTCTAAATTACAGGTCACTGAACCCACAAGTCATGCTCAGTTTTTTCTTGACCTAGTATTATTGTGTGTTAGATTTAAAAACCTGGAAACAAAGATGAAAATACAAATAGTAATTTATCTCTAAAGTGCCTTATGTTGCCTTGCAGCTAATGCTTACAAATAAAAATGACAACAGAGGAGACAGTTTTTACATTATCTGTTTTCCCACACCAGCACACATACCCTACCATGGTGCACACATGGTGTTGTGCTTTGTTTTAAAACAGAGGATTATGGGAAATTTGCCATGCCTTAAAAATACAGACATGAATAATTCAGACTCTTAAAACAGTGATGCCTTTAAGCAACCTGTGTTCTGATTATCACCTGTTTAAATTGTAACTGTAAGCACAATTTTTCATATCCTGTATGATCCAGTTAGGGGTTTTCTGTTATTCTCTAATGCTGCCTGCACATGTGCGGTCAGTCTCCTTATGTAACAATGAACAAGATGGTAAAGAGGGGGTTTTATAAAATGTGAGACGACTCTTAGTTTTACATGTATTCATGATACAACCTCATGCTTATCTATTATATATGTTTCATGTTACAAAACCATCACATTTTTCAGCAGTAGGGCTTACATGATTAAGTGGATGTATCTGCCACTAGGCAGCTCTCAAAATGAACCCTTGAACTCTTGAACCTGACAATAACTTATCACTAACTCCATCTCTTTAATTGAAATAGTCAGGTTATTTGCATTTTATATGATTAATCCACACAAGGTCAAATGCATCATTTGCTTAACTGTGTTTACTATTGTTATATTATGTTAGCTTGTCTGTGCTTTACCATTTATGTTCTTGTATCAGGGGTGTCAAACTTATTCAGGGGCCACATCCCGCCCAATATGATCCCAAGTGGTCCATATCAGTAAAATAATACTATAATAACCTATAAATAATATCAACTCCAAACTTTTCTCATATTTTAGAGTGAAAAAATGTTAATTAAGTTAAAGAAATTAAGGAAAATGTTTCAATCTACAAACTATCCTAAAAAAAAAAAAAGTGAATAACCTGAAATTTACTGAGAAAAATATGCACAATTTTAACAATACTTTGCTTCAGTTTCTCATTTACACATGTACATTACAATTTACAGATCACAGTGAAACTACAAATACAAAAAACATTTAGTAACAGGCAGAATATTGTTAAAATTACACTTCTTTCTCTTTAGACATTTCAAGTTGTTCTTATTTGTTCAGGTTATTCACATTTTTTCACTTTTTTTTGTCAAATGATGGTTTGAAAAAGCAAACATCTTTATGTAATTTAACTTTTTTACACTAAAACAAAGACAAAATGTGTAGTTGTCATTATTTCTAGGTTGTTATGGTTGTATTTTACTGGTCTGACCCACTTTAGATCATGTTGGTCTGTATGAGGAACATGAACTCAAATTGTTTTGATCATTGATCATTATTATTATTGATATCATTGATTATTAATATCTTCAGTGCAATTTTTGCATTTCACAAGTTCATTGCATTGGTCAGATTGGACCCTTTGGCAGGCCAGTTTTGGCCCACGGGCCATATGTTTGACTCCCCTGTGTTATATTAAAATTTACACATACATACACATGCTCTTTTTCTGGTTGAACAGGATATTTTCCCTCATTGTGCTATTTTTCTGGTCAGTCTGATGGAGGCCTTTTGGTATTAAGGCAAAGGTGCTTGGTGTGGCTTTACTTTATTATCACCAACCTCTCTGTTATCCTGCTGATCATTACCAAGTACATGATAAAATGTGCTATTCCATCCCAATAGCACATCATGATGGCATAGGGTGTTCCCAGATAGGGCTCCCCCTGAAACACAGACACAAAAACATGTGATGACAGTCATACTTTTGATTTCTTCGTTGTGTTTATTGTGTTATCTATATTCAGATGTCGTATTAAAAAACCAACTGTTTTCTGGTAGAATTCCATGAAGCCGGAGATAATGCCATCATACTCCAGGGCACTTATCAGGTCAATGACACAGGTAAAGGAAAATTCTGCAAAAACTTAAAAGGAAGAAAATACCTGTTGTTGTTAAACAGCTTAACAAAAGTTTCCGTTTCTCATGTTATTACTCAATCTGCTTTATTTCTTGTGTTTTGAAAACTGAATACACTGGACTGGAACGATCATTTAATAAACATAAGATCCCTAAAATGTTTGCATGATTCCCACTCTACCACTTTTATGTGTATGCATATTTGATTTCAAAAACTTCACTTCAACCAGCTACAGACTGGGGAGCTAAACACAGGGAGAAAATTAAGTACTGCACAGTGAGGTAGACGAGAGGATTATTTATCCATAGTGAATATGTTCACGCTATCTTAAGCTTAGAGCCCAGAAGAGCTGAAAGAACATGTCAACAAGACAGAATTTTAAGCGTGGTTTTACACAAACCTACCAGTTGAATGTAGAAGTTGCTGAAGGGAAAGGCTGCATTCTGAGGCAGCCGATGACTAAAAATGCAGTTTAACGTGATCCTAATCCCAAAGGCAAATGCTCAGATGCACTATCTATTAATACCTGCAGACAGGTGCTTTGATGTGCTTAATATGAGAACTATCAGGCCCCTCAGAACATCTATTGAAAAAAGCATTTTTCACTATATGTATGTTGAGTCACACAAAGTGCAAAGGTACATCCATGATTCAAGATCAGGTATCAGTTCATGAGAAAAAGCTATAAAGCTATGAGGATTTCTTATCTGGATACTGTAGACTTTCATTATTAAAGGTATCACCATATGTTGTGACACAGGTGTCTCTCTACAGATAACACAGCTTAAACCACTCTATCACATTCTTCTTGTGTGCCCTTCACTCTGTTGCGCACATGTGCACATGCAGCGTGCATATAGATACAGGCACACAAGTCAAGAAAAAAAAGCACACAAACAAATACACACACATTGTGTCTGTGTACCAGTGTCTCTGTAATTGTCAGGACAACCAGTTTTATCTCTGTCTATCTAACAGGTGAGATAGCACGGGATTACAGGTCCCTGTCATTGAGAAGAGCCTGCCACAGCCATGCCCTCATTGTTGTGGTTCTCCCACACAACACTTGGGCACCATTATTGATAAATCCTTTCTGTCCTGCTGGCATCAGCTGTAGGGACGTGTTTGCAGAAAAATTAAGGGCCAGAAATGCTATGTATATACACAGAGCTCTATAACTGGGGCACAAATGACTGTGGAAAACCTTCATTAAATGTGAAATAAAAGTATACAAACAGTCAGGTATGAGGAGTGTCTTTAGAACCCCCATGTTCTGTAACCAAACAAGCCTCTCTAGTGTTCAGACTGCGTCAGTAATGATGTTTAAATTGCATTATACAAGAGCAGCGTCCGTGTAGTCAAGGTCAGTTTCAAGAGAACCGCTTGAAGGTTAAGTGAGTGCCACAGGAGTCCTCAGTCTGCAGAGGTTTGGAATCAGTCATGCCTCAGAAAAGTCTAGCTAAGCTTTGCTCTAAGCCTGATCACTCTAAGCAGCTTTTGACGTATCAGGTGAACACATCGAGTACAATTCATGTTTTCACACTGACCCAGTGATTGTGTAGCACATGGAAATCCTTTCATTGGTTTTGAAATACATTTGATAACTGTGGTGCATTGTCAGTGTGTTATATTACAAGCAAGTTGAGAAATACACTTAGCTGTGTTAATTACCAAAGAATAAGGCGTCTTTTGGTGGATTGCCACGAGTGATGAGGAAATAGAACAGAAATACAATCACCAAGACAGCAACACCGATCTCCAGGATCACATATGGCCTGAAAAACCGGAGAAATGTAACTGTTATCCAAGAAAAATAAGATCATGTTTTCAGTGTTTTGAAAGCAGGCTCAGTGCTGACACACTGCATTTCTAGACAGTAATCTCCCTCTGATTTTCTGCTTCATTCTCTTTACTAATTACTTTCTCCCATGGAAGCAATGCCAGTCTTCTCTGCAGTGCTAAATTAGTAAATGATGATGAATGGGAAGTCAGAGGGAATAATAATCATTCAGCACCCAAAGTTAGCACAGGGGGGAAATAATGCAGAAGTGTGAGAGGAAATCTGGTGATAGACGCAGAGCAGGAATGAGAGAAAAGATGCCGTTGGTGTGTTAGTTTATGTGTCCTGAGATTCCTGCATAAATTCCAAGTGGTTGCCTCACACTAGCTGCTCTACTGCTTGTCAACTTAATATCCAGTTTTTATGAGACCTTTCCATTCGCTTGAGAGTCTGACAGGTTATCCACATTTTATCTGCCCCAAGGACATTTAGTGAATGATGGCTACACATCCATGCAGTATATTTCCACTACATTATAACTTCACCTTGTTAAACTGAAGTTCAGCAGTTTCCTGTGTTAGTAAAAAACTAAGTGCAAATCAAATAATTAACAGAATAAAAGTTTGGTGCATAACAATTATTGGTTGTTTCAGCACTGTAGTTTACTTAATAATTCAAAGCTACTTATTCCAAGCTTACCAACCAGGTGTAACACTAGACCACACTAGTCCATACATTGAATCTTCTTATTATTTCTAACATTTATGTGCATTTTTCATGTACTTTAACCAATAAGGACCCAGTACTTCTTCTATGGCACTTCCCAAATGAATTGTTCTATCTATTTAATCATTCTAAACCGATTTATCACCAATTTATTTTAATATTATCCTCTGAATTTGTTGTTTTTTCAGTGTAAATCATGCATTTTCCCATATGTAATTTTCTGATCGTGTAGATGTTCATGAAAGCTCAGATTAAAGTTGTGTTTTATTAAATCAAAAATAGGGAAAACTGAAGAAAACTGACTTTTTCAACAAAATATATGGTCAATTGAACATAAAACAAGCATCTTCATCCACTGTCATTGATCCAAACTCCATGGGTTTTACTGGTGAATCAATGCTGTAGAAGATGACGGTGTTTCCACGTTCACTACGGAGCCTCTGA
>JAPQRP010000020.1:29128978-29139564 GCA_037367295.1 Apogon hyalosoma
TCTATCTCTCTCTCTCTCTCTCTCTCTCTCTCTCTCTCTCTCTCTCTCTCTCTCTCTCTCTCTCTCTCTCTCTCTTTTCCCCAGTATAGACTCTTACGGCAACACACAGACTGTTTTACTGTAAATTATTTCACTAGCTAATATATTTATTTATCTTCTGTCCAGAGTCTGAAAATATCATTGTGATTAGATGCTTGTTTTTGCTTGTGTCAGAGTACAACATATGTTTCTAAAGATATTTGTAACTGCAGCAACAGTCTCTGAACAATGCTTGTGAATGTGCGAGTGAAGCTGCATGTTTGCGCTGTCTTCAAATTTCCTGCCGTGTCAGACAATTGATGGCTGCCTGCCCTACAGGGACACTGAGGGTCACAACACATCAGATCTGTTGATATTTTCTTTTTAGAGCACACAGAAATGGTGTATATGGCACTCAGAATATATGGGTGTGTTTAATAAAGCAGACATATATTAGTAAGATAATAATAAAAAAAAAAAAAAACAATCTGACTTGTCTCTGAAAATGATTGTATTATTTTCCACTCATTAAAAATGTTATGGTTTTAAATCTACTGTTTAGGTTTTGTTACTGTTATCAGCAAGATGAATGGATGCAGGTTTGTTAGATGAGTTCAGACTACTGTGATCCATGGCCCACCCTGCCGCAAGCCCTCTGCTCTTTGTGACATGGCCTCCACACTCCTCCGTTCTTCCTATTTGCCAGCCCTTTCTTTTTCTCTCTAGTTGTTGCCAGTGATAATCTAATTTATGGCCCATAGACCGATTGGACCAAGAGTGAAAAATGTGGAGTGGGGGAGGGGAATCAGAGCAAGGTAATAAGTTTGATTCAGTTCCTGCTTTCCTGGAATCTGGTCTTCATTAGATAAGGCCGTAGTTCTTATATTAAACATAGCATGGATGCATGATCATAAGAGAGAGAAAGAACCATTGACAGTTGTTAGGATTATGTGGCCATGGTGCTTTCCTGTACACTGCGATACAGGCAGGTCTTTCATGATTAGCCGTCCCAACTAGTGTAGACCTGGAGGCTATGTGGCTCCCTCCCAAGCCACATAAGACCTGCACAAGATATGACTGAAATGCACAACAGCATGCCACGCTGATGTTTTCTGTGGAAAAAAATATGTCAACATCTCTGTGCGAAAAGCAAACAGGCAGTTCAAATGGGACTTATCCAGGATGGAAATGTGATAGAAATATTAGTGTCCACATTGATGGATGACTGAATCATGTGTGTCATTGTTTTACTTATCAGCTTGAATAACAACTAGTCCCATGTGACCAGCTGAGAAAGTACAACAACAGAGTATTTAAAGACTTGCATACAGTCTGAATTTCAACCCTCATAGTGCGCATGTACCAGAGATGTTGTGATATACTGCTTTAAATTGCAGGATTGTACTGCATGGATTTCTCATATTATTTCAGCGTTGAGACTTTTACATGTTGGAAGCATCAAAAATTGGCTGGAAAGTATGTCATTTTATTGTTTACTCCATGGTCCTGAAGTGAGTCACTTCATCCAAGTTGACCTGTTATAATTCTAAATCTATCTCTACACTTCTTATTGTAAATGTGACAAGAAATAGGTTTAAGCTTTAACTAAAAATTGTATAGATATCATTACTATGATATAACCTTGTATATTACATTATATAGAAATAATTTGATATTTATACTTTAAAGTTGAATTATTATAAATTCAGGTAAGAGCCGTAGGGGTTAATGGTGTCTTTTACATAATTATCCAACTTTTTGACAAATTTCAACATGAGTGACATCTGGACTGTTGTCTGCATTCTTGACCTGATCTGAGTGGAACAAAAGAAATAACCACAGTGAGTTCTTTGTTGGGCTGGGGCTTTAAAAACTAGTGAAAGATGAACAACACAAGCCTTTTGAGATTGTGCTCTCTCTCCCTCTCTGTAGCCCACAACTTGACCACACACTTTGTGCAAATCAGTTTACTGTAACAACACGGTTAAGTTGAGGGTAGAGGAGGCAGTTGCAGTTTTTCCTTCACCGTAGATGCCTGCCTTGCATAAAGTTGAAGTGGATAGGTGGCCACGCCATGCATAAACAAAAGCACTCTCTAGTCTCTCTTAGTAGAAAATAAGTTACTGATATTAATGGTAATTTCTTAACTCTACTGTATCTTTTAATTATTTTGAATTTGTTTTCATGTTAGTTGTTGAAGTTAGTAGATAGTTTACTCACTGCTTAGTTAGTAGTGCATTTGTCTTTCAAAATTCCCTTCTCCTTGTGCTCTACTAGAACATGTTTATTGCTTTTTCCAAGTGGGAGTAACAATCAGTTCTGGTCAGCCAATGCTGATATGTTGCTGCTTCTAACCATTTTAGTTATATGTAAACTGTTTTACATATAATGGAAAATGTAGTCATTAAGTTGTTCTCCTGTGTGAAATCACACCAATACAGGTTCTTTTTTTTTAGGCACAGATAGTTTTATATACAGTTGTATACAGTCTAGAAAAATAACCCAACAATGAAGAAAACATAAAAACTGTTTTTTTTTTTCCAGAAATGCATAAAATGATGAAGTAAATGTTATTTTAAAAATTAGGACTGAAATAAGTACTGTGGTGGTTGTCCATCCACTGTTGCCTCACAGCACAAAGGTTCTGGGTTTGATCAAACTGTGGAATTTGCACACCCCCCCTCACACACCCTCGTCTGTTTGTCAGGGTATTCTGGCTTCCTTTCACTGTCCAAATATATGCCTTTAATAGGTTAATTGGTCAGTCTAAAAGGCCTGTAGGTGTGAATGTGAGAGTAAATGATTGTTCATCTGTATATGTCAACCCTGTAATGAACTGGCGACATATTCAGGGTGTTCTCCGCCTTTGCCTGTGGGTAGCTGGGATAGGCTCCAGCACCCCATGACCCTCCTGATGATTAAGCAGTTCAGGAAATGAAAAGTACCCAGCTGAAGCGTTTACTCTTTCTTGTATATTTATCTCTTTTTTAAATCAGTGATAACACCCAGAAAATGGAGTAAACATTCATCCATATAAATACTAGAGGAAATGTCCTTGGTGTAATCAAACAAAGTGTACCTCTTAATTGGTACATATTTCCAGACCCAGAGGCAAGGAGTCAGCTTCAGAGGAGCTCAGGATATAGGTACAACTATAACTAGTTAAATACAACTCACTTTGGAAAAAAAAAAACTTTGTGTACTGTTTATGAGACTTGGTGAGCATTCATACCAAAGACAGCCCTTCGTAAAAACTGCACATTACTGCATTGGTGAGTGCATGTAGCTTCTTCAAGTACAGCCAGACATGAAATATGATCCAGAAAGGTTGGTTCAAGTAACAGTGACAGCCTACCTGAAGCTGCAAGCCCAAATCAACGCAGCACCTTGTGTTGACTTAACAAATGTCTGTTTTTCAGTCTAAATACCATCAGGATTGGTCTGAAGGTGGCCTGGGGCCCATTAGATGATAATTACTTAGAAGACATACCTGACATCACCACAATATGTGCACTGCCAAAGAAGTTATTGACCCAAAAACAAACAAGACTGTCATGCATGTCTGACAACAAATGAAGTGTTCTAGACAGTTTCTTGACAAATCAGTTCACAGGTTGAGAAGGATGAGAAAGGTTATTAAACAGGAGCTTATGGCCATAGCAAGGTGGTGGAGAGGAGGCACAATTATGCAGGTTGAAATATGTTGACTCAAACCTGTGGGACTTGTATCATCTATTCTTTTTTGCGCTATTTCTAATTTTTCACATCTTTTCCCTAAACTTGGTAGTAAAAGTACAATATGTCACATGTTCTGATAGTTTATTAAACTACAAAACTAGAGTGGCAGTGTATTAGGCAGAAATGGAGGAACAAGGTGTGTAAAAAAACAGGGTGTGTAATATTCTGGCAGGCGTAAAAGTGATATGCATAGTGCAACACTGTCATGAACCTCCTGCTGCCCCCCCCCAGCCCCAAAATATGTTGCATTGGGGGGGTTACAATATTCCCAGCCGAAAACGAATTGCTCTTACATGGGGTACCACCTCCATTGACAAACACTTTAATAGTCCAACCACTTGCATTTCTACTTGGTAATACCCATGACAAGGTAAAAGAGCAATATATTGATAATTAGCATGGTTTTGAGCAAGCTGTGCACCATTTTTTTGGCTGTGCTTTTCGAAAATTAACCGTGCAAATCATAGGTGCACAGCTCGCTGCCTAATACACTGTAGAGCAGCATAATTAATGAAATCACAGTCAGTGTGAGTTTATAGAGTATAACTGCAAAAGCCAGGGTGTATTGTGATATTTTGATTGCAAAGTGAAAGTTGCTGCATTTTGTGAAAATGTTTTAAAAGTTTTTTTTAGTGGTATACTTAAAATAACCAGTAATCTGCATTTTCCTTGATGACCCAGTCAATAGACTCAAATTGCAATCACAGTATTGGCTGCAATAATCACAATATGATATTTTCACCTAATTGTGCAGTTCTGCTAAAAACTATGCATTTTTACAGAATGATGTATCATTATTGCAACATTTACAAAATACCTCAATGAAATTTAAAACAAATCTGCTTTCTAATGAAGCCAACAGAGTTTAGATTATGCATGTAAGTCTTATAATAGTAGGGAACTTCAAAAACTGAATCAATGGTCTGGAATCATCACAGTCTAGAGGACTGTGGTTGGATTTTCTTCTGTTCCTCTATAATAGTGATATACAAACATTAGCATAGAAGTAGCGTATTAACATCAACAACTGACACGCTCCCAGCACAAGCCAGATTCTAACCCAAACCTAATGGAGGATCACTAGCAGAAATTGTTACATTTTTCACTTTAAACTAGTTTCTTTCATCTGTCACCTAACTAGTTTTTTTAAGAATGGATAATTTCTGTCTGAGTACTTTTGTACATGTTATAATACACATTAGTAAACCATGCGGAAGAAGACGACTACAATTGTAGACTATAACTGTGGTAATGGCCTCAGTCGATCCCCTCCATCTGCCAGCCCCTCACTGAAGCTCAAAGATAAGCTAAACTGAGCAGACAGTCAGATGGACAAATACAGACAGACAGACAGGCTTGCTGTTGCTGTGCATGTGTGCAGTGTTCACAGGCCTACCAAAGAAGTGAGGTCAGTGGGATTGCAGACCCTGCTTGCATTTGAACAGTGTTTAGACAGAAAAGTGGTGCATGTATTCTAGTGGCTACTTAAAGATGTTCAGTTTTATGCACAAAGGCACAGTACAAAACACTGGCTACTCTCTAAATAAGAATATGTTGATAATTACACTTCTGTAGGAGTAATAGAAAGTTATAGTTCATATTCCACAATATATTTAGTAGTAATTTGGCTCTGTTTTAGATCCATGCAGTGCAAGACATATGATTAAAAGCCTTTCCAAATACATCATCCACTTCAGCTGGCCTGGTCTCTCCCTCTTAGTGCTGTGTTGTTTGCCTCTGAAATGTGCATCTGATAGCTTTTGCCTGGTGTTGTGACTGACTCTCTGAATAACTCTGGCTGAGAGGGTTGGGTAGGGGGGCGGGGGATGTAAATGCAGGGAACCAGCTGCCTCCAATCAGCAGCAGAACCCATGTGGGGGTCAGACTGGGTTAGAGGAAACAGCCAACGCCGCCGGCTTTCTCTGACGGGAGGCAGGAAAAAAGGAAGAATGGACGTTATAAAAATGGGTTTGTTGAAGACAATGTGGACAAGGAGACAATGCAAACCAGCACGTGGCTAGAAACTGGGATGTAAATAGCAGAACAGTTAGCCTTGACTAGAAAAGAAAGAGGGACAGTGATATGAATGGATATGTGAGAATTCCCAGAGAAAATATCAGGGTATAATATAGAAATAGGTATGAATAATATGTCCAGTAATATGTTTATCTTATGTACAGTTATGTTCATGGAAAATGAGCCATGGTCTATTTGGTTGTAGAAGAGTAATATAGAATAGATGCATGCAGCTAGTAAATATCATCATCTCCCTATTCTGAGGAAATCAGATGACAGAGGAAAACAGGGCAAAGAGGCGGCTAAGTGGATCTTTCTCTCTTTGATCTAGTCAGCGTTTGATCTATTTCTGGTGGGTGATGGTGGCTGCAGAAGTACAGGGATTGCTCTTAAATGAGTGTCATCAAGCCACCGTAAACCATTGTTTGTGACCTTTTTTGTGCCTCTTGGTTCTTTGCACTCTGCACTTTGTTACGGTCGTCTCTGTTTAACTCTCCTCTGCCCTCACTTGTCTCTTCTGTGCTGCTCCCTGTCCCTCTCTCAACACCCTTATTTTATTTAGCACAACAAAAGCATTCTCTGAGCCACGAGAGCTCAATTAAGTTCCCTCTTTATAGATAAATCACTTTAATGTCTCCTTTAGCTGGTGTTTGCGGGTACAAAGATATTAATCACCGTGGCAAAGTGGTGCTGAATAGCCATGTGGAGTAGGTTGATGATCTAATGAAGATTAATTGGTATCCTGTTGTAAGTAGCCAAATTTTTTCACCGCCTTTCAGTTCAGACCAAATCATTTTAAGGACTGCCTTTTTCTTCAATTTGTTCTTGTGTTCTGTCCCAGTCTAGAGAGCCCCCTTGATAAATATTTGAACGAGCGAAATGCAATAACAACAGACTCTTAAAACCCAATTTGTTTCCATTTCCCAGCTTTTGATAAGATGGCAGATTTGGTTACACAGTCATCCGATCATTACTCTCCGTCCAGTGTCCTTCCCAGTCTCTGGCCCCTTCACAGTCCCTTTACGGCAATGACAGTAATACTGAATGGAAATGCAGTTTGCAGGAAGGTAACAGGAATAGACGGGTGATGTCTCTGTCCTTTTTTGTATGTGCTTAAAGGCATGGGTGTCTATGTACATGCACATGCTTTAGCGTCAAAAAAAGGTGCTAATTAATAATTTAGGTTGTTTTGAATGACGAAGCCGTGTGTTTCCCTGGGAAGTAACTTGTTCCTTTTATGAATATTTCATCACTGTAGCTAATGAATCCAACCAGTCAAGGCAATCATAACCAACTAACAGGCCCCTTGCTGCTCTGGTGTAAGGAAGCTGCATCTGGATCATTTGTAACCTGATTACTGGTGATGCTGATGGACTCAGATTGGTGATGAGTGACTGCTGTGCACTGGCTTGAATGATTGTTGTCAGCCAGCGTGTCGGTACTTGGTCTACTTATGGAGAGTGACATGTGCCCAGCAGTGTTTTATAACATGCAATTGTACATGCACGTATTGTACATGTAAATATGTGCGTAGCAGTGCAGCTGTACTGTACATTAAAGGTGTAAGAACATTTCGATACACTTGAGTATTAGATATGTAACGATATGAAAATTTCATATCATGGTTATTATGATCAAAATGATCATGGTTAATCATTATAATCATGGTATTGTTGAAATGTGCTTAAAATGTTCAAAAAGTACTTATACACAGACTGAAATAATTTTATGAAGTTGTATTTAAAAAAAAACCAACAACCCAAAAACAAATAAAATAACACCCACAATGTACTTTCTGTTGGCAGAAAAATTAAATGTGCATTAAAGATGACACCTTATGGCCAGAAGAGATACCTGCACTAGGGGTGGGAATTGATAGGATTTTATCAATATCAATGCCAGTGTCAATTTTACTTACCAATCCAATTCCTTATCAATTCTCTTATTGATTCCTGAGTGTTTTTTTGAGTGTGAAAAAAAGTGGTTCAGACAGGTCATAGTGGAGCTTGTTTGATCATTTTCCGTATCAAATCATTCACAATGTCACAGCGAGCAGACTGGGTCCCTGTGCGAGCGAAGCAGGGGGAAGGACTCCACAGTTGAGGTCCTGCAGGCAGACACTTTAGAGCAGGAAATGAGCAGTATCACTGTGAGTTTTCAAAGTGCAGTAATCAAACATGGTTTCCACAATAATGAGAATTTAAATGGTAATACTAACCGTTGGGAATTTTACCGCGGTTTATCGTTAAACTGGTAATTTTTACATTCCTATTGAGTATTGATATTATAATACTGTGTTTGTGATAGTATGTTAGGTATTGATTCTGAAAAACGCTGTAATTTATACATGACCGATTTGTAGCAGACAGAAGTTCATTTTGTGTTTAAATACTGGTCTGATTGGATTGCGTTAAAAGGAAACTTTTTATTAAGTTTTCCTAAAATTTGGGATATGGCAATATATCACCCATTGCTGTACAGTGTGTGTGTGTGTGTGTGTGTGTGTGTGTGTGTGTGTGTGTGTGTATACGCATGTGTGTTGTGTATACATGCCAATACAAAAAATGTCAGTTGTTTCATATTCTAATGCTCTATCACTCAAATTTAATATTTGTTAATGGGGTCATTCTGGACTGGAACGGACTCCAACCAGCCTAGATGTAACGAGGAGTTTGTGCTAAGGTTGTTTATTAAGATCTAAATAAAATAATTAAATATGATAAAGTACAGTTGCTGTATTGTGGTGTACATGTCCCTGTGATATACAATTACATATACATCATTGAAGAATTTCATCATGGTACTCACCCTTAATGCTACCTGCTCACACCTGCTTACAGCACCGCAGTATATCATATATTTCTGAATCTCAGCGGCTTTGACGTGATGTTGTATCACCACATTCCTATATGATCATGTTCATGCACACACCTACAGATCCTAGAAGCTCAGATCTGTTACTCTTCTATTAAGAATGTTTTGCTGTATCATTTTCTTTTCCACTCTAGATTTGTACTTGAAAGCAGCAGTTAACCTGCATAACACAACCACCTCAGAACCTGTTCAGCCACTGCTTGCAGAACATTTGACTGAGACAAACATACATATATGTTGAGGTGAGCTGTGTTTAGCATCAAGCTCACTTGTCCATTGACAATGCAGTTGATGATGAAGCATAGTGTTGTGTTAAAGGATTTTCTCAGTACCTTAAGCAGGATTTAGTGTGGGCATCAAGAAAGTGATTGCATACGTTCAACAGAAAGTAAAAGAACACGTGTGAGGAAGATGAGGCCAGAGTTGTCGACATGGGGGGATGTGGTTGAAATTTTTAGTGGGGATACAGGAGAATGAACTATTCTTATTATGAGCCTGTGACAGATAAAATTCTTGAATGTTGAATTTTCCATACTGCAGGTTTATTTACTTCACATTCAGTTGCATGAATATTAAAATGGAAAATTAGTGCTGCACAATTAAACCAATTGCAGTGTCAGCTGGTGCATGTATGTATGGTGATATTTTTGATTCAGTGCCACAGTGAGCACAGGGAGGTGCAGTGTATGAATGTCAATTGAAAGCCACAACATATTTTCTTTACATCGCTGCATTTTTTTAACACTGGTTTAGGTTTACGTGTGTGAGTTGGAAACCAGCACACTTTTCAAAATGACATAAATGTTTTCTTTGATAACCAAGCAAGAAGACTTAAATTGTAATCACAAATTACTGTGATGTTCAAAAATAATCACAGTGTGTTTTTTTTCAGTACACACAGCTTCCAGAAAACTGCATTTATTTGAACATATGCACACAACCATCCTGTTCCATAGTACTCTACATGCACCTCTGTATGTATGGAAGTATAATTGTATTTCAGATACAGCCTGTCAATGCGTACCTCACATGTGAATACATGCTCGAGTCAGGGTGGTTGCCCTCGTGAGTGTTAATCGTGACTTAACAGCTTAAGGAAATCACACTTCCCTCCATGATCCTCATGTGCTCTGGCTGCAGCTGATGTCACCAGTACACAGGGAGTCCTCCATGGCGCATATTGGGTCTTACCTCTCACATGATGTAGTTCCAAACACAGGTTGCTGTTACTAGTTTGTTCATTTACACACATCTTGAATTTTTGATGTGACAGAGGCACACTGTGCATAAACCGTTGTTCAGCTGACGCAGCTTCAGTTACACACATCCAAAGGAAAACCAGTGGCTGCTTCTGATGTCACTAAACTGCTATGTTTGCAGTTTTAACCTTGAGAGTAGTAAAAAGGTTAGCATTTTATAAACACATTGTGGCATTAGGCCACCCAGAGAGCAATAGGGGGGGTGTGTGGGCATGTACAGTAGAGACCCTTGAAGTACAGATTTAACAGATTAGACAGTCTCTTTCTCTCAAACACACACTCTACTACTCAATAACAAAGGACGGTTGTGTTTAAAACCTCTTCAGCACACATTTGGGTCTTGGTACAAAATATGACTCTAGATATTACCTAAGTACTTTCAATATCCAGCGAGGGTTATAAAAATGTTATACTTTGTGTGTGCCTTTTTCCTAAATGATCCCCTTTCTTTAGTCTACTTTTGGTTTTAAAATGCATCCTGGGAAATCAGATCCTAATCATAGTCATCACTTTTTTTGACCACATAACTTTTTTGTAGTGTATATGTTAATGTGTCCTGATGCATCCATGCCAGGCAAATGTCTCATCAGTTCACGATGTGGTGGCTGTAGAAGGGACATTACACCTGGAAAAGAGCACTTCTGTACAATTTTAGGAGTTTGGAGTGTGTTGTAAGACCTT
>JAPQRP010000020.1:29139763-29152274 GCA_037367295.1 Apogon hyalosoma
TATACACTAATTTGATGGTTGTGTGGCAGTAAAGAAATCCAAATGTTAGTGAACAGTTAGAGTCCTTAGAGATGGAAGGTAAAAGTCAACGTGTCTTAGAATTTCATTTGGGTCTAGATCACTAACAATTGAATTCAATAGCCCAGTGAAATGGTATTCATATTGTTCACATTTCTCCCCTTTTCACCTTATTATTATGACCCCTTTATGGTTTTTTCTTTATTGGGTTCCTTTTTCTCTCTGTAGTTAATGAGCAGATGCTTGTGCTGGTTTCCAGTATTAAAAGGCTTTACTGGAACAAGATATCTGGGACCATTCTTACAATAATCAGTATTGATTATCCGTAGTAGCTTGGAGGAGCGGTGGGGGTCACAGAGCAGTGGACAGTGAATGACTGACACTCTTCTGTTGCTAAGAGACAGTTGGCATGGTGCAAATGGCTGACAGGTCTTTGTGGTTGGAGAGACAAGGCTATAGTGCATTATAGGAAGGCGTTGCATATGATCTGAAATAAAATGCAGACAGTGATGCAATGAATGTCCAGTGAGGCTAATTAAGAGAACAACCTTCAGTCTTCTCGACTCATCATTCTGTCAGCTAAAGAATTTATACTGTGTCAAATGCCAGACACATCACTCTCCACACACACACACACACACGCACACGCACACACACACACACACACACACACACACACACCTTAAGGTAGACTGCCAGCTGTGAGTGTGACCTCTTTTTAGCTGTCTGTTGTCTGTCAGTCGCTTCATCTCCAGGCATAATTAGTGGGCATTCATGTGTTATGGCTCTCACTTACTTAGGTTTATACTGAGCTTCCCTCCTTTCATATAAGAAATCTGTATGTGACGCACGCTTTCAGCCTACGTTTGCTTTGTATTGTACTGTCACAGAGTAATCCCTGGAGGACATCATTGAGACACTGCATATACACCACTGCTGGACCACAGAATTGAATAGAATTTTGTTCTACATAAAATAACAGAAAGTTTTAGTTTTATTCTATGAGCACACTATTACTCTCTCCCTCTCTGTGCTCTTTTTTAGCAGTTGGGTAACTCAATACTTAAATGCTGAACATTAAAAGCAGTACATCCTACTGGTATATAACAAAAGTAGTTGGCTGTTGAAAAATAGTAGTGTATCAGGTTCAACACTGTACAGTGACCCGTTGAAACTTGACGACAAATGTGTGTTAAATCTCTGTCACATGTGTGGTGCTTGTTAGGCTAAAAGGGGTGTACCAATCCTTTCAGACCACCATGGATTTATTTTGCTGCTTTGTTTGACCCAAGATGAACTGTCAAGAGGCTTGAGAACCTTTTCTCCATTCAAGCCGGCGGCGTCTTTGGAGGGTTGTCACACCGAGAGCACAATTTCGACATTGTGCAAAGCAAGGTCATTATTTCTTCAGTGCAAGTAACTGCAAACTCATGGTTTAGCCACAGCAAAGAACAATAAATTTCTGCAGAAGTGTAATCATTCTCTTAGTCAATACAGGCATGTGCAAAAATTAGTATACAATATTAGTAGTATTATTGAAATGAAAATGTTGTTTTTCATTGTAATTTGTGAAAACATCATCAGTATTTTGCTATGACAAAGGATTTTGGAAAATATAAATTCTACTGGCTGCCTTACAACCAGATCTTTGAAGAGTGGAAGCTGACCACCAGTACTTTAAAAGTTTCCATATACTTCTGCTGAAAATCTTCAATTGCTATTTTTTTTTTTTTTTAATTGGATGACCCCCAAATGAGAGGTTTGCTTCAGCAAAATCTGAACCTATTTCACTGGCAGCAGGGGAAAATGGCCTTCCATTGTGTGGATTGCCTATATCAGTAGTGAATGTGTTGGGCTGCCAGGTTTCTGTCTCTCTCTCACACACTCACATTCACACACTCCCAACACACAAAGGCCCTCTTATTTAGACCCTCATGAACTCTATTAGGATTTATTACCTCAGTTTTGTCCCCAGTGAACATGTCTGGCCTATGTTCCAGATTGGAAGAGAATAGAGCTAGGGACAGAAAGGGGTTATGAAGGTAGCAGTTTGATTAGACTGGGGCCAATGAAGTGTTAGTGATGTTACGCAGGGATTTAGTGTGAGGCACTGGAGTGATTTAGATGGTAAACCAGTGACGTTTGTGGAATATATGTTGTCTGGAACACAGAAATGAGTCAGTTATATTTTTCAATATTTTGTTCACTAAGCTACAGTTAAACACATTTCTTTAATAATCTGGACTGTAGTATTAACAGAGGCAGCAGAAGTATGCTCTGCCTGCTTTTCCCTCAGAGTGTGAAACTATATCAGCACAAAGTAGGTTCTTGTGGTCACTTTTCCAATTAGAACTTAGCATGTCAGATGTTTTCTTACACATTTAAAGCTATACCTACCGATCTGGCATGTCTCACAGTACTTAAAAATTTGAACATGAACAACCCACCTCCCTCCAAAGCCCCACCTGCTTCCCCCTGCCTGAGCTCTGATGCTCCCCTCCTCTTACCTGATGCGCACGGTGGAAGTGGAGGTAGAGGCGGAGGCGTGGTCCACTTCGGCATAGCCGCAGACCCCTCACTCAGCAATCAGACACATCATCCATCTGCTGCAGAGCAGCGGCTCCTGTTTCATTAGCAGACCCTGTATGTAAGGGTCTGGTCTGTGCAATGCTGGGTCAGTGTCTTCACTGCACCTCATCACCTGGGCAGACTGGGCCGTACCGTGAGCGCACAGACTCTGCCACTG
This sequence comes from Apogon hyalosoma, assembly GCA_037367295.1. Classification (NCBI taxonomy): domain Eukaryota; kingdom Metazoa; phylum Chordata; class Actinopteri; order Kurtiformes; family Apogonidae; genus Apogon; species Apogon hyalosoma. The sequence continues at coordinate 29,142,528 of JAPQRP010000020.1, forward strand.
TCTGTGGACAATTTGAGGTTTCATAGTCCATACATTTTATCATCCTACATTGTGTGACACCATGTACTTGTGTGTGGAGTTCCACGGTCATAAAAACTGAGCTTTGTGCAGACGTGTCTGCCGAGTCAAATACACCTGACTTTTATCTCCATCCTTCATTCACCGGACTCTGACTGCTGCATTCATGCTTTTCTGTTGGTTTCTCTTGGTTGTTGTTTCTGTTAATAAATCTGTTTTGTTTTTTTGGTTTTTTTTTTTTACATTTAATAGCTTTAAGGGAAAAATCTGTACTCTGACAGTTGACAGATATCGAATTTTCTACACTAGAGTCTTCTTATGCAATTTAGGAATAGTAATTGGGGACTGGAGCTAGATAGCTTTGCAATCAGTTTGCCGACCATGTCTAGTCTAGGAGTCACACCTGTCATTGTATGTGACAGATGTCTGGTTTAGCTGCAAAACACACATACTTGTTCTAAGTGGATAGTATGGGCAATCTATAAATATACTAACTACAACTTGCAGGATTTAACATTCTTTTGAATTTTTTTCTGGTTAAAGATTAAAAAGATTATACAAATTTGACAATCTGCACCAGTAAGTGTGAAGTCTTGGTAGTTATTGTGCTGAGTGAAATGTATGGGAGCTAATATTGTAGCTGCAGTCTCCTCACATAAGCCTGTTCTTCTGCAGGTCAGGCTATTCACTCTGCAGACTGCCTGCTGTGAGTTTAATGGTTTCTCTGATGAATGTTGAACCTGAAATGATGTGAGAGGACAACAAGCTAATGAGGGCTGTCAATCAGTCAATATAAGCTATGTGATATGAATATGATTTAAATTCATTTTGTGTGGTGATGAAAGCAGTTGCATTTGTCCAGAAGCAGGAAGATCCTTTAATTGTCCTCACTTGCTTCACGAAAAACTGCAAAATAAGTTGGAAGTATCACCCTCTTAGTTTTTTTCCCCTAGGTTTGATATATTGATTAATCATCTTATATTTTGACACATCATTTCTGGTGCCATTTCTTTTCTTTACCTCTGCAGGTCATGGAAAGGATTTGCCCTTGTTAGAAATATTTTCTCGGACACAGCCAGCACGTGGGTGGGGTTGGAGGGTGTGTAGCCGAAGTCAGCTGGTGATCATGTCTGAAGCTGTGGTCTGATGCCAATCCTCCCCTCAGCGCTGGCCATGGACGGGGAGAACTACCTGCATCCAGAAGGCCCTCAGCTGGACAGCAGCTTGTTCTCTGTGGCCTCCTCTAATATGGAGGTATGTTGTATTTACATCTGTTTAGACCTCATATTCACTTTATGTACATGCTTCATTTTGTACATGAACTTATTGTACTTTGAGGAAAACAATGGCACAAGGTAATTTATTATTGGCTGTAGATCACTGTATTGGATTTAAAATAAGTAATTACATGTCTGATTAGTGGCTGGGTTTATTTGAATGAGTCATACTCATCATCATAAACACAGATTTTACAATCCATATTTTACTATCCTGATCCTGGTGGGACATGAATTCAATGAAATTATTGTATTGCATCTATCATAGATGTTACTCTGGATAAAAATTGCTGTTCATATGTGATGATTGTTGTACATTTGGCAGTGCTGTGTGTTGTATTTAGTTCAAATGTTAGTTCAGTGTCCAGTGTTTCCACTGGTAAGGTTTTGCTGTCAAAATCCTTGCTGCCACACCATACATCTGATACAAAAAATTAATAATAGGTCTACGCATTAAGCTATGCATATTAAAGTCTTGAATTTAAAATTTTAAGGTTTTACAACATGGAACAGTGTTTGCAGTAGTAGTGTCTTCCATTGAGAGAGTTCTTTTGCATTTAAAATATGTCTTTTCTTGGCTTCATATTGTGTCTTTCAGAGTTCAATATTTGCCTCCTCTGGTTCCTGGGATTCCTTCTCTCAGCAGGCTGGGTACAGCATACACTGCCCTATGCAATCTGGAAACCAGTAAGTTTACAGTCATCAACTCCAACACAATATTTACAGTACATTACGTTATCACTAGAATCATGGTCAGAAGATCAGAAAATTTTTGTTGACATATACTGCATTAAATCCAACAGGGGATGACTGTTTGAAAAAAGGCATTAAAATATTACAATAAGGCAGTAACAACCTCAAGACTTGCAGTTCATCACATGAGCTAATGCAGTGTGTGATTAGCTGTAGGACTCACACTTGGTCTAATGTAACTGCCCTGCTGTCATGGTTCATATTTTACACATTAGTATCTGTCCACAAAACAGATGCTCTTCTCATTACCTGCTGACCTTCTGCTTACTCTCAATGCCAATATGTTGTGGAAAAATAAAATGTATGAAAGACAGTTAACAAAAGATATATATGCTGCTGTACAAACAGTTCACCATGTTGAACTTATACAATCTAAATGTGAAGTTCTGAAATCCTTTTCTTATAAATCATGACTTGTTATATATGGAAAACATGTCACCTTTACTTCTCACTGAACCAAAAGCTGAATTATCATTGGAGGTGGGCTCTTTTAATAAATCTTGTTTTTCATAGTGGGTGCCCTGGTATCAGCTTTACTAGGCGGATTTATCTCCACATCTTGCAGCTCGGCTTTTTGTTATGACCTTGCTGCCAAATGACAGGTGTTTGTCTCTTTACTACCCAACTGTGTGTGTGTGTGTGTGTGTGTGTGTCCATGTGAGAAAGATCTTTGTAATTCAAATGCTGTGCAACACGTTATCTGCACAAGTTGTGTGGGGTAAGCAACGTGTCAACAGCGCAGAAGCAGCTGCAGCAGCAGCAGGAGCTGTGTTTTCTATTGTTACTGCAACATGTGTAGTGTTTCTTTGAAAGTTCAAACATCAAATGACGTGGGAGCATGGCCTGTGGTTTTCAGATTCACTCAAAGTGGAATTTTGTGACATGTCTCACAACACTGCTATTTGCATCTTTACTTTGCCCTCTCCAGATTAGTCAGACTTTTGTCATATAGCCTTTGTCCATCCTTTCATCCTGGACCCTGCAGGCTATAGTTTACGATTGAGTTGCACTTTACAGTTAGGGTGTAATTGATTGATCTTGAAAGCCTTCAGCTGTCTGCTCACATGTCCATTTGGAACAAGGAGAGGAGTAAGTAGATCACATGATGCCCGTGTGAAGGAAGTATGAATGGGCCAATGACTCATATTTGCGCAAGCAGTCACTCTTCACAGCACCGGCTCTTCCCATGAATTATGATTAAAAACGTCATAGTGGTCTTTGTAGATTAACTAGAAGAGGAAGAGGTCTTTTCTAGGTCATGACACAAGAGTTTGCAAAGCCCTGATGTCTTTACTCCATGTCCTGAACAATTTAATGCAGACAGATTCATTTTGCAACCATGAACAACTTTCCTGTGAAGGATGATGTTTTCTGCAGAACGTCTGCAAACTTCACAAAGGTGTGACTCCTATTGTATTATTGGGGCCAGTCCTAGTGCATACTTGCTTATATGCTATAAATTATACTGTAATGCAGTAGTAAAATTATACTACTATTCATTATTTTTCTTTTTCTTTTCTTTTTTTTTTTTTTTTTTTTTTTTTACAAATAATATAACTATGGTGAAAACATTTGCAAATGAGGTCCTCTGTTTTTAATATATTCAGCAAACAGCAATAAGTTTGTGGTAATTTGTGGTTTGGGTTCCGCCTCATGGCTCAGTCTGGGTGTTTGTTTACAACAGAAAAATAAGAAACAGACCACTGATCTGCTTCTATTTTATGTCTTGATTATTTTCCACTGTGACAAATCAATCATTAAGATTCACACTGTGTACAGTCCTGAAGTTTAAAAATAATCTGTTGAAAACAGACATTTTTGGTGCTGTTATTTTAAGACAAACCCATCTCTGCTGTCTCTCTGCCGTCTTTGTTGTTGCCACTGACATCTCTGCACCCAGTTCGGCGTGTTTCAAAAGTTGACACTGTTCACACTGTTGATTGGAGGAGAATTAGGTTTCATGATTATGACATTTAAAGTAGAGGTCTTCCAATGAACAGTGTGGTTGGCTATTTGGTACTTTCATTTATAGTTCAGCTTAACTCTTGGTAACCATCAAGCACATTTTTCTTGTTTCTCTTTGTGTTTCTCAATTACACATATTTTGTTATAGTCCTGCTCTTTACTTCAGTGCATGCATACAATAGCTATTAATCTACGTTTTTGTATTACATTAACATGCCGCTGGGGTTCAGTGTTTCAGACTTAATTACTAGTTATTAACCCTTAAAATCACCCCACCCATAAATTAAATAAATGGTGGACAGCTTTTATGATCGACTCATAGCTGTGTGAACCAGTAGACGCACTAGAAGTAATACTGTTGTGTGTCTATTCAGTGAGTTTTATCCTCAAATTAGTACTTATAAAGCAATAACACGCTTCACTTGATGTTCTGTATTGGACGGCTGCAGTACATAAACAAAAAGTCAGTCAGTTCCTCTGGATGGGAGTCGTTAACTAGCTTTGTGTTGTTGGAAAGCAGCTGATACCAGCTTGCCAAGACTTCTGCTGTAATAATATCACTGTCATCTGTGTATCACTGATGGCTGAAGGGTTAGGAAGGGGATTTCCACTGTGGATGATTGTTACCATTCACTGTGCTCTGATCTTTCTGAGAACTAAACCAATGCTTTACTAGGAGGATCTCATGACCCCTCCCTTAAAGACTAGAACCTCAAATGATCTACAGCTGCCCAGTAGTTAATGAGGCTATGCACTAAATGATGACTTAGAATTATTGAAAATTGATAATAATTAACATTAGTACATCTACCACTAAAAGTTTATTGCACGCTTGTTTAGGAATTTTGACCAAATATTCGATCTTCCACAGAGACTCTAGACTGCCTTTTCATGTTACTGCCATATTCTGAACTTAAATTAATCAGTCCTCCTGATCTCTGACCCGTGTTGGAGAACACAAAGCCAAATCCTGTTGAATGGCTTTGGTGAGGCTCAGTCCCGCTGAGCCTGAGCCCTGGCACATGATTGGAGGAGAGGAGTGTGGGCTGGCACTACTACAGTAGTTCCACCTTGTGTAGGTTTTGCTTTCGTTTTGAGTGTGTATCTACTTCAGTCAGCATAGTTGGTTGTTGCGTTATGATGACCTGTACTAAGCAAGAAACTGAAAATACCAGAGTTTGGGAGTACGAGGTCTATGAACCTGAGTTATATGCCAGTATGTGGTGAGAGGAGAATGGTTGGTCTTGAGGAAAGGTGTACGGTGGACTTTCAAGGCAGGTAGGAATGGATCTTGTTCCCTGTTCTTGGTGTTTTGGTAGGTAGGCCTGTCTTTCTTTTCCTCATGAGTCCTACTCTCTCTTATGTTTCCACTGCTTTTTAACCTCCCCCTAGATTTAGATTTTAGTTTTGTGTTCTCACTGGTTTAACAATTGAACTTTACACTTTGTTTACTTTGTAGTGTCAAATCATTTTGATTTAGTATTACAGTGAAATGTCTTCATAAAACATTGTTCTCCTACCTTAACCACTTTACTTGGTGCAGTTTTCATGGCTCTCTTTTGTTTCTTTAGTGAGACTGCTTATTGTGTAGCTGTAGAAGACTGTGGGCTTAAGGGTGTCAAATTTGTGTAACCGTATAAGAGTAAAGCTCACCATTGTCAGAAAACAACTTGTATTGTTAGGCTTGGTCAAATAGCAGTTAAAACCAGCCTCAAACACACAAGTTTATTGTCATATGTAAAGAGTACACTAAAGGATGCAGTGTTTCTTCTTCAATTGTTTCTCCACACACCAGATAATATCAGCACACTATCGAGAATCTCAAATTCTCTATAAATGTAAATGTATTGGTTTCAGTTGGTTAAATAGTGGCTAAAACCCTCTCTCTTTTTTCTCAGGCAATACCACTTGAACAGCAGCACTACCACAGTTCCGGATGTGCACATGGATATGTACACAGGATTCCCTGATGTGGACTTTTCCAGCCTGAATCTCCCTAGAAATGGAGACTTCTCCCAGGTCAGTTTCACATATCTGCTGTACTTGTTGGTATATTTTTGTGGTGTGAAAACAATCTTACTCAAACACAATAGGAGCACTTTTCAGGTTTTTCTCTTGGTGTCTCTGCCTTGTTCTCTTTCTTTCTTTGTTCTTTCTTTCTTAGAAGTAAGAAGAACACCTCCCACTCACTTCTTTCAAGCTGTCTTCCATGCGTATTCATCTTATTGTACCCTTGAGCAGCCAGATTAAAGCCTAGAGTTGTCTAGACCAGTATCTGCCCTGTTCTTGTCATGGCATGTCATTAATAAACACTGTAATTTAGTCCTAGTCTATGCTTCCATGCCGTATTTTCAGAAATCAGGGTTAACTTAATCCAGCATTGATGTATAGATGTATAGAAGAGTTTTAAGCCTCTGTGAAGTATTTTAGTCAATTACCTCCTACTAATAAATCACTGGGATGAGGATATTGATTTCAGGATGGTAAAATGTTTTGATCCGGAAAGTAAAGGTCAGACACGTTTTTCTTCTTACTCACAAACCGACACTTCTGATACAGCTGAGGATAATTGTCACTGCACCATTTGTATTTCAGCAGTGAATTTCAGCCAGTTCCTTACATTTAGCATTATACACAGTATGAATAGGAGCTAGTGGTAATGACACACACCAGTGAGTTTCTAATCTGGGGCACATTTGGGCTGAGCTGATGAGTACCATTATGGACCTATATTAAAACACAATATGCCATAATGATGAGTCTCAAAAAGGAGCAGTCATGGGTTACCAAGTACACTGTCGGTATTCCCCAGGATGATTAGTCTGTCTGATACTAAAAAAAGGACTAGCTGCTTCCTGGTTCAATAAGACTAAGACACTAAATAACAAGGGATGGGGTGAGCTGTGATAGCAGTGCCAAGGAAAAAGTCATTCCATACCTTGATTATGCATGTTCCAAGGTTTTTCAATGAATAATGCATTTTTAATCAGTTTAAAATGCAAATGGGATGCATTTAATGTCCTTACAAATTCTAATTCTGTGTAGTTTCTGTATTAGACGATCAAATGGAAAAAGGAACAACCTAAAACTGTGCAACATGGACTGTTGTTATAAAGTAGTTTAAATAAAAAATTAGGGTGTTTTTTGGTTTGTTTCTTTTTTTTAAGTTAGGTTTCTGGAAATACAAATTGCTGTTAAGTTTTCAGTGTTTTGAGAACAACAGAAACAACAAAAGAAACAACATTGGTCTTAGATCTACGTCTCAGACGCAAACCAAACATGAAACTACATCAAATGACCAGTGTTTGTGTTTTAAGTGAATTTGCCTTCTATTATTAACAGCATCTTATGATATGGGATATATGGATCATTATATAAGTTAGCATGTAAAGAAAGTGTGTATTGATAGTTGATAAAAGCTATCAAATGAGGACTACGCATGAATTCCTTTTTAAGTCACTATAACTGACTTAATTTAATAGTGTGGGAAGTATTTCAGAAGACGAGCGCAGAGTGTAGATCTACAGCTCAGGAGCTGAACAGACACTGATGACAGTGAGATAAGATTAAAAAGAGTAATGCTGGTTAACATTCTTGTATCTGTTCCCATTGTCCTGTTGAAATTTGAATGGCAAACTTCCACCACTAAAACCATTATACAAATACATCATTGGAGAATATAAGTGAATTGTAACTAGGCCTACATATTAACAGGATTTAAGTAAAAAAAAAAAAAAAAAAAAGGAACACAAGATAACATAAAATGATCCCCTCAGTTGGACATTATACATGATTTTTGCTTGTTGTGTGTAATTTGTGACTGTGTTAGAATTGTATTAGAGTCTGTATTTACCGTCCTGTAGAAATCTAATTTCCACAATATCTGACATTGTATACATGTTTTAGGGGAAGTGGGCAAATAGACAGGAAAAACTACACTACACAACAGTTTGCTGTCTATACTGCTGTCTGATACTATGAGCAAAGGAATACTTGGGGTGAGGTTGGGGGTTGATGGTATAAGCCAGGAGTATTTTAACAACTGAGGTTATACATGAAGGCTTTTTCTATACAAGAAAGTGATACGTCATCCTCATCACGTGCGTAGTGACACTGGCACTGGAGTCAATGATTCACAGGCCTTTCCTTAGTTTACTGTCTGTCTGCGTTAACATGTCTTCCTGCCTTTCTTTAACAATTACAAAGGTTTGTGACTGTTCTGCATGTTGGATCTGTCATGTGTCATATTTAGGAAGTGTATCATATTTAGTTTGCCTTGACAGTTGGCACTTTTATGTGGTTTGTTTGAAATAGCGCTCTCTTCTTTCGTCTTCTTGAGCAACAAGTGGAGACATTGAGTGTTTTGGTGCCTTTTGTGTGTGAGTGCTTGTGTTCATGTTGTGCTTTTTCAGCTGTTCTTTCTGGTTTTGGACACTCCCTGCCATGTGAAGCATGCAGAGAGAATGTAAGTCATGGGGTCATCGTGACTAATCCGCTACCTCACACTCAGCCCCCTGTTTTTCTCCTCCACTTTTTTCCCCTCTTGTCACCATGACTTGGTGAATATACCTGTTTCTCATTCACTTCGGAAACAGGTTTCAGCCATGCTTTGACAGTACTGATAGCATTTTGGTATGTTTTTTTTATTTTTCAGTTGATTATTGTATTTACATAAGCAGTTTCCCTGTTTCAGTGTTTGAATTTTGTCTCTTTCAGTTTGTTAGCCTTCCTGTTGTTCAGTGGTTTATTTATTCTGTTCATGTGAGCTTTGTTGGAATATCCACATTATGAGGAAGCACCCCACTGCAAGCACGTGGACAGGATGTCTATCTCTAGATTGCTGATGACATGAAAACAAGAGTTGAATGATTGTTTGTATTAGAATTAATAGACTCCCTGGTGTGACTCCGACATCCGTCTGGCATTATTAATCTGCTGTATTGTACTATTGTAGTACAGTGATGTGGATGGAATTGTCTCACATTTTAACAGGTTTTGAATATTTAGTTGAGTAAGAAATTTGCTTTAACATCATACTGGTAACCTCAACACACACACTCTGTGTGAATGTGTCTCACATACTCACCAGTGATGTCTAAGTCATACTAAAATCAGCAATTCTTAAATGGACATCAAATTCATCAAGATGTAATAAATGAGCTATTAAAACACTGTCTGTACCACAAATAGAGATGTTAATGTTAGAGACTTAGAGTTTGAGACATTCATATTTAGTTAAATGGTGATTTCTCATAGTTCTTTGCCCATGCTTTCCTAGGAAACTTCCCAATAACCTACAGTTGCTCCGTACCCTTTCAGCAATTACAGTGAAACTAAGGGCCTCATAAAGTAAACTCACAATGAATTACACTATTAATTAGCATAAATACTAGAAATACTGAGTAACCCTTATTGAGAGAACATATAGTTTCTGATCCACATTTAGGTCAAGTTCAACCTCTACCAGGTTACCAGTACATTACAAACACTGCTCCTGTGCTTTAAAAGAAATTATGTCAAAAATGTGCAGCAACAGCAAAAGTTGTACATCAACCATGTGTTGTATTGTGAATTCATTTAAGGTTGTCTCAAAGAGAATTGTACATCTCACCACACTGATAACATAGTTTGTGTAACAGCATGTAGGGATCCACAATAACACACACACACGCACACACACACACACACACACACACACACACACACACACACACACACACACACACACACACAC
>JAPQRP010000020.1:29152374-29185310 GCA_037367295.1 Apogon hyalosoma
ACACACACACACACACACACACACACACACACACACACACACACACACACACACACACACACACACACACACTGACAGAAACACGTGTGCACACTTGGCTGAGCTTAAGTTGGGTCATTTGTGGATCTAAAGTATGTGAAGGTTTATGCAGATCACCAGACTGAAAACACAGCTTACTGGAAGACAAAAACCAAAACTCATTCACTAACCACGTTGGCTAACCTCAAAGAGTGAGTACAGCACTCTGCATACATACACAGTAACACCCCTACTATGTAGTGGTGCATACTCTATATACTGTATGCTCTATACACATTTTGTTGGAGTCAGGAAAACTCAGTGACCCTTTAACCATCAGCTTTGTTTTAGTCTAGATGACATTCTTCATATTAGTGCTCACATACACACTTTTACTTCAACAGTACAACTCTAGGAATCGTTCATTTGCATTAAGTGTGCTTCTACAGCTCCTAAGCTTCACATTAATGCCATCACAATCCTTTAATTTGGTTAAAACATTGCCCAGGTCCAGCTGTTTTCCTGTTATTTAAATGAAAGAAGCAATGGTCCTTGATGTGGATATAGATTGAAGTCCTGTCTCAAAGACACATACATTTCAAACATTCTCTTCACATGTTTTTATAGCACATGTCTGTGGGCGTGGGTGTGTGCATGTGTCTTGACGAACAATTCTGACCCCAGTGACATGAAGGTCCACCGAATAAAGTGATTCATGCATTTAGCTGCACAAATTCACAACTGCAGTACATGAAAATTATTTATATTCCCGAGTGGAGTTTTGGGGATATTGTGTTTTTGGTCCCCGCCGGATATCCTTCGTGTGAATGCGATAACTTGAAAAATACTCGGTTTAGAAATTCCATATTTTCCACATCAATGAATATCATGGAGAGGAAGAACTGATTGGATTTTGGACAATTTACCATTTCTAGATTGCCCTCAAGGGGCCGCTCAAAAGTTTAAAATCACTAAACACTCTTTTGTTCATATCTCTGGAACTATTTGTCTGATTGACTTCAAATCAAATGCAAATGAAAGGTCATGACCTGGGGATGCCTCACGCCATGACATCATAGCTGTCTGGTTAAGGACTGGGGGCGTTCGGGGATATACCCCTAGCTGTCGCTTCCAACGGCTTAAGCCTAGTTTTGCACTAAGTTTGTAGCATAGTTGTAACCCAGCAGTCTTAAAAATCTTATTAAAAGACCTTTTGTTTCTGAAGTTAATGAAAATTATTTAAAAGTCTTTTAAGAATATGCACAGCACCTATAGAAATACTTATCTTTTATAATGATCACAGAATGATGACAAAATGCTTTATGATCACAGAATGATGACAAAATCCTTTATTACTTAAACAATAGATGTCAGTGTTTTCAGAAACTGAAAGGTGCTTTGTCTGGTTTACTGGCATCAAATAATCTTGTTTTTCTTGCTGGAGGCTAATCTTGATATAAACCAGCTGGCATCTCTAGGTTACTTCCTTCTGAGACACCCTTTAGCATTGTCAATAGGCCTAGCTTAAAGGAGGAAGTTAAAGGTCAACTGGAAGTGTAGACATTAGTAGCACTTTTTTCCTGCAGGAGCACTCCTACCCTCCATACATTTGGTATTTATTTTGAAGAGATATTTATAATAAAAAAGGGTTTAGTGTTTAAACCCAGATTGCCTCTAACATATTGCACTACTGCACATGCATATGTTTAGAAAATGCTAGCCCTTTAAGATTTAAAACCATGTATAAAACCAATGTTATGCCATGGTTGATCTAATATAATAAAGCTTATACTGCAATATAATAAACACAAGTTTTTATCTGTTTTAAGATCAGCGTAATAACAGAATCTGCTTATATTTAGTGCCATAAGACATTGTCACTAATCTTTACAAAACAACAGCAGACTGTACAAACTGTATGTGCATGTGACAGCGAGACTGTTTAATGTGTAAAGTGTCTTCTGAAACCAGCTGTGTTTGTGTGTTGTCATCCAAGTCAGACATAGATCTGTCCTTCTTTAGGCTGTGATGTAATGAGGTAAATGTGTTTGTGTGAGTATTTAAAAGAAGTTCATCAATGATTCATTCCTCCCTGATGGCCCTTGGTGACCCACCTAACACACACACACACACACACACACATACACACACTGTTCAGAGGATTCCCACTCATACTAAGATGACACCATGGACAGGCGCCACTCTGTCTCTGAGAGCCTGTCTCCCCCTCATCCAGCAGAGATGGACATTACAGTACCTTACCATCCTACTTTGATATCATTTGTTACTGGAAGCTGTGCATGCAGAAGCACCCCTCTACTCTGGAATTAGGCAGATTGCATTATTTCTGTTTTTAAATTCCACAATTTCCTCATTTACAACTGTCGCTTAAGCAGTTAACATTGCTTCTCTGTCAGAAAAAAACCTGACATTTAAACACTTGTCTTTGATCAGCATCTTGGAGCTGCTGAAATAATCCATTTGCTGACAGATTCCCAGAATATCCTTTTTTTTTTTTTTTTTTACAATCGCGCCCATGCTTCCAGTAAGCAGGAATGACCATTTATGATGAAGTATTTGTGTGTAATTGTGCACAGATAGAAGCTGAAAAGGTCTTTGAGAGGCTTTTCAACCCGTCTTGTTTGTAGCTCACACTTGAATATTTGTGATTCATTCAGGTTTTTCTATGCTAATATTAAGTCAGATACACAAAGAACCTTTACTCAGTTCTGATAAAAAGGCATACCTACTGTATATCAAGTGCTATAGTGTGAATGTACAAATAGCTCATGAATTGCACCAATATATGAACAGTACACATATACTGTACTCACATTTATTGTGGAAAAACAAGAATTACACAGCTCACCATTAAATCTAATCTTGTACTGATTAACTCAAACACAACAGAATTAATTAATAAGGAACTGTGTTTGACAGGCAATCTGACAAGCCAGATCTGCTGGGATCTGCTTATGCATTCTCATAAGTGACTCTCCTCCCCAGTTAGCTAATTAGACATCTTGTTTGCCTTCTCATTAGCTTTTACACCTCAGAGCTATCTATCACTCTGTTAATCAGTAATCATTACTGGAGCAGAGTCTTGAAATCAAGCCTGTGCAGACAAATGGAAGGACAAAAAGCAGTGGATGAAGTAAGACAGGCAGCCAGGCAGGGAGTCAGTCTCTAAATATAATAATCATTAAATAGTGGCCCAGGCCCATTAAACATAGCGGTAAGCAGCGGGGTGTGAGGAGCGGCCAGGTCCAGAGCGCAATACTGTTTACACTACAAATGCGGTTGAGTTACACCATGTACAGTAAAATGGGCCCGACTGCCAGTAACTCTAGTCACTTACCAACAAAAGCATCATTTCCTGAAAGCTCCTCCCCTCCTCCCTCCCTCTTCTGCCCTCCTCTCCCCTCCCCTCCCCTCCTCTGCTCTCTACTCACTCTCCAACCACCTTTCTGAGCTCTGAGGAACTAGTCCATAATCACTATGACTAAACTCTCTATGTAAATACCTGAGTGTCCTGGTAAAGCAGGAAGCATGTTTTAGACGTGTCTGTGCCGCTGCCTTGCGAGAGAAAGTTTTGTATGTGTGAGTTCAACCGCTAGAACACACCTGTGGTAGAGGCAGATGTGCGTATTGGACCAAAGAGGAACTGGAAAAGGGCTAATAGTGAATGTCTACTGTTGGGTGGAAGTGCACCAGCTGTAAGGTGAACAATTTGACCATCATCACATGGACGAAGCTATCGCATTCAGGGATTCAAGGTGAAGCAGGAGTGTATGTGTGAGTGTATTTTACCTCCCTACTGCAGCGTTTGGACCCATGTCTTTCATGCAGATCTGGACTAAATTGTATTCACAGCTAGGACGACCACTTCCCAAGGTACTGGCAGCATTTGATTCTTTTTTTAAGATGAATTAACATTTCAGTCTATTGTTTTAAATGTTCTGCTGATCCCATTTGTATACATTGTATATTTGTAAATAACCTCTAAATGAGTAGCTTCACAAACTGAAAGTTTATTTTGTGAAAGTTTTATTTTATTAACTAGAGAAGCTCTGAATAAGACTATTAAGCATGTTATCACACAGCAGTGGTTGTGTTTTTACTTTAACTTCCTTCATGATTTTTCAAAAATACTTCCTCATCATAACAACAACAGTTGACAAAGACCTATAATCTTCTTTTCACTTTATGTTCTTTAGGACTAAATATTGGCATGTAACTCCATTCAACATTATTTTAGATTAAAGTGAGAATTACATTTAGGCTTTTAATATCAGTTTAAACACTAACACATCAACTCTTTATGGTCAGACCAAAATGTCACACAAAGTAAACTAGGGTTATCGTTTGGCCTTGCTGTTCAGCTCTGTGGCCTGTTAGCCAGTCAACAAACCCAGCTGTGTGAATTTCTTTGCCACCAGGCCAGTATGCTGGTTAGTCACCGGCACACCACTGAGCCTCTCATTCCCAGCCAGGAACTATGACAAATGATTGTCCGCCTCACTCCTTGCTGTCTTCCAGTAAGTGCTACAACCTGATATCTTGTCAGGGCAAACAGCACTCTTGGCTATTTTCTGAATGGCTTCACTTATTGCATTGTTGTGTTGTACTCTAAATAGAAGGGATGAAGAACAGTTTTTTTGTTATAACCATTCCTCAAATGACTTAGTGTTGATTTTATTCTAACATAACCAATATTAATCTAATGTCTTAATGTCTTTATTGCATGCACCAACAGGCCTCCTGAGCTTATTTCCAGCAAATTTAAGATTGTGTTCATTAGTTAATTTCACAGTTTTAATATTTGTCGAGAAACTGTACAGTCAGTAGTCTCCATAGTTTATGCTTCGTATTCAAATAGGAGTACATACATAGGGCACAGTATTTTGTTGTGTATTTAATTTGAGTGTTCATTAAAGAGTTGTCAACAGTAGTAACTCTCCAGTGGTCATATGAATTGATGATCATCATTTTTGTTTTTGATCCTGCAGCATGCACCACACTTCTTTTTCTGTCTGACAAGCAGCTCCTCATTGTCATCTTTAAAAGTTAGTATCTAGGCATCAAAGCCAAGATGCAATTGTATTTACTCTTCTGTTAATCTACTACTATGTCAACTAGGTCCTTTAGCAAATTAGTGCAGAGGGGTAACGTCGTGGTGGGCTACGTATTGTTTCCTGGTATTACATTAAACCTCAAGTGCGACCTACCCATGCAGCTTACGGGAAGTGAATTTAAAAAAAAAAAAAAAAAAAAAGGTGAGGCAAGAAAAGATCAGCAAATGCAGCAAGAAAATAAAGAAAGACATTATGCACCAGCAGTATTTCAGAATATAGGTGGAACAGATAATCTTCTTCTGTTGCCGTCTAATATTTTTTGTCTTTGTTGTTGAAGGGTGATGATGAAGCGTAAATAGTTACCAGTAATATGTTAATATCACAGTGGTCATTTCATGAAGAACTAAAATGATGCAAAAATGTGTTTTCTTGAAGAACTATTCTGTTACCTTTAGAACTTAAAAAAAACATTAAAAGACACAGCTGTATCTTACTAGTACAGCAGTCGTACTTGGCTAGATTTTAATGCAAAATACTTTTATTTAGGGCCAGATATAAAGTGGATATATATGTTTCTTTTTATGTCTTACTAAAAACCAATCTTTTTTTTTTTTTTAAATACCTGCCTCTAGAAACACACTCCAAAGTACAGTCTCTTCTATACTAAAATCTGACCTAGTCTTAAATAAAACCAAACCTTACTACACATTTTCCAGGTGTCGTAGGGGCTGTTACGAGTGATAATGCTTAGATGCATGGCTTAGCTGATGGTGCTGACATTTTTGCGGACAGAAAAGTCCTATCCATGAAGGTGCTGGCCATCTTGAATCGTTCTTCTGATTGGAGTTTGCACATTGTCTCTGTATTACCATGTTTTCTACCCACAGTCCAGAGACAAATAACTCCAAAATTTGCCAAGGTTGAGAATGTAAAAGTGAATGTGTGCCTCATGATACGGTGGTAATCTGCCCACAGTCTTGCTCAATTTGACCTTGTGCATTTAGGACCTTAAACAACTTAATTCACATTTAATTTTATTTTGTACCAAAAAGAAATGTGTTGGCACAGAGGGTCACGGTTTAGCTGCTGTTTATGCCTGACATGAAACAGAAAACTGCAGTCACATCCATTTCTGACTGAAGGCATTCAGAGGTCCTCACTGAATCAAGGCAAAATTTTTGTAAAGCACAAAATGATTGTTAAAATTGCTTTTCTGTCAGAAAGTTTCACCAGTGTGATGAAGATGGTATTGTGGTATTGTGTTGGTTGTCAGATTGAACCGATGTTACAATACAGTCTGTTTCTTGCTGATACGTAGTGATTGTTTAAAGGGTAATTTTCACTTTAAGCATCTGACAGACTAATTTTACGCTTTGGATTGGGTTCTAATTTTTTTCTGTCAGCAAACACAACAGTGTTTATTGCGGGCTAGATATTCATGTATCACTGGCCATAAAAGTGTAAACCTTTTTTCACAAGTAGGATAAGAAATACACAACTTACAGGAAACAAGCTCACTAATCTGAGTAACAGGAACATAGTCCACTGACACAGGTGTGTGATAGCGTGGTTTTATCAGACATAAAATAAAACACATCAAATGTTTTTTTTTTGGAGTGAGAAGAAAAACTGCCAATATACAATTGATGTCTAGTTTCCCTTAATGGTCCTTCAGACCTTCTTGTCTAATATTACTCTCCCACATGGAGCAAAAATAGGATTATTTAATCAGATGTGCTGGGTAATGGTATTATAATACTAAAGGGGCTAAATGTAGTATTTCTACTTTAAAATATTGAAAAATGACCTAAAAGTGTTTCAAATAAAGAGTTCTGACATGATGTCAAACATGTCACTGTACTGCATTGCAGAGATAAACATTGAATTCATTCACAGCCACAGATCAATGTGTTACTGTGAATGTATGAGACAACTAGGAGTATGGAGTCACTGCCACGGCAGGAACCAGGGATGGGAATTGATAAGAATTTAACGCTTCTGATTCCATTATCGATTTTGCTTATCAGTCCGATTCCTTATTGAGTCTCTTAATCGATTCTCATTGGTTGAGGCAATAAAAGAGTACAAGTGAGGTTGTTTGAATGAACTGTCTTTTATATTTCCATCTCTGCGCAGAAAATATAACATATACAGTATGCACAAATAATAATAACAGATGATGCCAGGCCTGGTTTAGGGGGTCATACCATACGACCGAACAAAGTGAAAGTGAAACTTAAGATGTTTTACTAATTCCTCTATGTCTCCTGCTGTTGTGCACCTCATTTTTCTTTACCCTACCTTTGGAAAATTTTATGCAAGGGGAAAGGTCATTTGTCCCCACACACACACACACACCCGCCCCCGACTCCCAGAACGGGGCCCGGATGATGCCATGGTGTTTGCTCTGCTGCTAGATTCACAAGCATCACTAAGTAGCGTACCAAACATGTGACATTCCTGCAAATAAACTGCATACTGTGTGGACAAATGTTTGACCATATTGGAGAGATTTCCTTTGTTTGAAGAAATGGAAGCTTTGACAGTGTTACAAGTGGCCTTGGTGTCAACTTTTTGTGTGAAACATAGCCATACTTTGGAGCGTTTCTGCCTCGATGCCATGTTAGCTATGTTCTAAACCAAAACAATGCAGCGTACATGTGACATCATTACACATGTGCAGTGAAGGAGGAATCAATAAGCAGAATCGTTAAGTAGGCAGGCAAACAATTCCAAGGAACTGAGCTACTGAGAACCGGTTTTCAAAAAAAAAAAAAAAAACCTGTTGTCGATTCCCGTCTCTAGCAGGAACTGTTAAACAATTTTTAGTGTCAAAGAATGTGTCCGAGTGATTAAAAAATAGATGCATTGGCATCATTTTCATAACTGAACATAGCTGTAATGTAAAAGAATGACATTTAATGCTCAAATTGCAGTATTCGTTTTCTGATAGTGTGTACAATTATTAATTTTATAAGGGTGTAAACATGTTATGTTTGATACCATTTGTTAAAACTCAGTTAAGACTAAACTGTGACAGTTCTGACCTTGTTTGGACTATTCCAAGCAGATCTTTAGTTCAGCTATTAATTACATTAACTGTGAGGTGTTTTGTGGTTTTACTGTGGCTGTTTTCTGTCTAAAAACAAAGCTAAGCTAACAGAGATATAATGTAAACAAGAGGGCTTTGCGTTGATTCTTGGTGCTCGGTCCTTAACTATCAGCTGGCGCATACATTAAATGTTATGTTGACCTGCTCTGTGAGTTTTTGTTAGAAGGAGAAATCTTGATGATACCATAATATAGATGTAGATAAACAATGAATTTAACATGTTTGTCAGTGAGTGATTCACTTTGTGGATAAATAGTATTCATTTGTTGGTGGTAGTCACAAGTACATTCTGGAATGCAACTCCCCCCTGCTTTTAGAGGATGAAATATGAATACTACATATATTAACTTTGTGTGTGTACTGTATGTGTTTCATATATGTTGAGACCCTAATAGGCTCCTATAGGTGGCAAATATATATTTAAAAAATATACAAAATAGTGGTACTTCTCTTTGTTGTTTTACTTTTTTGAAGAAAATATCTGCTTGGTAATAATTGATGAGCATTTCAAACAGTTATGTTGTCAGTGAGTTGATTTTTAGTTTTTGAAAATTGAGTAACATTTTTAGGTTTTCTTTTGTGTGTGTTTCATGAAACTTTTGTAATTGTCAGCACGTACCCCTGTGTGGTATGCTGTGTTGAAATTTCTGCATAATTCGCACGTCATCTTGTGTCAGCACTAGCATCACAGACACACTTCATGACACACACATACAAAAACACACTGTATCTTTGGTGCAAACTGTAGATTATAACTTTGAGTTCTCTCTATGAATGCCACTTCATCCTTGTATCATCCATTCACAGGTAACGTCCTCTTGGCACAAACCCAAATCCACAGCACAGATAAATATCTCTATGTTTCTGTTCCGTCTCTGGTACTTTCTTTCTCTGGTTCATGTTTTCTCAACATATGTGACTTGTCCATTGGTGCCAAAATGATCTGCCAGTTGTATCCTGTGCAGCTTAAAGCCCTGTAACACATGTAGTAGTTAAGTACAATCTTGAGAGTCTCATAAGTACACAAACTAGGAGGACTTCATTTGAACTTCCGTCATTCACCTTCTAGCTGAGACAGTTGACACGGCATTCCTTTTATTTCCCAGAACATATGAAAACATTGGAAAATTCCAGGAGGCTTCTAAGCTGTGAGCCTTTCCTGGCTTGGTTTACTCTGACTTGGCATGACATGGTCTGCCTGTCAGCAGGTTGCTGAACTGGGTATACCACTTTGATTTGCCCAGAATAGCTGGTCTGGTTTGTATGATTTATGTAATTATGACAATAGTTTTTATCTTTTTATGTTTTACATGTACCTGTTTAGTGCTCTCAAATGTAACTGTGGACACATTAGAGTTGAGCTGGAACTTGCAGCAACTGCAGAACTTTCTTCTACCTTTACCTTCCACATGCCTTTTGTTTTCAACATTATGGATTTAGATTTCATGTTTCTGATTTTGATAGGAGGCTGCAGCTAAAGCTACATACTGTAAGAACTAAAAATTATATTTATTCATTTCTGTATATAGCAGTTAACCATATAGCCATTTCAGTAAGTCTTGAATTGAGCTTTAAACCATTTGTTAAAGTTTTTATTCTGCTGTTCAGTTTGTTTTTTCCTTTTCATGTTTTTGTAGTGGAGTTTTACAGATATTATGTGGAAAACCTTGATTCTGACAAGATGAAACAGATAGAATGGAAAACTGCATGAGCTGAATATGATTTTAAGCCAGACTCTTAATTAAAGGTTACTTGTTGCACAAAATATTCTTATTTTTGTTGCTGATTTTTGCAAGGAATTCAACTATATTTTGTTTGTGTTGTATTATTACTGCAGTTTTACTTTTTTTGTGTTTTTGTGTCTTTGTTAAACCAACTAAAAACTAAACTTTTTTATCATTTTTCAGAGTATCTGTTTACTACTTTTGGTCTTAGTTTTAGTTTTACTTAATTAGTCTTAGTTTTACTTAATTATTATAACCAAGTGGTACACATTTCGAATCCATTAGACAAATATATTTAACACTGAAAATAGAAGTCTATCTACTGGCAGACATGTAGAAGCTTAATCAAAGAGGTGTGTTGCCAAAAAAGTCAATGTCTGTCTGCTCAAAGTCTGAGAAGGTCAAAGAAAGCAAGAGCCTAAAGCTGTGCTATTAAAGTCCCAGTCAAACAGATATGTCGGGGATGTTGGACACACAGACAGCTCGGTATAACATAATCCAGTGACTGCAGGGTTACAGTGGGTGCTCTAACACACTGCAACATTTAATTTGTCTTTTAGAAAGATAAATCTGCAAAACTCTGTGTACTATACATTTTAGTTTAGTCTTAAGTGTGGAACAGTAGCTTAGTGTGTAAATGATCTGCATCATTTAATGTTTAATGTTTTAGGAAATATGATGCGATTCTAATTATTTGACTGTGACACATATCTCCCTAAAATGTACTTTGAGCAAGACCCACATTAATATCAGTGAGAAGTGAGTTTTGGGTCAAATAGATCCTTTTCCTGCTGGAAATTTCTGTGGGAAAATATAACTTGGATAAACACACAATGAGAGGCCAAAGGCAGAAAGGATGGGAAAAAAGGAGGGGGCTGGAGTGTAAAAAACCGAGAAAGAATAGGCAAGAGATGACCGAAATTTATGGCCAAGATGGTGAGAAGGTGAGAGGTGCATGTTTGTGTATATGCTGCATGTGGGCGTGTGGGGTAAGTGGGAGGGCAGGGTTACTTGTTTCCTGGCCTCAGAAAAGCAGCCAAGCTGGCAGTGTGTAGGAGGGGAAAGCCCTGGAGCTGGCCGGCCTGCCCTTACACTTCATCAGGTTAGCGAGTTTAACAGGATGTGGCCAAGGACTAAACACTTTGCTTTTTGATAGCGTGACAATATATAATTACTTATATAGACGCATCTTTTACCTGGAAAGCCTGAAAAAGCAGAAGTTTCTATAACAAACAAACACAATTTATTCACAAGGACAGCAGCACTATTAGCAGGGTAACAATGCAGGGAAAGTATACTGAATGCATTGAAAAATGGGGAAAACGTCTCCTGATTAAAACAGAAAGACATTACACCTTTTGGTAATGACAGTGATCTGCTCTGACTGTGATGTAACTCAGCTTTTTGGAAAACGTAAACTCTATCCTCAGGGGCCAATTTCAGACAGACAGACTGACTCATGCTCAGTCCAACGTCACATTGATTTCTAAATGTATCTATTGCACAAAGCTGTTTAGTTCTGTCTTGACCATTTTAAGTAGGATTAATTTGCTTTGGTAAACTAAAAGCAGTCGATCTCGTCACCACTCAGAACCACTCAGCTTAAGTCACAACAACTGCAAACTTTGACTTTCAGGAAGACTTTTAGTAGTTATGCCACTGCACTGTGCTGTACTGTGTGTGTGTGTGTGTGTGTGTGTGTGTGTGTGTGTGTGTGTATTCTCATGTCTTGTTCGACTACAGGATTAAACCACAAACTATGACCATTTATTCCTCTTTTTTGTCACTTCTCATCTGGGTGTTAGTTCTTAGCTTCATTATAGAGTTGCTAACTTTTTGGCTTAAAACTGGACCAACTTGACTTTTGTGAGACTGTTTAACTTGAATTAGACTAATGTAAGACTAAACTGAGAGACTGACCTAACACTTTAAGCAAGTTTAAAACCTTTATGATGTCATACTTTGGACTTCACTCATTTTCAACCTCCTCTAATTATCCTCTGTTAAATACCATAGATGGCAGTTTTGATTAGAGATGGTTTTTTTTGTTTGTTTGTTTTTTGTAAAAGGGTATGGTGACATTTGCAAACAAAAGGAGGTGCACAGATCTATGGAAACTGGTGTTTATAAAACTAACTTTGAGATAGGACTCATAGATAGACTTATCTGCGAACTGTGTCATAACCAGTGCCATTGTATTATATCTGAAACAGCTGTTCCTCACATTTTCTTAGTCTGATGGGAAGAGTTGCACAACACGCACATATTTACTCCTTGCTCACTGTTTTATGCGGGCTGATATTTATTATATAGCCTAAGTGCATTTGGCATATTAACTGTGATGTTGTATTTACGTGGGCAGTTGTATTTATATGATGGTGTTTAATCTTATTCATCACAATTAAAATATGTGAACGTTAAAAGATGATGAAGCCACACTGTGTGTAGGTGGTTTATGTTTAGAATAAACATGAAAATGGGGTTTTACGTGTTCTTAATTTACATCTACAATACACGCATATACAGATTTATGCAAGCTGTTTATTTCAGTTTCAATTTCCTATGAAGACATACCTGCACACACAAAGACACAAACATTCAGATTTGTTTAAATATGTATTTTTCTGCAGCAGTAAAAAGAGCATAATGCAGAGGCAGGATTAGTAATTATACGTTTGTGTGGTTGTGTGCTGTGGAAGGAGCCTGATTACCATCAGAGCAGTTGGAATTCAAGCCTTATCTGTGCTTGGCAGAGACCAGTCTTAGGAACACTAGATGAACTAGGTCTGGGTATGGGGGCCTGCCAGGGGACAAACGCTGCTGCCTCTGTTCCGCTCCGCTTAACAACTCGATTAGTGTGGTTCTGAGGTCGGCCATGTCTTGGTAAGCACCAACCAACCTGCTGCAGTTTTTCTGTGATTCCTTCACATTGGAATGGGTCGTTGTCAAAACACAAGCTGCATCATCACAGCACTTGCAAAGTTGACATGCTCCGTTGCTTGTTGTCATGTGACGTGGAAAAGACAGGATATAACATGGAGCAGTGACCTCCAGGTAGAAATACAAATCAGAACAAAGCAGAACGGCTTCAGCCTGAACTCAGATCACTTCGTTGTGATACATAACCTTTAAGAGTTTCATAAATATATAGCCTCTTCTCCATCCAAACTATTTTAATGGCTGGCAGTGTTAATTGTATTCATTTGATGCTGTAGTTTAATGTCACGTTTAAATTTAGTGGATCTAGAAAACTAGAAAAAAAATGCACTTTCATCTGTTGTAAAACATGTGTCAGTGTGCTTTAGTGTTTGTTTCCACAGTTGTTCTCTAAAATGATTTTTCTTTTGACACAATGTTCCCTTTTCCTCTGTCTTCATTTAATAGAGCCGATAATGGGACAAAAAAAAAAGCAAACATGAAGTAAAAAATAAGATGGTGTAGGAAGATCATATAGGAAGACATACAACTTGCACATAACTCCCAAGTGGAACATATAAGAGAAAGTAAAAGGTGGGAGAAAGTGATGTGTTATATGAAAAAGAATGGCAGTGATATTTCATAGGGATCTTTTCCACATCCAACCTGAAAATAAGGCAGTTGTTCCACTCAGCTTTCTGCAGGGCAGATCAACTATGGAGAGCCTACTTTCAGAGCTCATGCCTGATCTTGCCCTCAGGAAGCGTGTGCGTACGCGCACACACACACACACACACACACACACACACACACACACACACACACACACACACACACACACACACACACACACACAGTAACAGAGGCAGAAGGAGACAGAGTAAGGTAGGGTGAGGGAGTTTTAAAGAGCGCCATAATAATAGAGCTAACAGCAACACTGATAAGTAGAGTGCTGTACCCTTGAGAAAGCCCTCTTTCTAGTACACAAACATCCATATGGTAAGAATGTTGCTTTATTTCTCTCACGTCAGCAGACTAAAATATCCACATGTATCTGTACAAAGGACTGTGTTTGCCTGTTGTTTGCCTCCCTCACTAGGCCCCATTCCCACATGATGCAGTCATGTTAACACTAAGAGCTCCACATCTTGTCTCCTCAAGCCTGTGAAACATTTTCTGTTGAACTGTGAGTAATGGCTTGTAGGCAGCTATGTCAGAAGTCTGTATAGCTTCTTGGCATTAATGAGTAGCAGTAACGTTACTAAGACTGAGTCAGCACTGCACTGTTTCTGGACATTTTTGACTATTGCTGCTAGAGACAAACCTATTAATTGGCATCCTGTCTGTGCATGTAATTAAAATCACGAAAAGGGTTCCTAGTTTGATTAATTCCAGACTTGCCTACTAATTCATTTATTTATCACATTGACATCGATGTTAAGTTCACCAGCTGTCTGTTTTCTAATGAAGTTAAAGAAACATACTTATTGGACAATGTCAGATTTTTTTATCAGGGTGGAATAGTGGATGATTAATTGGTTACAAGCTTGTTCCTGAACTACACTATCATTCTTAATATTTAAAAATGCACCATTGGTTGATCTGTAATGGTATTAATTCTTCTAGAAGCGACCCTTAGTTCCAGTAGCAACCCAAACTCTTCATATGTAAGAAAAAATTGTAGTTCATGGAAGTGCTACTTGAAAACCACTAGCATTCTTCCAATGTGTTACGAAAACATTATAGGAATAGGCACTAATTTTCCCGTTATTTTATATAGTCAGCCTAACTTAAAGTGAGATAACTAGGAAGTGAAATTGCTGAATTAGCAAGTTATATCCTCTGGTAGTTGTTAGAGCTTTTTCATATCACTCTGAGGTTTCAGCTGGAACATGGGGGTGTGGGAATCTCCACACATGGCCTAAAGTGCATAAATATAGTACGTGTACACAGTCACACATACTGAGGGCTGCACGCAGACGCACAGTTTGTCTTCTGTTCAGCTCGTTGTTGCCTACCCTGCTCTCTCCTCCCTCCCCTTCGCTTAATCCCTCAATCCCTATCTCCCCACATCCATGTTTATAAGTCTCCCGGGGGGCCCAGGGGTGCCTGTGAGAGGCTAGTTAAAGAACATGGCATGCTAATGGCTTGGAAGGGATATGAATAGAGGGGCGACTGGAAGGCAGCCATAGCTGAAATGACACACAGACACAAGCAGTCTCATTATGCCTGCCCATTGCTTTCTGTTTTACATGCTCACTCTCACACATCTGTGTATGCTTAGGTTTTTCTTGGGCTGCTCATTTTACATCCAAAAAAAAAGTGCCGTGTTGGCAGAAGTCCAGATATAATATGACTCCTTTGTTGTCACAGGTTCATTCCCATTAATACTAAGTCATCATTGTTTTGATGGTATTTGTTGGTATTTGTTTTTTTTCACTGCTCCTGTAGTTCATGTTATGTTATGTAAGTAGGCTGTATAATGTTCCTTCATTTCTCATGAAGAGGGATGGTTAAAGGATTTCTTGGAAAGGCTTTGTCTGATTGTGGTGACTTCCATCAGTTTTGATATTCGAGTTTTCATGTCACCCTGTGAATTTCTCCTCTGTTTTTAGGCAGAAAATCAATATGACTCACTGCTGTGTCCTATATTTTGCTCTGTCTGAGGGTGAACTTAACACCACCTCTCTTTCTGTGCCTTCAGGACCTGTCCTGCATTGATGACCTCTCCACAAACTCCCTGTTCTCCTCTCCGGCTGACTCGCTGTCGGAGTATGCTGATGCCCAGTCCTTCATCAGCACAGACAACCTGGACACAGTGCCCACCCTGTGGGACGTCAACACTAGTACCACCACCACACCAGCACAGAGCCAACTAGAGGTCAGTAGCAAGCATTCTCAACGTATGGTTATGTAACCTAAACTGGGTTGGATCTACACATGTGTCTTTACAACAGAAATAACAAGAAGATCAGATCATCCTTCTTGATCTCTGATGGGGCGTTGGTTCCAGGGTGAATATAGTATAGGCAATGTCACCCTTGTGGTTCGGTCTGATAAATCATATTGTCATCATCAATGTGATGAATGTGTGCACTAAACACACTACATAAGCTAAGTGCCAAGAATAAGAAAAATAGTTGCATTTATCTGAGTCATTCACATTTGATATGTGAGTATTTGACATGGGTCATGTGTCCACGCTGTTTGGTCAAACAGATGAAACCCCAGATCACAGTCAGCCACCCTCAGATTAATTGGTGTCAGATTGGTGGCAGCTGTGAGGTCAGCTAACACAAGGGCTGAGAAATGAGAGAAACGCAAAGAAAATGTGGTGAAAAGGAGCAGAGCTTCTGCTGTGTGGAATTAATTTGGATGCAGGAGAAACTGAGTTAGGTACTTTTATCAAACAGGTAGTTCTACTTGGGGTTTGTTTTAAAACTGTGCCTAAGCAGAAAGACACAGGAACCTGTAAAGCTAGTACAGATATTTCAGTTACAAATCATATCATTATCACAATATTAAGTGTCAGATTTTCCGTGGGTGTGTTAAACCCACATTTTAGCTACAAAATTGAAATCGACCTCTAGTTAATTTTTCCAACAAACAATTCCTTTGTGATACCTACAGTTCCAGGTTCTCTTTCAGCTTTCTTCAGCTGTGTATCAGCTGTGCCCACGTACAGCTGATACAACTTAGCTCTGTTTTCCCTAACAGTCACTTTTAAATTTTATTCTCTTCTGACCAAGTTCTTCAACACCATGTGGTTTAGAAAGTAAAAACATTTATATGACAAAGACATGACCAACTTTTATAACTTAGTTTTCAACATACAACATTAGTACTGCGTAATGACCTTAACTCAGAGCTCAATATTCTCCACAAACTGTTCTACAGATATTTCTTACATGTTAAACCTAAGCCCCAAAATACAGTCTGGTTCCAGATTAAAAATCAGATTCTAAAATTATTTAACATTGATTAAAATAATATTCTCAAAGCCGGTTACAAGAAAATGCTCAAATTAGGGACTGTAGGTATAGTAAAGGCATTAGAGGCCCAGTTTGTCAAGACATTGGAGAGGATGTCTTCAGTTGCATTCAAATTGCTCCTAAAAAGCTCTGAAAACTGCAATGGATAGCACACGTAAAGAAAAGTGCATATATTCATTGTTTTTTATGCCTTATGTGTAAACAGATTGTATTGTAACTTCAAAAATGAACAGATAACAGCCTGTCCACTAGAGCTGCACAGTATATCATTTGAGCATTGTCCTGTGATGTAGGAGGCAAATGAACTCAACGTGTTGTCATCTAATTTCTACCTGGATACCTGACACACACTGCGCACAGCGATCCACCAATCACAATCGTTCTTAATCAGTTTGCCACAACAGACCACGCCCCTGCACATGGAGGGAGTCACTGGTAACAACATTGAAAAATGAGCAACGAACTAGAGAAAGTCACGGGAAATGAAGAAGTGGTGCCAAAAAGAAAAGCAACGTCACTTATCTGGAATAATTTTGGCTTCAAGAAGGATGATACTGAAACACGTGTTCTGTGTCGACAGTGCCTTCCACCTGTGGACATGAGAGGAAACACAACTAATTTGTTTGACCATTTACGTCGGCATCACACAGCTATTATATCCTCTTGAGTAGTTTTTCATATCGCAAAAAAATTGCAATGTCAGTTTTCTCCAGTATCATGCAGCCCTACTGTACACTGATTTCTGTGTTAAACAACATTAAATACTGTAAAACTTGACCTACAAAAGTCTGCCAACGTTAACAAACAGTTGGTTCTCAGAAGAAGTCAAGACTCCATCACGATCTTCATGTACACACACACAAGCGTATATTGTAACTTTAAAACGTCTTAACCTGTTGACGTGTTCAGCACAGGCTATAGTCTAGAGCCCTTTCAGAGAGTTGAACTTATCTGCAGTATAGCACGGGATCCAACTTTGTTTTCAGCAGTCTTTCCTTTATCCCTGTTCTCATTGCTGTTGAGTCCTCTTTGAATTTGATGGATGTGTGGATATCTTTTGATACGAATCAGAGTGCATTTATTTCTCCTGCCCTCTGAAAGCCTTTTATGTTTTCCTTTTCATTCTGCCCTCATTTCATCCATTATGTTTCCCAGACACACACGGCTTTATCTGCCTTTTGTTGTTGTTGTCGCTGGCTTTTCACTGCCCGACAACAAATTGCATTTTGTGGAGTGCTGCTCCGACAGACATCTGTGAAGTGTCCACACACTGTTTTGGGCAATATGCATACGGAAAAGCACAGATATTTATGCAATAAGAGATTAATCATGTTTTCTTTTTGTTGGTCAGTTTTCATGTATTTGGCACCATGTTTATTTGAATTTTATTTCTTTATTTTATGTTTCATTGGCAGCTGAAGGGGAGCAGCAGGTTTCATGGGTTGGCCAGTTTGGATGATATAACTGCAATTATCAGCACCCCACCTTTAGGAGGATTCCAGGTAGCCTCACATGCCTTCTCCAATCTGATGCAAAAATGAAACCAGCTCTCTGACTAGATGAGTCTGTCAGATTATGTGTGCAGTGTGGATCTGTGCATTTGCAATACAAGAAAAGCTTGTATTACTGTCTGTTTTCCATGGAAACATACACTAACTTGCGACTAGTCTAATACTGAGGGCCACATTTTGACATGAAGGTAGATCTAAGCTAATATGTTTAAGACAGACTAGAGTACTTTAGTCTGCTTTGGTAAGTCTGTATTGCCACAGATGATGAAAGCATTGCTTCAGATTGCACATAACTGGGCAAATACACACTGTCCAGAGAACAGATTATAGCATGTATTGTTTTTAAAGAAGGATCTGCTACCTGTTTGTTAAAATGAGGCCCTGTGCATTTGCGTATGATGGTGGCATTCTACATTTGCAGCTAGATTTCAGAGCGTTCATTATTTCCGCTTCAGCTGGATTCATGCATTCTTCATTTGTTATTTTGTCGTTGCACCGGTTAAAACGTGCTGTGCTAACTCCTTACTAACAGCTCACATGCCTCTGACTTTCAGCTACATTCTCTTTACCAACTCCTCTTCACCTGCACTTAACCAAAATATATAACTCCCAAATTATTGTTAATCCATCACTGAACTAATGTTTGGTGTTACTAGGCTCAGAGACCCCAGACACAGCCAGAGGAGGAGGAGGATGCTGAAGAAGAGGAGACAGAAGAACTGGGACATGTAGACACATATGCTGAGTACAAACCCTCCAAATGTAGGTCACTAGAACAAATGTCAACAGTCGACTACGCATTAAATCATGTGCTTTTTCCTTTTTAACACAGCACTATTTGATTGTATGATCCAGCCTAACACTGCCTTATTTCTAAAATATTCTGCTTCATTTTTTCTCTACAGCCACCATAGGGATTTCTCATCCTGATATAGTGGTGGAGACAAACACACTTTCTAGTGTCCCTCCACCTGACATCACTTACTCTCTGTCTATCCCCCAATCAACTATCAACAGCGGTTTGCTATCCGCTCTGCAGCTAGAGGCCATCATCTATGCCTGCCAGGTAAACACCCTGGCACTTCACATGCAAACAAATTAATTTGAAACACATCTGTTTTTGACTGTATGGGCTCCTCTGTTAATGTGTTTGCTCTTTGCGCACACTCAGCAACATGAAGTGATCCTGCAGAACAACCAGAGAGCAGGCTTCCTGATCGGAGATGGGGCAGGGGTCGGAAAGGGACGCACTGTGGCAGGAATCATCCTGGAAAACTACCTTAAGGGAAGGAAGAAAGCACTATGGTAAGAGATGAGATTTTATCACCCTATTGATTTGTTTGCTTTGTAAATGTTGACCTCTGCAGGGATCATGAACCAGTTTAAAACAAAACTATAGTTTTTGTTTAGATGTATTGATTCAGAAGCTGTGATTTGTATGCAAGGATATATTGAGCATGTTGAGGTAAATTGTGCAGAAGCTGGTTGAATTACTGATTTTCCTGTTCTTGCCCTTAGGTTCAGTATATCCAATGACCTGAAATTTGATGCAGAGAGAGATCTCAAAGACATAGATGCACCTAATATTCCTGTGCATGCCTTAAACAAGGTGAGTCTGAATGGAAACAATGGGAAAGCCACACAGATTGTTTCAGAAAAGGTTATCTTTATTATCATTAGAGTTATTATTATTTTGTTGGGTTTTTTTTTTAATTTGAATTAAGTTTTAGTTAATTCTACAAGAGCTCAAGCTATTTTATTAAATTTTTTTGTAGATGAGTATTGTTTTTGAAGGTGTTGTGATGAAAACCTTGGTTTATAGAAGTTTTTCTTGTAAATCTTTAACCATTAACACTGGAGGAAAACAAAACAAAGTTTACCTCCAGCTCCATTTCCTTTTACTTTCATTTGCAACGGTCATTGTAGTTTTTCTTTCATTTCTGTCAATTTTCTTATTGATTTCAGGGTTTGGGTTTTTTTTTTTTTTTTGTCACTACATGATTTTCTCAAACCTATTCTCCTTGTTGCCATTGTAGATTAAGTATGGAGACACAGCTACCTCAGAAGGAGTCCTGTTTGCAACTTACTCTGCGCTGATTGGAGAGAGCCAGGCAGGAGGGCAGCACCGGACCAGAATTAAACAGATTCTGGACTGGTGCAAGCCAGACTTTGATGGAGTTGTATCCTTCTTATTTGAACATCATTGCATCAAACAGTGGTTTAGTGTACATTAGTGTTTCGTGTCTGCCCTTTTTTCCCTTGACCTCTGTGCTTCCTAGATTATTTTTGATGAATGCCACAAAGCCAAGAATGCCACATCTACAAAGATGGGCAAAGCAGTGCTTGACCTGCAAAACAAGCTGCCACGGGCCAGAGTGGTGTACGCTAGTGCCACAGGTAGGCTGGCACACAAAGACACACAACTACCCTTAAATCAGTAATGCAATCCCACAGAGGATTTAAAAAATAGATATTTCTGTCATCTCTGTTACAGGTGCCTCTGAGCCAAAGAACATGATCTATATGAGCCGCCTGGGAATCTGGGGTGAGGGCACACCCTTCAGGACGTTTGAAGACTTCCTGCATGCGATTGAAAAGAGGTTTGTACGGTGACGTGTTGCAGAAATTCCTCTTAATGCATTCATGTGTTTTGAAAGGCTTTCAGTTGTATGGATACAAACTCATCTGCAAATCACTGTCCTTACTGGAAAATACCTTACAGTCTGTTTCTAGTAATGGGTTGTTGACCAAAGATTGAATTATATTGAATAATTTATATGCTGTTTGTATACAGAGGTGTCGGTGCCATGGAGATTGTCGCCATGGACATGAAAGTGAGCGGGATGTACATTGCCAGGCAGCTGAGTTTCTCAGGGGTGTCTTTCCGAATTGAAGAGATTGGACTGGACAGTGACTTTAAACTGGTTTATAACAAAGCTGCCAAACTGGTAAGCACTACAGTTCTCATGCTTATTGTGTTTGAAATGGGAAATATTGAACTCTGAAATGACTGTACATGTCTGGAAACCTTCTCCAGTGGGCAGAGGCTCTGCAAGTGTTCATGCGTGCAGCTGATGAGCTGGGCCTGGTTAGCAGGAAGTCTCTGTGGGGGCAGTTCTGGTCATCTCACCAGCGCTTCTTCAAATACCTCTGCATCGCTGCCAAGGTCCGCTGCCTGGTGGAGCTGGCTCAGAAAGAGCTGGGGGCCGGAAAGGTCAGCATAACACACTGAAACATGGAGCTAAGTAGTACATATAAATAACCTGTGGAAAGGTCCAGGAGCAGTAACTGGACAATGATGGGAACTGCTGAAGATTGGAAGCAGTCTAAAAACTTAAAGTACTTCATGTAAAGCCTGTTTAGTTGTTAATGTTTATTTGTTTCTCTCCTCCACAGTGCATAGTTATTGGACTGCAGTCTACTGGGGAGTCCCGCACAAGAGAGGTCCTAGATGAGAACGATGGGCACCTCGATAGATTTGTTTCTGCAGCAGAGTGAGTAAAAATGGACTGATTATTTGGTTTGTACATTTGTCCTGAATATCCCTCCAATGTTTCCTATTAAAGTTTCAGTGGGCAGTGTGTTTTGGTGTTATCAGGCAACAATGCCTTAATGACCTTTAAGCATCATGTAATTCAAGTGGCCTGTGAAGAAACTGGACTTCTTCTCTGGCAACATGGCAGCTCACCTGCCAGAGGATTTTTTTTTGTTGTTGTTGCTTAACTTAACCATAATGACACGAAACTGTATCACATAGTTGATCTTTATAAGTGGTCTAATGTCATGTTTCCACTAAATGATACCGGCTTACATAAAAGAACCTGGAATGTGGTACCTGGTACTACTTTTTAGTACTTGCTCAGCTGAGGTTCCAAAATGGGTGAAGAGATACCAAAATGTGACATGTAAACACCGCAGACCACTGATTGGTCAGAGAATTATCTCTGTGTAATTACATCATCAATGCACGGCACGTCATTTAAAAAAGAAAACAGATTTGGGAGTTTATAGTAAATATACCGGTAGACAGCCTGCAAAATGACACTGAATATAAATGAATAATTGTCTGAACTCAGTTGTTGGATTAGATGAACAACTAAATACTCCTTTTCAGCTTCTTTTACATATACTTCACATCAGCTTACAGTTTGGGAAAGTTTCACATATTCTTTAGCTGTCTCTTTTTTTTTTTATTGTTTATTTCTTCTAATCTGTAGCAGTCTTGCTTTTTAAACTTGAATTTCCTTTTGCTGCTTCATGAAGCTGCCAAATTGTTTGCCAACCCTTGGAGAAGCATATTGTCTCTTCATACAGTCTATAAAATAGACAAGTATTCATGACATGCAGTTTAAACCCTCACCATTCATCCTTAATTAATAAATAGCTCAGGCAGTCTCTGAAGCTTTTTGAATTAATAACAAATTACTCATCGTAGAAAACTAGAAAGAAAACATAAGTTCACAGTGTACTGAACTTGTTTGACCCTCTGCTGCTTTGGGCAGACATGCCTGAATGTCTGAGTGTATTAGATCACACACAACATGTTCATCTTCCTGTCAACACCTTTCAACTATAATGAAGCCTACTGAGGAGCTTGACGTTTCTAATTGTCTAGTCTCTACTGACTCGCCCTGCTCTTAGAATAAATGTTTCTCACTCCTCTCTTTTCTCCTCCTTTTTTCCTTTAGGGGAGTGTTCCAGTCTCTCGTAACGAAACATTTCCCTTCAGAAAAACAGAGGAGAGAGAAGGCCCCGGGGAATAAGAGGAAACGTAAGTGGGATTGCAACACTGTTCCACCATGTGCACACTCAGACCGTTTTCATATCAAGTTTCTCACTGGTGTTGTGTGCAGCCATCACAATGAAAGATCATTTAAAAGCCTGATAAGTTTTGCTTATTGTTTCTTAATATAATCCTGATGTGGAAACCAAACAGGTAAGCCAAGAGGTCGGCAGCCCAAGGTACCTAAGCACACAGTGGACAGCGGTGGTGTGATCAACATAAGCGATGACAGCAGCAGTGACTCTGATGGTATGGATACAGACTCCAACTCGTCGCCAGATTCCCTAGAAAACGACGACGTCATCTTTGTGAACCACACTAGCTGTCAGACAGGTAAGAAGGGTTTTGTCTATTATATATTTGTTTTAAGTTCACTTGGTAAAAATAGTATTAGGAAGCGATGATGGAAATAACAAAAAAGAAGCATCCCTTATTTTGAAGAAGTTATACATTTGTTTGATGTGTTTTTTCATATATTTTGAGAAAAAAATCATATTTCAAGAAAGAATGACAATACAGGGTTAAAATTTTGTCAAATTGTCAATTAACAGAAATTAAGAGAAACTACTCAGTATCAAATAATAAAATGAAACAATAGGCCTGTTTGTAAATTAAATCCTTATTAAATACAAACAGCAGCATACAGCACTATTTGATTCAAATTTTTTATTTTAACACCTTCAGTACTATTAAGCCTTTTTCTCATAAATACACAACCCTTTTTCTGTTACAACCCTGTTGTCTTTATATTGTAATTTTTTTAAATATATATTTTTATCCTGGGAGTGAACATAAGCCTGTTTCTGAAAAAAGGTTAATACACATAATGGGAGATGTAATAAGTTCTGATGTAGGTAACATTAGCTGTGATGAATCATCTGTTTCCTTTAAAGCACAAAACAAAAAGTACCAACAGGTGTACATGGACAGATGGAGGGACCAAATTGTTCCTCGGTTTCAGTCTTATATTTGAGACGGAAAAAACAATAACAGGATGATCTTTATCTTGTACTTTCTTTGGTACAGCTCTGTGTTCTCACAATAACAATCTCCTGTATTTGGTCCACATCAGCTGAAGGAACCACATCGTTCATATGTTCCTTTATTTTTCTTCATTTATACATTTCATATTTTTGCTCAGTTTAGCTAAAAATGTGAAATTTCAGTTACAGAAACACAGTTATTGTGCTGAGGTGAGGAGTGACATGTGAGATGATAAACTAAACCAAAGGATTTTTAACCTCAGCACAGACTGAATCCGCTTGAATCTACCTTCTGCTTAGAAGTCTCTGGTGCCTTGTTATTTCTTGTTATGTCCTGCATGTGGTTAATATTTCTTCTGTTTAATATTCACAGCCAGGATAGAGGAGATGAAGCAAGGCCTCCTCAACAAAATATCTGAGCTGGGAAAAGAACTACCTCTCAATACTTTGGACGAGCTCATTGATAAGTTGGGAGGACCAGATAAAGTATCAGAGGTATGAGCCTTAGACTTTATAAGTAATACTATTATATGACAGTGTTAAGATTCACTGTATATGTAAAATAACTCCGTGGTTATTTCTCTGTAGATGACTGGGCGTAAGGGTCGTGTGGTGCGACGGCCAGACGGCATCGTTCGTTATGAGTCACGAGCTGAGCAGGGACTCACCATCGACCACATCAACATCAAAGAGAAAGACCGCTTCATGAGTGGAGAAAAGGTCCGATTACTAATCAAACAGTTTTCATGACCTCGATGGATAGTCTCTAAAAGGGACATAATGATTTATAAACACTGCACATTATCCCTCCACCTGTAATTCAATCCTCTTTCCCTTCTCCAGCTGGTGGCTATCATATCTGAGGCAGCAAGCTCTGGGATTTCCCTGCAAGCAGACAAGCGGGTTAAGAACCAGAGGCGAAGAGTCCACATGACCCTGGAGCTGCCTTGGAGCGCAGACAGAGCCATCCAGCAGTTTGGTAAGTCAGATGAAGTTGGTCTTACCCTGAGGTTGGGCAAAAATATCACCAAACATCACTCATACACAGCTTTTTCCATATTGATCAATATCAGTATTTGTCATGATATATAATTTGGGAATGATGTTTTGAGAGTATCCTGGTAATACTAGAAAGCTGAAGATAGAAATTCATCAGCCAGACTTCAGACTATTTACATTTTTGCCCCATTTTTGTCCTATTACTATAATGAAAGCTGTAGTACTTTATATATTTAAACAAACCAGTCAGAAAAGATGTGATCATTCGTGGCCATTCCAGTATCAGTTTCTGAACTTGTGATTTGTGCGTCAATGCAATATTCTGTCTGTTGGTGCCCATGTGTTTTACAAAACAACACAGATTACAGAGTTTATTTGGGGCAGTGATTGCACTCCCATTTCTGTTACTGTAACAGCAGATGTCTCCGTGTTCCTACTTATTCTAGGCTGTAGGTTTGACCTTTCATTCTGAACACCGGTGTATTATTAAATATATTGTTTAATATTTGCTAATTGTTTCGTTGCAATTTGTAAAAAAAAAAAAAAAAAACATCCTGCATCTGTTAGCCTTTTTTAATGTTTATTATATATGTTATCTGTAGCCTACCTTTGTGTCAGTCTGTGGGCTGCACTGTGTTCACACCCACAGAAGTCATTTCCTCATAAGTCAAGAGAATTAGATTCCACAGAAGTCTACAAAACACTTCCACAGAAAAAAGACTGCAAAGTGGAATATCCCCAATCCCATGGGTGTAATGATACAGTTTTTCTCCATTAATGACATAAATGCTGTCATCCTACAACAAATAATCAGCTGATTTATGCATTCAGTAATTATAAAATATTTGGCTTTAATCTGGTTCAAGACAGTAAAGTCTAAAAGAAAGAGTATGACAATATTCAGATCAGATCAAAATTATGGAAATAATTTTATTTTTCAAACTTGCATGATCATAGCCTCTTAATGTCAGACCTTGGGAAATAATTGGATGGTGTCTAAAACATATTTTCATTTCTTTGAGTGGATTTACATGTACATAATAGCGATGTGAGGATCACTTACATTCTGATTGTGTGATCATTTGTCATGGCATTTGTTTAGGTCGCACCCATCGGTCCAATCAGGTTACAGCGCCGGAGTACATCTTCCTCATCTCTGAGTTGGCAGGAGAAAGGCGGTTCGCCTCCATCGTTGCTAAAAGACTCGAAAGCCTGGTAAATATCAGACAGTCACACGTGTTCACTGGGTCATGTGTGTTATTCTTTTGCACACTTTGTTTCACCCCATTTCCATTTGTGTTTTAATTGAGTGAGCTCTTTCTCATGGGAGATATTCCTATTCATCTTGTTTTCTTATGGAGCGTGAGAAGAATTGTTTCACTGTAAACAGAGATGCTCTGTGTTTTGTGTTTATTGATTGCTGTGCTCTGTTGCCATTGACTGAGTCATTTACTTCATCCCCTTGCCCTCACCCTGTGTCCTTCCTGTTTTCTGTGGCACTCCCCACATGTATTCTAAAGCCAGTCTACATGGGCTCTTTTATTTTGGCTTACTTCACGTTATATCAGCTTTTTCTTTTTCCACAAACCTCAGGAGATGCTGGGTCTTTCCCGTCTCCGGCTCAATAATGGAAAACTGACTAAGCCGAAATAAAAAAAAAAGAAAAGAAAAAAAGCAAAGGTCCTTGTCTGGATAATTTATATAATCCACAGCTATTTTCCATAATTATCAATGCAGCTCAGCACACTAACAGTCATTTATTACCATAGTGACACAGCGTGACAGTTCTTTTGGGAAAAAACAGCAAGGAGTGTGCAAGGGGATGGCGATTCCAGGAAGTCATTTGTGTGTTTGCCAGGCCTGTTCGGTAAATCTGTGTTGAGAATAGGTCGCATCACGTCTGCTTGCCTGAACCCGATACAACACAAGTGCACACACACCCACACATACACAATCGCTCCAAGTAGACGGCTGAATACTTTTGTAAGTAGCTGATGAGCAGTGACGTCATGTTTCGGTAAAATCCCTTTGTTTTGGTGTCTCGTGGGCATTTGTTGTGTGGGCTGGACCAACAGCTGGTTACAAGGATGGTGTGTGTTCTACAGTTTTCTTTCATCTCTCACATTTTTTGTTTCTGGAGGAAGGAGACTGTAGAAGTGTTAAAGACAGGCTATGTTGTAATTTAAAGCACTGATGAAGTAATTGTTTCTTTGAGTCCACTTTAGCCTTTTCATTTAAGTCCTACTGCTGCTTAAAGTCCTCGTAATAATTCTAGGAGGCTGTTGAAAAAGTTCTCTTAAACTGCTTAACCTCACCTCTTTTCTCAGACAGGACCAGATGGAACTATAATATTATGTGAGTGTGTGTCACAGTGTTATATTTGTTCATGAAAACTAAGACCGAAAACGGAAACTAGCAGTACAAATACAACCGAACCAAGATAAGAAATGAAAACTTTCAGAAGCAAGAAATGAAAATAAAATTGAAATAAAATCAGCTTTAGTTTTGTTTTGACTTTCTGGGTCATGATGCGAGTGTTTTTTCATTATATGTGACCTTTAATTTTTTCCAGTTTATATGTCACGCATTTTTTTTCATCCTTTTGTTTTCAGCTGCTCTAAATTCAGGCTTTCCCCATTGTACCTGAAAAAGACTAACACTAAAACTGACTAAAAACTGAAACAGAGCTTGTCAGTTCATCATAATAAAAACTCAAAGTACACTTGTAAACTAAAACTGAAATCAAAAGCTAAAAGAAAGAAGAAATGAAAGAAATTTTTAAACTGACGAAAAGCATTACACAAACATCTATTTTGTGTTTATATGACCCAAAATACTACAACTACACAAAATTATAATTGTATTTCTGTTGTAAATCCACTTTGCAGGGTGCTTTAACACATGGAGACAGAAGAGCCACTGAATCCAGAGATCTGAGCAAGTACAATTTTGAGAACAAGGTAGGAACCACTTCAAATACTGTATATCTTTAAGTGATATTTACATAGAAATGGGCCGTATCAATTGCATTTCCCCATTTTCTTTCAGTATGGTACAAAGGCTCTAGATAAAATCACCAAAGCAATTCTTGGCCACATAGAGAACAAGGTTCCCCCTCCCAAAGGCTACCCAGGGGGTGAGGCTATGTTCTTCAGAGGTATGTCTAAGTGTGTGAACTTTGGATGTCTGTCAGCACCTGTCAGAAGATAAAAATAAGTTCAGCAGGATACTTCAGTGCACCTACTCATTTTTTTTTGTCTTTATTCCAGACATGAAGCTCGGAATGATGGATGTGGGCATCTTTTGCAGAGAGCCTCGCTTTGGGATCAGCACCGAGAAAGGTACACAAGGCATGCAAGCAGATTTTCTACTATTATATTTAGACTGAATGTGCCGACTGGGCTGTCTGTCTTCAGAACGAACCCAGTGTGTCGCTGTCAACAGGGAATTAGCTGCATTAACTGTTCTGTTGTCGGTTTTCTTTTTTCATCTCAGACTGCAGCATCACCAAGTTCCTAAATCGCATCCTGGGCCTCGAGGTCCACAAGCAAAACTATCTCTTCCAGTACTTCACTGACAACTTCGACTACCTGATTGAGAAGGACAAGAAGGAGGGGAAATATGACATGGGAATTTTGGGTAAGGCAGTGAATATAATCTGACTTGTTTGCTCAAATTTCCATTTATATTGTTAATGCAACGGTGACGACAAGATGATTTTTGACAGCATAGACATCTAGAGTGTTGAACATATTTGATAATGTTTTAAGTCTGTGACATACATTCAGTTTCTCATAACTTTGACTGGTGCTCTAAGAATTAAAAACAAAAAAAAGTTCATTTCTGAATGTCATTAATTCCGGTTACACTGTGTCCTGACAGACCTTGCCCCAGGTAACGATGAGATCTATGAGGAGAAGCAGGAAACGTTCTTGACAGTTGGAAACCCTCAAGATGGACAGGTTGTTCTTTATAAGGTAAGCACAAAATAACCTCATAGCAGGTTTATCTCTCGGTGTCACAACTGCTTAAAGTCTGACAAAATATAATTATTGGTTTGTATCATGTGTCAATGTGTAATATCCAGCCCTGGGTTTCCAACAACCAAAATAAGAAGTGTTGACACATGTCCACGTTACAGAGGTTGTAACAAAACACGAATGGATATAAATTTCCTAAGATTTTCTTGAAGGGGCTTGCACACACAGCTTTTATCTGCACAGTGTGTTTTACATAACCTGTACTCCCAGTGGTAACCTGGGAGTTTTGATTGATGTCACTTTGCATAGCAGTATCACTGTGATCATACAGGCTTAGCCCGGGGCTGCTCAGCCTATGTAGACACTAGTGGGAGGTGGGAACAGGATAATTACTGCTATCTCCTGCTTTTAGCTGTCGGCTGCAGGGTAACCTACATTTGACAT
This sequence comes from Apogon hyalosoma, assembly GCA_037367295.1. Classification (NCBI taxonomy): domain Eukaryota; kingdom Metazoa; phylum Chordata; class Actinopteri; order Kurtiformes; family Apogonidae; genus Apogon; species Apogon hyalosoma. Next base: position 29,181,912 of record JAPQRP010000020.1, read on the forward strand.
TTCCAACTTGGCAGCTAACCTGAGCACTGCACAGCTAAGACCAGTTTGGCAAGTGTGGAGTGAGAGTGTTAAGTCTGACTGTGGTTGTTAAAGTTCTTTTTTTGCAACTTAAACACAGTATATAACACTAAGTAAATGTGTGTTGTGTTTTGATGCAAGAGTCAAGGCTTGAGGCCAGCTGTGTGCGGTTAGCTCCCCTTGAGGACTTCTGCTTTACTCTCTGTTGTTTCTGCCTCTTTAGATCAGTGTGGACAGAGGTATGCCCTGGGATGAGGCCTACAACAGATCACTAAAGCTCAGTGGTCGTGATGAAGGATTCTACCTGTCCCAGAAGGTGAGTCCATGTTAGAAAATGTCACCTGAACCCTGACTGTCTGGGAACACTTACATATTGGATCGAACACATTTACAATTTCACGAAGTTTAAATTATTTTAATCTCCAGTGTACATTTGTGTTCACATTTAACACACTCAGGGTCATATTTGAGCTACCTATTGCATGTATTCCTCACATCTTTCAAAATGAAAGTCCAACATCAGATAGCTGTTTAAAGACCCATTTCTAGACCATTCATCCTCAAGTTTGGGGTGATCCACAAGTGGGTCGCATTAGATTTTGTCTGGGTGAATGTTGATTTTGTCTGAATGGACAAATGACTGCAAACTTGATGTAAAATATACTTCCGTTTGTCTTTTATTAAGCATAAGATGTGTAAAGTTTTTTACTGATGTGACAAAAAACACAATAACACAGACTGCTGATTTCAACACATGTAAATGCAGGGGTGTCAAACATACTTTTTTCTACTTTAAAACTGAGAGGAAAATTTGGCTTATTATTTTATAGGTGTAGGGCTGGGTGATAAAATGATAACAATATGTTTTGCTATATAACTTTTCCTCCATAGAAATATGAGACACGCTTGATACAATTTCGATAGAATTCATTCATCCATGTTTTGACAGACATAAGAACAGCCAATCATAATTAAGTAGCGCCACACCAAACCAATCACGCTAGAGCCACGGCAAGCTAAGTTGACGCACACAGCACAGGCGTAAGAGCAGCCGCAGCACACACGCTAATGTTTGGGCTACAGCGGGAGGTAATGAGTGTTCCCTCGGGAGAAAATGTGACCAAAAACTTGGGCGACCGGGTTACGGAAAAGTAGGGTGCGGCATAGAAGCCAGGAGTTGAACGCTCAAAGCTTGTTAAGTTTAATTTTCAGTTTACGCCAGGTACGGCACTTAAGGAGCGCACCCCCACGTATATACCCCCAGCATTGTTTGGTGAAGATGGTCTGTTTTGTTTGTGTTCTCTTTTAAAACTTAAAAGCTTTTGCCTGCTGGTCAGACTTTTAGTTAAGTTTTAAATATATGTACCTGTTTTATAATGTTCTTCAGCACATCTGTCATGTTCAGCCTCTGACAGAAAAGAAATCATATTTCAATCAAAAATAACCTTGACGTCTTCACAACTAACTTATGAGTAACAGAAAATTTAAGCTTGACAAAAATAGTGATCATGATACATATCGATATCATCTGATGTGGAAAAAACTTATTGTGATATGATTTTTTTCCCCATATCATCCAGCCCTATTTATAGGTTATGTTATTATTTTACTAGTCTGACCCACTTCAGATCATATTATGCTGAATGTGACCCCTGAACTTTAAAAGACCCATTCCTAAACCAATTTGACCCTTTGGTGAAAAAATTACACTGAATCTTTTTTACTGATGTGACAAAAACTCAGTAACACAGACTGTTGGTTTCAAAGCATGTAATGCAGGGGTGACAAACATGGGGCCTGCGGGCCAAAACCAGCCCTCCAAAGTTTCCGATCTGACCCTTCAGTGCAAACATTACACCGAAGATATTAACAGTAAGGGGTGTCAAACTGGTTTTAGTTCAAGGATCACATACAGACCAATGTGATCTCAAGTGAAATAAAAGCATAATAACCTATAAATAATGACAAGTCCAAATTTTGTTCTTGGGTCAATGTGAAAAAAGTGAAATTACATTGGAACATATTTTCATTTACAAACTATCCCTTCACAATAAAATATGAACAACCTGAAATGCCTTAAGAAAAATAAGTGTCATTTTAACAATATTCTGCCTGTTACTATATGTTTTGTGCATTTGTAGGTCGACTGTGATCTGTGATTTTCATAATGTAATTTTAGTATTTTTTTTTTTTTTACTCTAAAACAAAGAGCAAAATTTGGATTATTATTTTATAGGTTATGTTATTTTTTTAACTGGTCTGACCCACTTGAGATTGCCCCTGATGTAATGTGTATATTTTCAATAATGTGCTTAAAATTAAGCTGTGGTTTATCAAATATACCTTCCAAATGTCTGGTTTACCTGTACAAGATCCTATAGGTGATGAAAAGTTGCAGTGAAATGTTCAGGAACATTCATTTACCTCCTAGAGTTTAAAGAAAAGGCCTGTTGTGAATTGGGTCATGGTGATTTGTCATTTTTAAAAAGTGGGTCCCTGGGAAAAGCAGGTTTAGGACACACCACTCTGTAACATTCACACTCCTTGCCGTCTCTTCACAGCTGCGAGGCAATAATCCCTGCGTGCTGCTGGCTGAGCAAGGACGAGGCAAAAACTTTATTGTCTATAAGCCCAACATCGGCAAGCAGGCCCACCCTGAGAGCCTGGACAATCTGCAGCAACGTTACCGAAAGGTGATGGTTTGGTTGATTTTAGTATTTTTTTCACAGACTACTGCAAAAAGGGCTATTTTCTAATTCAAGATCAAGCTGGACATTCCCTGATGAGGTATTTTCACTCCTGCCAGTATTCTTTGAATTGCTTAGCAAATATATAGAGAGTCTGCTGCCCCCCTGTGGATATTAAAAAGCACTGAACAGGAAGCATTGCTCAAGATGAGTGATGTGGCAATAGACTTCTTTCCTCAAAAAAACAAGAGCCTGATCTGTGCAACACAGAGTGATTTGATTATTTATTTCATCAAATTGTGATGTTGACTTTACTGATTTCAGTGTTTTGTACTGGTTTCATAGGTGAGCCCAGAGGAGGCCAGGGACAGCTGGGAGAAGCAGTTCGTCTTCTCATTCAAGAAGTGCAGCCATGCCAACTGGTAAGCACAAGTCTATCAACTCACCATAGGATTAATGGCTTATTGCATCCAATCAGGCTGGTACAGAGTGGTTTAAGGTCAGATGCCATTCCCAAGGATTTACAGATCACCTGAGAGCTAGGCATGAAGAAATAACCTCCAAGTCTCACATGCAACCAGATGACTACTCAGCTGTAATTGAACAATAACATGACAAGAATAGATAGATAGATAGATAGATAGATAGATAGATAGATAGATAGATAGATAGATAGATAGATAGATAGATAGAT
>JAPQRP010000020.1:29185410-29210253 GCA_037367295.1 Apogon hyalosoma
AGATAGATAGATAGATAGATAGATAGATAGATAGATAGATAGATAGATAGATAGATAGATAGATAGATAGATATGTATAAATGAAAAATTACGTTTTATTAAACCTGCATAAGTTTTATTGATGTTTATTTTTATCAGTTTAGATATGGGGAAGTTTAAAGGTATGATTGTTTTTTTTATTTATTTGTCTTCAAAGGAACGGGAAGTGTAAGAAAATTGAAGAAGGCCAGGAGTGTCTGCAGGGCATGCGACTGCGTCAGTACCACATGCTGTGTGGTGCTCTGTTGCGTGTGTGGAAGCGTGTATCTGACGTAGTGTCTGACATCACCAGCTCCAGTATCCTGCAGATCGTCCGCCTTAAAACAAAACAACATAACAAACAAGTTGGTTAGTATCCTATCCTAGTCTAAACTGACATTAGATCGAGCCTGAAACACATGTTGGCATTCAGAGCATTCATTTTCATCAGTTTTCCTCCCTGCTTACTTCACATATATATGAAAAAACACATGGTAAAAATGTATTTTTACGTATGATGGAGAAAACATCATGATCACATGCTTCCTGACATATGTCACATTAGGTGTGAACATCAGAACAGGCCATACCTGCCAGTGTAATGTCATATTCTTTTATTTGTCATGTTTTAGTTTGCTTTGAATGAATTAGGAATTTATCACACACTCACACATATAAAAGTTGCATTAATTTCAGTCTCACTTATAAATATGTCTCTGGGGGAAAACTGTGTTGATCATACTGTAATAAAACTACAAGATGAAATCAATATGGAACCAATAGTCACTACAGCAGTAGTGTACCTAGTTAGTTCTTCTCTGGAAGTTCCTTTCATTTAATATGGGTAAGTGACTTGAGAACAGTGGATTTACTGCTTAGATGGAGCCTACTGCTCCTTGGGCAAGACAACACTCAAATTAGATCATTTAGAACTTCATACCTTTCATATTGCTTTGCTAATCTTCATGTGGAATAGGTCTCAAATTAAAAAAAAAAAAAAAAAGGCTTAAAAAGTCTCGGTTTGTAAAATCCTGCTGAAATCCATGAGTATTAATGTCGGCGTACGTCTCATGTTTCTCAGGTATCAAGATCCCAGAGAACTGTGTGGCCCGTGTGCGTGACGAGCTGCTGTTAATGGACGAGGAGGTGAAGAGGAGACGCAAAGAGAAGGAGCAACAGGCTTTAGAGCATCGTCTGGCTGAAGAACGCATGCGTAAAATGGAGCAGGAGAACAAACACCTCCTAGCAAATCTGTTCAGCCAGAAGCCCATGCTTAACCAGTCCCTTGCCCAATCGCTGGCCCAGAGTCAAATCCTCAAACAGAAACTGAACCAAAACCCTCTACAAAGGACGCAACCCCAGAACCTCTCACAGCTCCAGAGGATGCAAGCCCAAACCCAGGTGACTTTACAGCAGCCTGTGCAGAACCTAGCCCTGCTGACTTTACAGAGAAATTCAAGTCAAAGCCAGCAAAAGACCCACAACAGCTGGCCCAACAACCCCTCCACCACCACAAACCAGGGCTCCCTGCCCAACACAGTCAGCCTTAGCTCCACATTCTCCCCATTCTACCATCAGTCCTTTGCATCCACGTTCCCACAGCTAAAGAACACCTCACTTCCACTCCATCGGACCACACTGTCTCCTAATTTGTCTTCCAAGAATCCGCTGGATGAGATCTTGGACCTGACTGTGAGCTCACCGTCCCCCTCTCCGGACACCACGGAGGGCGGGCTGAATCTGGACAGTCTGACAGGACACGCGACGTTTAATGACGACTTCAACCTGGAGTCTTTAATCTCGCAGAGCGCGCCGAGCACCCAGCACACCACACAAATCCAGCAGCCTCTTCTACTACAGCAGCACCTGCAGGCCACGCAGCAGAACCACGCCCTGTTGACCAACAACCACCACCAGGACCTACTAGATCTATTTGACCTCCCCATGGCTGCCCAGTTGCCCACGCAGCAAGCCAGCCCTTCGTCCTCCACCTCCTCCTCCTCTTCCTCCAACTCGTCCACCTCGTCCGTGTCTCACGGCCTCTTGCCCTCGTCCAGCCTCATCTCCACATCCTCCTCCTCGTCTCTCTTCGCCAGCCCTTCCTCCTCCTCGCCGCTGTTTTCCAGCTCCTCCTCTCACTTCTCTCCCCCGTTTCTCCTCCCACAAACAGACTCTCTATCTTTACCCAATGGCCACTGCAGTTCTGGCACTCTTGACGTCCGCGAGGCTCTGAACAGCATACTACAGGCCGGACCGGACCGCAAGTCCGTCATACAGTACCGGCAGCAGGACTGAGACCTTCAGCAGCAACAGCTCCTCTGGACTTTATTTCCGTGTTTTAGTTTAGTCTTCTAAAGCAGATTCTGTCTTGTTCGCTGCTGTTTATGATCGCACCCCCAGACCTACTTAGACCCCATCTTTACCCCCCTCCCCTCAGGGCCTATAGTCACATCACTGCCTGTCCTGCGCTCGGCTTACCCTTCTCTTCATCCACCTGTAGCGTTTCTACACCAAAGTGTGTCCTCCACAGAGAAAGGCAGCTGTAAAAAAAAAAAAAAAAAAAAAAAAAAGAAAGAAAAAAAAACTTGTGATGACTGTATTTTATCAAACAGAAGAGCTGTCGAAACAGAAGCTCATTCATCGAGGTAATCTTTGTGTAGAAATGTTTAAATAAACCTCCCGATGCTGGTTTTGGAAGGTAGGATGATTGGTGATGATGCTGGAAGCTCTAAACGCCTTCCACCAGTGAAAACCACATCTTTCGACTTTACTGTTACTTTGCTTCATGGCCGTTTGTCTTGACTTTTACAAGGCTGTATGCAAGGCTTATTGTATGTGAAACTACAGTTTTGATAAAAAGATAGGGTTCAACTGGAAGGCTGGAGAAAAAAAATAGACAGAAAATATTTAGCTGATTAGCCATGAAATGCCTCACTGTTCATTTCTTCTACATGCTCCTTCTTGTTTCCCTCCCTGATTTTATGAACACTAGCGTGAGGAAAAGGGAGAGGAAGAGCAGTCTGCTGTTGCAAACAGTGCCTTTGGAAAAATCTATTAATGCAGTCTTTAAAAATCCATGTAGCCTAATGTATAGATTTGTATTCTGAGCATTGGTTTAACTTTAATTTAATATGGCATATTTGTATTTAACGTTTAGCCCCCTCAGTCGTCGTGTGCATTACACTATGTTGGTGGTGGGTTTCAGGAAGAAGTCCCCACTAAAAGCGATGTATGTGCTTGTATGATAGTCTGTGGAGATGCAGCTGAACCGAGAGCAGCAAACTCATCCTTTATCTGTGTCTTTTTCTGTCCCTGCTCATGAGACAATGTGCTACAAGTCAGCATGGCACGGATGTTTGTAAGGACAACTCAGCAGAGCAGCATGGGTAAAAACTGTGTCCAAAAAGTGATCACCCTCTTTTTTTTTTTTTTTTTTTAAAAAAAAAAAAAAGCTGACAATGTTTTGTCTCCTGACTCCTGGTTTGATTTAGTTTTGGATTTCTCAGGAATGTCTAGAGTGCTTTGCTGTTGTTCTTTGAGTCGTTTGACCAACGTCAATATGGAAATTTATCAGTGGAATATTAATTGGAACAGTTTTACGTCGTATTGAGGTCTGAAAAGAAAGTAAACCATGGCATCAACCATAGCATGAGGTGGATGATAGCAGTAAAACACAGGTAATTTCCTCCTGAACGCTGGAATTAAGAAATACAGGTAATGTGTCATTATGTAAGATAGTACATACTCAAAAACCTGTGAGATCTGGCCACGTTTGTGTGAAAATGATGCACTGTACTTAGTTTGCGATGGAATTCCTGGTTAAGTTCAAGTGATCAAAAAGCAATAAATCCATTTTCAACATTTGTCATGAAACAGAAATGCCTAAGAATTGTTTACGCTCAAGAGGCAAAGTTTTGTGGTTACCTTTGCATGGTATGATTCTGAATCTTCTATTACCTGTTTTGCTTCATAGTGTTTTAGTTTGACAGGTTCTTAAATGCGTGCAACCTTTGTATAGTCAGTTTTCACGAGATGAGCGCGACGTGTTCTTGATGTTTTAGTCATTGTTATTCTAAAAGTTATTGTTATTTATATTTAAGGGATATTTAGATTTTAGATATGTTATCCTGCTTATTAGAATAGTTATCAAAATGTATGGTCAGGGAAGTTTCTAGTTTTCAAGATTACTATAAAACAAATTTTATTATAACCTGCCACCAAATAAGATTGCACTGTTCTGTACTGCTGTACAGTGTCTGGATTTATTTCTGCTCATTTCAGTTTTGCTTTTTGGCGAGTAGAATTGTTTCTCCAACTTGTAGACCTTTGTCAGGCCTTGGGTTTGCAGAGAGATACCAAAGTATTCCACAGACACCCCTAAAGTTACTGGCTCTATGATATCAGACCTTTTATCAATCTCAGGAAAAAACCTACAAGAGGCGTAACGGTGGGGCGTTCACAGAAATATAGAATTTCCCCCTTTTAACAGTGGTGAAACTAACCAATACATGTATTCTTTTTTTTTTCTTAACTCTGTGCTGTGACTTGCTGTATTTATGTTATGGACTTAATGTGATGGGTTTGTCTTTCGTCCTTGTGAAAATGTCAGTGATTCTAAATGTTTATGCCTTCTTAGGGCAAAGATCAAAGGCTGTTTCTTTTTAAGGAACATTATTTTCTGTGGACAGTTGTATTTTTTATCTATGTTGCAGTCGTTGGACATTTAATTCATGTTAAAGCTGACAGATGTAAGAGTCAATTCACACCTGGGTTATACTAAAATGTGCAATTGATCTGTCCAAGCCTTGACCCCATCCCCTCGCTGGGACAGACGTTTTGGATTCAGCTGTCTCACTCACAGTAGCTCAGATTGGTGATAATGTTTTTGGAACTATTATTGTTATTATTTGAGTATTGCATGTTTTTCTTTTACACTCATATTTTGCTTTTAATATTCCTCATCAGGCACATTCCAAGACATCTGTCTGCAAAAAATTTGCCTTAGTTTCTTTTTCTTTTTTTAAAATAAATCAAGCTTTATGCATTGGAGGGATACGGACCGCATTTTTAGGAAGAAATAGCATTTTTTGTTTAAAGAATCCTTTGTTAGTGTAGTTAGGCCTTTATCATTGTATTATCATTTTGCACTAAGAATGGCATAATCAAGTTACTGTTCTCTTGTTGGATATGATTGAGCATTGCAAGCTTGTTGTGTTTCTGATTTTCAGTGCATTGCTATGTGTATACTGTAACCATCTTTCTTGTTTCTCCACCGTTTGCATATTATATAAATGTTATCACTTTCAAATAATTTATTGCTAACAAAAAATGAAACAAAAAACATGCTACTGATTGTATGTATTTTTAAACAAAGCCTATTTTTTCTGTAAAAAAAGAAACTGTGTTCAGCACTTTTATTCTGGGTTGTGCTTTTGTTTTCTATATATTTATAATTTAGATTGAAATGTATATATTGTAAAATTTGTGCCTTTCGACTAATTCTTTAAAAAGGTTTTCTACTCATTAAAGGAAGGACTATATGGAATTGCAATCTTAACTTTGTAAACAAATAAAAACTTGAAGATTGCTGAAACTGAGTCTCATTTGTTTATTTGGAGTTTCCCTTTCTTTGTTCCCGGCATTGGAAAAAAACCCTGTCCATGACCCGGGAGGTATGTTGTGTAATTTAAACTGACACTGTGTGTGGCATCTCTGTTTATCAAAGCAGGAAACATAAAGCTGACAGGTTTTTAACATCTGGTCTGAAAAAAATATTGAATATTTCTCACTGACACCTACAAGAAAGAGACCCTAAGGCTTCTGTCTAGAGGTTTAAAGGACTCAGTCGGAAGTTTAAGAGACATGTTTATGAACTGTTCATATTTTATAATAAGTTTATTTATATAGTACCTTTCTAAAGCAAAGTTTACAAAGTGCTTTACATGGACATACACCAGAGACTATGGAAAACAGCAATAATGGGATACAATGCCATGGAACGCAGGTAACAACATATGGAGTGACTAAAAATGGAGACTATAATGGAGAAATGGACCTCACTATCCTGATGACAAGTACTCTGTTACCTTTATTGTTCTGTTTGGAAGTTGAGGTGATTCTTAGGACAGCCTTTGAACAATCTCACAGGTCATAATGAAATATAGGGGGTTAAAAGGTCAGAGATAAATATAAAAGTAATGAGTAATATATTAAGATCACTTCTAACACTAACAGGCAGCTGGTGCAAGGATATATGATTATGTTGTTCTGAATGTAACACATGTCTGTTAAAGGGGGGCTTTTCAGACTGAAATCTGTACTAAAATATAACACTGGTCTATGTAAGTGCACGTGACTTTTTCCTGTTTTTTTTTTGCAGGGCCATACATTTTACTTATCGGTCAGTAATAGTTTGTAAAAGTTGCTATCATTGTTTTCTGTGAATAGTTTGTTTAGAAATTATTCACATATACAAGAGTGATGTACACTGCAAAAATCTTTTTTTTTTTTTTTTGCTTAATTCAAGATTTTTTTTCTTAATTCAAGCAAAAAAAAATCTGCAAATGGAAAAACTGAAAATTATCTTGGATTATTATCTATTATCTGTTATCAATTATCTTATCTAGGATTTATTGAAATAAGATTTTCAAGCTCTATTATCTAAAAATAAGTTCTATATATCTCACTGAAAAGTAACTCTTTAGATGATTGTCTTATTTTACGTGCAATGAGATATTTTCACCAGAAATGAGAAAAATACACATCTTAGTAAGATTTGGATTTTTTTCCAAAATAGTTAGTATGTGCACACAGAAAAAGACAGTTTGAATTATGCACTGGAGATGTTTTCTGATGAAGCTGTTTTGAGTTTGTTTTGGGACTGATATTCAACACCAATATCGATGCATCCCTGTGTTAAACTATATTTTACTGTACCTGGCATGACACTGAAGGACAGTTCCTGGATAAGAAACAGACAAATGCAAGAGTTACATCAAGTCTGCATGAAGACAATATGCTATGTAACGTATTTCATCAGGTTCCCTTGTTGCAACAATATATCACAGGGGCAATACAACATTAAAGGAAGCAAACTGTGATAATAATTTAAAAAAAAAAAAAAAGGACTATCAGTGCTACAGGGTTTGTGGACTTTGAACTGATAAAACATTGCTGTTTTTGTTTTACTTGCGCCTACAGCGGTTTCAGGAAACACCCAGCCTTTCTACAATGTTTAATTTATTGCACTGTAGCCTACTGATAAAGCTTATCACCGTTAAACTGAGCCAGAGTGCAGAAACTTATCAATAAACCTCCATGTTCTCTCAATGGAATTCATAACAAGGACCCACTTCCTGTTCGTGACGCACTGTGGCGCGGTGACGTCACGAAACCCACCTGTACGTTTCGACGTCGATGCCACGCCTCCTCACCTGTCGTCGGGAAGATTTAGTAGAAAGTTTTCATAGAGCGAGAGGACGGTCACAGCAAGCAGGGAAAAGAACTGGAGAGAGGAAAAACTTTTATTTGCGGATTTTAGACAACGGACTAGCGAGAGTAAAAGAAGCGGGAAAGAACAAAGACAGCGGAAGTGAACAGGTAGGTGATGAGCTTCACCTGTGCTGTCAAATATGTGCAGGCATGGCTGTCAGTCCACATCAGCAGATTGTTTAGGATGATATGAAAGCGGAGAGAAGCGTTTTAATAATAGATAAAGTGGCAATATTTAGAGGAAAACATATTCTTGTGTGCTGTTGTGTACTTAGGCCGCGGTAGAATAAAGTTAACTGAAAAATTAGCCGCTAGCAGTGGAGTTAGCTTTAGCTTCAAACACTTGTAGCCCTGCTGCTCATTCCTGGATATTTATCCTCCTGAAATAAATGTATGTGGTTTCATTTTGAGGAGTTACTGAGTACATACCAGTCTGTTTTTTGTTTTTTTATTTTTTTTTTTGTTTGCTGTCATCCAAAGGAGATGCTGTCATATTTAGTGGAATGGTTAGGCTTACTAAAGCTGTTGGTGTTTTGTGTGTTGTTGCCAGCTGCTTCAAATCCCACTTTCCTGAACCTGGTCACCTTACTGGTTCTGCCACACGTACAAGTTTCTGCTTGCCTGACAGAAGTTTCACAACAGTTTCGACTCTGCATTCCCAAACAACTGCGTCTTCCTCTACCTCGACCCAGTCATTTATAAGCATGCATTGTTTGTTGCCCATAAAAAGCAGAGGGCTCATTTGTTTTCCTCTTATCGGTGACATCAGGTGGCTCTCAAGAAACGAGTCCTGAATTTGGCCTTCAGCCATGCCCCTCACACTCTATCGTACTGTTTTTTATTTATTTATATCTTGTTGTGGTAGAGGTATTGTTACTCCACTACAAGTAGAAGTTATGCATTCAACCCTTACTTAAGCAGGAGTGTGAAAGGTTGATCAGAAGTCACTGTGCTGTGAGATGGTTCCTGTCAGTGTTTCATTATATGTGATGGTGTTTAGCCTCATTTTTGTGTATGTTCTATATGTGTGTCTGGATATATGGGAAGTACAGTACTATAAACAAAGGTTTCAGGGATCAAACAGCGTCTATAAACCAAAGAGGTAGTATTTTTTGACTTCCCTTTGCTCTTCACATGCCTTTAACCCTTTTGTTCAGACGATAGGAGATGAATTTATTTAACTTTCTCGTGTTTTATACCAGGTTTCATTCAACAAATGTCAGATGTTTCTAACAGTTTGTGCTGCTTCTAATGAGGAGAGGGGGGTCACTAAATATTCGCCTTAACCTTCACATCACATTTAGGTTAGATTTTGTGTGTCTTTTAATGCCGTGTACATATTTCCTGTATTTTCTCAATGTATCTGAAGAAAAATATAAAGAATAAATATGTATGCTCATTTTAACCCTGCAAAAACAACAAAGCTATAGGTGACCTAAGACTTTTGCACAGTATTGTATTTTACATACTATTGTGTAGTTTAACTTACAGCTGCCATAGGGTCAAAATGGGCCAGAGAACTGTTTTCCCAGCTGTCAGACTAGGATACATAAGAATTGTATGCAAATTTGTGTTCCTAGTTGGTAAAGTAAACAAGTGTTCACTGGAATAGTTAATAGATCTTGACCTTCTCAAAGCCACATGAAATAAGACGCCTCAGTCTTGAGAGACGAAACAATAGGAAAAACACATAAAAGACACAATAAAAACTATAAAAACTAATAAGATGAAAACAGTGTCACAAAAAAATGGAGTAGAGGACTAAAATTATTTAAATGGCATAATTTGCAATGTAATGTTGTAAATTTGGGTCCGAGAGGTAAACAACATTTATATTTTGGGTCAAGTTGAAAAACTTTTGGAACCACTGATCTACAGCAGTATTTTATATAGGGATGGGTCAGCATTAACATATAATATAGAAATGTTATTTTTACTGATGGTAGTGGCCAAGATTTAGCTTTTGTGTTTTATAAAACATTTTTCTATAAATGTCTGATTGAATTTCTTTCCATCTGTGCATGAGAAGACCAAACTCCCCTCTCCACTGCCGCCTCCTCTAACACCAGCAGGACACAGAGGCCAATTGAGACAACTCAATGACAATGTAATGAATGATATTATAATGATTGTTTGGAGCAGGGAAAATCCCATAGACCATTAATCAGCTGATTTCACCCACTCAAGAAATTTAACATTATTGGTGGGAGACTACAGTCCAGCCATCTGACATCTATGTCTTACTTCAGTAGGGTTTTCCCTATTATTATAACACCTCTTTGATTGTCAGGCATCAAACATCGGTTAAATAAAAGAAAAAAAACACAATGAACAAACTTCTGCATTAGCAGTTAAAAATGTCATTTTAATTATTGATATCAGTAGCGATCCAGAGTTTTGCAGTTACATCTCTTAATTGTGTAAGATAATATGTTTGTAACATCACTGTACTGTGCGAATCATGTATCATTAAAAAGATAAACTTTTCATTGAAAAAAAAAAAAACAGGCCATTTTTCAACTTTGTGACAGTGCACTTTCCAGCAAAAGACAGTTTTACAGCATTTAATTAGTTTAAGTAGGAGGATATTTTTCTAAACTGATAAAAGAATGATTGATTCTTTATCCACCTTCAGTTTGATACAAATAACAAAAATGAAGGATTTCATTCAACAGGAACAGAATAAAAAAAACTGAAGAGTAACTAAAATGAAGTAAAAAGTACAATATTTTTCATGTAGTGGATTAGATTTTTTAAAAACTGCAGAAATGGAAATGCTCAAGTACAGACTTGATTTCCACAGTTCTGTCCACCAGTGATGAATGTCTTTCTTTTGTCGCTGGCCAACTCACCAAACATTTGTCCTGTGACAGTATAAGGTTACATGCTGTAGTTACTTGTATGCTCTATTGCCTTGCAGTTATGCTTGTGCGCTACAGATGTTGATATTGACATGTATTGGATTTTACAGGCCAATTGGTTAACAAAGCCACAAAAGGAAAAGTAATACTTGTATTCTGCCACGCCCATGCTTGTCGCTTTCCTCATTGCAAGTGATACCATGAGGACATTTTAGGAACAGAACAAAATGTAGCCGAGGCTTGAAATAGTCATCCCTTGTGCATTGTGTTTGTGTCTGTAGGTATTGTCAGTGTCCCTAAGTGAACATAAGGACATTTTTCCATGTTTCTATGAAGTGGATGTTTGCAGGACTCTTAAACCCTGTCGACTGTGCATACCACTTCAGTGAGTGGGAGCTTCGAAAAGCCCTGGCCTGTGTAATTACAGCTCTGTAAACCTCCGGAGTATTTGTCCTCTAAAGCTCTATATTTACTCAGAAAAGTATCGGTATTCCTCATTAACCACTAACCACTGTGTGTTTAAGTTCATTCAGGCCTTTGTGTCTGTCTTACTCATTAATATTTATTGAAGTAGCTTCTTTGCACAATGTTGTTTTGAGGAATTTGCCACAAGGGACTTCTGTATTTATGGTGAACCTTTAGTAAGTTTAGGAGGTAGAAAAGGTGCTCTGAAGTCAAAAGTTGGTTGTTTGCCCACTGGTCCAACAGGAGTGGCTTGAAAACACAGTTTGTGAAGTAGCTCTGCTGATTGATCAGCCCACAGTCCTGACTGAGACAGGAATGAGTGATTGTTTACCTTCTAGAGGGGGCACACCTTGGAGAAGTGTTTGTTTTAGTAACAGTAGTGGATGTTGGCTGTGCTCAGTTTTTTCAAACCTATTAATAATTCAAGACTAGTGGCCTGACTGACCAGAAGCCAGCTGTTCCAGTTGGCTGAACTGACGCCGAGGCCTTACGTCTGTTTTATCACTTATTTTCATATTAACTACCTTTAGAGCTCCAGATGGAAACCTAATGAGGCCATTTTTGTTAATTCTGAGGTCATTAGCTGTTGTTTTTATTATTAAAGTGTGTGAATGGCCTTACCTGCTCTGCTTTCTTTTGCTTCGTCCTCCTAAATGGTGTCAGGCCAAGCTGCTCTGTTGACACGGCAGGTCACCGATAACCAGCAGTCAACAGAAAAAGACGGCAGCACTCCCATACTGGGCCAATATGTAAAGGTTAACCATGACCACCCGATACAATCAAAGCTCTCTATTGCCACGGGTGTTCTTTCCTGATCCGAAAAACACAACAGTGGTCTGTGTAGGAACCCAGGGAACTTTACTCAGGGCAAGCAAACCTATAGTACAGCAAAACACCCCGTCAATTATTAACAGCCCAATGCTCTCATTCCCCCGACGTAACCATAGCACCCAGCAGACTGAAACTTAGCCAGCAGCCTGGGACCTGCTGCTGCCGCTGCCTTGTGGGAAACACTACAAGTTAACTGAGATCCACACATGACGCTGACGACGGATATGGTTTGTCTTATGAAGGCATCAAAACGGGGCTAATTGAAGACGCAGGAACTAGAACTGGAACCATATACATGAGGTTTTGTTTGTTGGCAGCAGAATAATGAGCATAGGGGTTTTAATGTCTGTATTTGAAGTGCCTCTGTCTGTGGATTGTGTGTCTTTTGGGGACTGGCTGAGGTTATTTTGAGTCTTTATCAGTCAGAGTAAAGTGAGTTGGTCAATAGGTGTTTCTACCCGAGGATCACATCATGAATCTGGCTCAACGGATCAAACTTATGAAACACTTTGGATCTATGCCCCCGGATCCTCGACCCCCGCTGCTGGTGGTGCCTGTAAGTGGATGCATACTATAACCTGTATTATCTACAAACTGTCAGCACTAACCTGTGTTTTATGAGTTGTGGGTGACTGTTTGTGCATGTTAATGTAATGGTATCACTGCAGATCAGCTTCTCTCATTACTAATAGGGGCAGTGATGAAAGCTTTTCTCAAACCCTGGTTAGCACATATTTTTAGGTGGTAAAAAACCAAGTAACTAAATGCAAAGTCTAAAGACAAAGTAAATCAGCATTACATTTGTGTTAATAATTGACAGTCATTATTGAGCCCTGATTAATTGTTTAAGTGCTAACCAACTAATAGTTTAATTTATAAAAGTTGTATTACAAGTTTTGGATTAAAAATTGCCAAAATGTTACTTGTAAACAATATTTTACCCCACAGGAAATGTGTGTAAGTGGAATCAACTTTTGCTAATATTTGCCTCTAAATCCTTCCACGGTAGCTGAATAGTTTATTGAAACATTATTACAATAACAATGTATATGTTGACAGAGCTGTTATTTTTTGACTGAGGTAAAATATTCCACAAGATACCATTATAAAAGACAAGAATGACAACAACCAAAATTGCATGCCATGTATTTATGGATTATGATTTTTATTTTGATATATTCAGTTCCAGATTTACTGATGTATCTATTTACTTATTTATTGATTGGGATGTGAAGCTGTATGTTTCCTTGATGCTGTTCGGCTTTTAGCATTTTTCCCAAATTTGTGGAAGGTTTAAGGGCATGTTTGTGGAATCTGGAAGTCCTCCCACAAGAACATTTTCAGACCATTCTTAATATATGCATAAAAGCATCCAAAAAGCCTAAAAACAACACTTCATGAAGAAAATGTCTGCAACTATTAGGTCTGTGAAAAGTCATTTTAGGTCATTTTATGTTCTCCACATTGATTTTACATTAAATTTGTTCATGGTACATCATTTGTCTCAGGTGCTGTATCTAAATCGCATAATAATAGATAAAACCCTCCTGAATACTTAGATATTAGATGTCAAAATTTTACTTTCCAAATGATGATATGACCGGTCTCTTGAAAGGGCGATATTGGTTGATTAATGGTCTATGGGCTTTGTTTTTTTTGTTGTTGTTCCAAACTATCGACATAATATCAAAATCCACTATCAATCCACCGTTATCTGTCCTGGAAACCATACTCTTGTACATAAGGGGACATGCATATTTGATATGGACTCCAACAACAGTCCCATAACCATGTATTTATTTCACTGAAAATCACCAATTACCACTCCCACTAAAAACAGGACAAATTACCACAATTGCAGTATCTGTTAAAGGGTCAAAACACTGTATTCAAAATGTCTGTGATGGGACATTTTAGAGACAGTTTGATAGATTAGTGTTGCTAAATGACCCACATTTTTACTTTTAAATTCGTTTTTGCTTTAGCTGGACCTTAAGGGATTATCCAAAACAAGGGGCTACTTTATATTGAAATAAATGTTGGAATGGCAGTCAATTAATGTTCGCTCTCTGATGGGACATTACTGTGTTTTGACCCTAAAATCGTTTCTGCTGTTTTTCCTGCATCTCAGCCCTCTGCACCGACATCATCACAACTGTATCCCTCTCCATGGTCACATTTAAGGTGCTTGACTTCTGTGATCTTTATGCATGTGTGGGGGTTTGTATGGATCAAAGTGGCTCCACCTTAAAGCCACGTTCAATGAAGGGCACTAAAGCAACTGTGAGAGTGGGCAAAGTCTGTGAGGGGGAGGAGCGCTCCAGGTGAGCTCTCTCCTGGATGAAATTTTTTTTTCTTTGTCGACCGAGAAAGAAACAAGCTCAGCTGGTCATATTACAGATAATTTCTGCTTGCAGATCAGGTTTCTGCTGGACAGCCATCGTGCACACAGAGCCGATCTGGGGAGGAAGTAACTGTGGAGTTGGATTACTGTGAGATCTGTGATTGTTTTGCTTTTGGAGATGGCGTATGGAGTATAAAGAGGTGGCTGTTCATTGAGCACTGGAGGCCACAGGTGTTTTGTTCAGTTTAGAAATCCCAGCGGAAAATGGAAGTGAGGTTCAAAGACCATGTGGTGAGTGAGAGTGAGGTTAATAGTCTTACAATATAATAGTGTGAAGCCTATATGAATATGTTTGATACAAAGCAATTTATGGAAACTACAACAGACAAAAACCCCATAATGCTTTAGTGGCGTCACAATATCAACTTTACATCAGCGAGCAGCTGATATTGGCCCTTTATGCCCAGTATATTTATTTTAGTGGGTTTTTTTCACTGGCATGTATTTTTTGCAATTAAAAACAGATTTTTAGGAAATTCCCTGGACTGAGGAGTGATATCATTTATATTTGCATACTATCTGGGGGTAATTTGAATTGTAGATGATGACTGAAGCACGTATCATCCTATCGTGCTTTTCTATATCAAGATGTTCTACCTACATTGTCTTATGTTAAATTCTAGTTAATGTTTAACACTGTTCCATCAGTGCACCGTGATTCAGCTGATCTTTTTTGAATATTGGTCCACCCACCATCTGTGCAGTGCAGAACTGTAGGACAGTTATCAAGTTGTTTTTACAGTCATGTTGGCTCTTGTCTGCTCAGCATTTCTGTCACTTATTCCCTTTGCTAATCCTGTTTGTGATAATGCCCTTGTTCCCAGTGATAGTGCTCCAAATTTGGAGCTCTGTGAAAAAATTGTTTTATTTTATGTTTATAGTTCAGTCACTCTTTAATTTACAGAAAACACTGAATAGCAGTGGCTGATCTGTAGCCACACACTTTGAAGCTTGAAACTAAACTATCCAACAGCAGCTACAAATATCGGCGTTGCTTTAGATTAACCTCCTGAGACCCAGAACAGTACAAGTTTCTGCTTTTTTGTGTGAAAAAAGTGGTCTTGAGTGAAAACAGCCTAATATAACACGTTTTCAGATAGAATTAAATTTTTTTTACTGATTGTCCTTTGCAGTAGATAGTTTTTTGTTTGTTTGTTTTTTAATAAATCTGTGAAACTCTTGTGCATAAATGTGAACAGAAAACCCATGGCTTGTCGTGTCACTCAAATTCAACACCTGCTTTTATTTGATTAAGCATGTTGGTTCACTGTTTTGTGTTCCCTCGGGTTCATTATTAACTTGTACCAACAAACGGCCTACCGTTCACAGGTCACACACTACACACTTATACCCATGTTTACCTCCACCAGCATTTTTGCGGTCATGTTTCTGTGAAATTTGTTTCACTCGGTTACTATTGTTGCCTTTTTACTGAGCAAAGAAGTCGACTTGTTTATGATGCAGTTATGGGTTTGGGTGTGACGGCAGGTTTGATGCTCAGCAGGTTGTAAAGTTGTAAAAATCACCTTCGAGACGCCACCAACATACTTAACTGTCAGTAGGTTGTCCTTGATATGTGACCTAGATATCCTGTCCAGGCGTTCAAATCAACAGTTCATTCTTGTTTGTCTTTAACACTCAACATTTTAACAGAAACAGGAAAGGCTAGGAGAGGAGATGACACACAGCACTCTACCTTAACAGGCCAGGTCTGACCAGGGACCCGCAGAGTGGAACCGGGCCACAGTAAGAACCAGACCGACCTTGTTAGTATGTAATCAGAGCTGGACCCGAGTCCCACGTTGTGTCCCGGTGTTTCCATAGATCCAGATTATGGCGCTCTGCTCCTTAAAATACAAAGCACTGGATGTGTTTCTTTACTGGTCTATAGGAGGCACTCCTGCTCTGTTTCTGACTGATGGTGTAAGAAATTCTTCCTCACACAATGAAACGTAGTCAATGACCAATCCGCACATTTTTTGGGTTTGGTTTTGAAATGAGCTGGTATGTGGAAAATGAAAACCATGAGAGGTATGTGGTTATGTTAGTGCTGCAAGTAAAGGCTAGTTTGTTAATTGCTAGTTGACGCGTAACAGCGTCTCTGGAAAAAAGAAGTTTTACAGCAAGAATGAATGCGTTTTGACCAAGATGAAGGAAGGAAATGTGTAGTTTGTGTAAACAGGTTTAGCAGGATACTCTGGAGCTCTCTATTACTGATTTCCTCTTACAATGTATATGAATTATTATTGCATTTATGTATTTCTGATAATCTAATGGACACACTTGCCTCTCTGGGATATGAAGGTGTGAATACCACTGCTATATCTATAACAGTTTGGTTAAGAAATGCTTGCACTCTTCAGACTGTAGTTTATAAGTGGCCTGCAGGACTGGCTGATTTGACTGGGACTGTTTACAAAGAGTCACAGAAATGTGCCGTGTACAACAGGCACAGTGTGTCTGTCAAAGCAGGAGTCTGTTTTTATCTGTGCGCTGTTGTACTGAATAAGCTGTGGGTGTTGCATGTTGTCAGCACTACGGGGACGCAGGAGCATAGCAGAGCAGGTAGCTCCTCCTCCATACCGGTCAGGCAGGATTGCGACAGGTGAGAGCATGTAGAAATCAGCTTGAGTCCTACACACTCTTCCTGCTTGACTTAAGCTCAACTGTAAACCTTGTAAGGGATATTATGCATTAATTAATCCCATATAGGATTAATTATATATGATTTAATATAGTCAAACCAGTATTAATTTGCTAAAGTTTTAGAATATCTCTCCTGATTTTTCTTCTCTTTTCAGAAACCAGGCATGGAGGAGTTAACGATATGGGAGCAACATACAATAACACTAAACAAAGTAAGTGATTGTTTCAAATAATCAAAGATGCGTTTAGGTTCAACAATGAGTGTGTATGGGGACGTTATTAAGATGTTTAAGAATCTACATAAATAAAATTAAAAAGTAAATAAAGTAAAAAGGCCACTTGTGCTTCTGTTGCATTTGGTTTGCGCTCGCAAGCAAAAGCAGTGAAAGTGGGGGCATGACGTATGGCACAGAGGCGGCTTCACTATTGTTTTCTGAGGATATTGTGGAGGACTTGGCGGGGGTTGCGTCGCACTGTGCTTCAGACCTCTCGGTTTCACAGCACAGACTCCAGGAGGAATTCAACACGACACACCCTGCTGCACCTCTTTGCACCAGCTGGCTCCTCACTGTCCTGCCACATACTGAACTGAACTCAGCTGGAATGTGCTCCTTCTCCCTCTATCTCTCTGTCTATGACACACACCTACTTTTCCTGCATTCTTTCTCTCCATCTTGTGCTTTTGTGTCCTCACTGTCTGTTTCTATCCATCTCATTCGAACTCCTTCTCTAATGATGGCAGGATTCCAAAGTGGGGTTTGGATTTGCTTTATCAGGAGGGAAGGAGAAGCCTCACCCAGACACCGGGGATACAGCTGTGGTGGTCTCAGATGTGCTGCCCAATGGACCGGCTATGGGGCGGCTTTTGTAAGTTGACAATGTTCTTATGCGTGATTCGCACTAGATCATCTGTCTGCGTGCATATACATTTAATGGAGAGATAAAGACACACAAAGTAAATAAATCCACCAAAAGATGTTTTAAATATATGTTTTCTTGTACTCCGCAGCCACAAAGATCAAATTGTCATGGTGAATGGAGTGTCCATGGAGAACGTCCACTCCAACTACACCATTCAGACTCTCAAGTCATGTGGCAAGACTGCTAACATAGTGAGTATGAAACTAAACCACAGACACCAGCGTGACAGTCAGAGTAATTCATAAAACATTTACACTGGTATCATGATGGAATGATTCTGCAATACTTGATACGGTCAATCATGTATGACACATCAGATATTTATGCAACTGAAGAACAAACACAACCATAGGTTCATTCAGATGCATCCACTATCTTTGTATCATAATTTAAACATGCACTTTTCGGAATTACTAACAGTTATGGTCATAACAACTTTGACCATCAAGCTTTAGACCCCCCCAAATAAACATCTTTTTAGTTCATCCTTGTGTCCTAGTAGATGCTTGTGCCTTTGAACCATTCATGAAATGATATAAAAGGGAAACCTTATAGAGATGCTATTAGAGATACCACTAAGAAAGCAAAAGTCATCGTGGTGTTAGTTTCACAAATGTCTAAGTATATGTCCTATTATTTTTTGAAGTAATGGAATTCATTTAGAGCACATGCATGTTTTAAATAAAAATAGTTATGGGTGCTAGTATAATATATTGTACATATTTAATAATGCATCCTATTCCTATTCCTATATCAGTGTTTTGTGCTGCTCCCATCAATGAATTTGAAATCTCTTGTCCGCTCCATCTCTCCAGACAGTCAAACGCCCCCGAAAGATCCAAATCCCAGCAACCACCAGGCCGAGTCGCGCCGCCTCCCACTCCAACCTACTTGACCCGGATCCTCCCAGAAGAACGCGGCGCTATTCTGATGGTAGCGACAATCGAGACGTCAACCAGTACCGAGCCCGAAGCACATCACCTGACCGTAATGGACACGCACCTCTGATGTCTTCAGGGTACAAAAGGCTGCCGCACAGCAACGTCTCAGACAAACCCATCAGGACTACGCTTGTTAAAAAGAGAATCACAGATGGTAAGACCTCAGGAAATGGAGGAAGTGAACGGAGTTTGCTCCTGAAGTACACAGATCTCAGGACACACATATTAATTAGACACATCTGATCTTTTTTTATACCCCCACCTCTTATCCGTCCAAGATTTTTGGCCATCACATTTCTTGTACTCTATTCACCCGATGCTTTTCAACTTTCATGCATGTCCTTTACCACTAGGAGAGGTGCAGTGCACAGTTTGATGGCTGAATTTTTAATTTTTGGATTTTTTTCTCAAACTTTGGAAAAGTTTTTGAAAAGATTGAAAGTCAAGACTCAAAATGAATCCCCGGGTAGGCAGGGTATCACTGAGCAGGAGGGGCAAAGTGTTGTTTGACCGGGTGAAAGTATTAGTTATCTCCGTTTACTTTTTCACTTGTTGATGACCTGATTTCTTATTGGGTTTTTGTCTGCAGAGTATGGATTGAAGTTGGGCAGTCAGATCTTTATCAAACACATGACAGATACTGGCCTGGCTGCAAAGGAAGGAACACTACAGGAAGGGGACCTTATTCTCAAGGTAAAGCCATATATTCATCGGACTGATCTGGAGTCAGTCTTCAGTGTACTTCTGTCTCCTCTAACGACATGATTGTGTGTTTAAAAGGCTTAGATGTTCATTTTTCTACTCTCTCCAGATTAATGGTATGACGACAGAGAATCTGTCCCTGCTGGAGACCAAACACCTGGTGGAGAAGAGCAGGGGCAAACTGACCATGACGGTCCTCAGGGACGACCGCAAGTTTCTGGTCAGCATCCCAGAGGTGGAAGACAGTGCTCCCAACAGTGAGGATGACCAACGCCGAGACAGCAGCTCAGAGCTGGAGGGTACGATGAGGATGGAGAGGGAGAAGAATCACAGATGAAAGATTGGAGTCCTCCATGGAAACCATCTGTGGCCTTGTTAATCATCCTTCTTTTCTATTTTCCATCAGACATTTCAGACATCGATGATGACATGCCCCCTCGCAGAGTGCTGCGTCAACCCACCCGAGAAAAACGTACACGCAGGTGCACCCCAGTTCTTAAACAATACTCCTGTGGCTCTGTGTTTTCTTATTCTGTTCATTTAACAAAAAACCTGTTTGACCTTTGACCTGTTAAATTCATTTCCTAAATAGGGGATGTTTGCTCTTAACAGAAGTTAGATTTAACTGTAGTTCTTTGTTATTTGTTGTGTGTGTTTAACTCACATTATCAAATCCAGGTGCATTTAGTCAGTTTTACCATGTGTGTGGCCAGGCTTACAGTAAAAAACATTGATGTGATTACAAGATGTGCATGGTATTAATTTAGTTTATGCGTAAACAAAAGCCTGTGAAATGGAAAAAAAAAATATTTTCCTAAGAATTAAAGCGCTTAAGAGGTTTGTATCTTTTAACCCAGAACAAGAGCTGAACCTCCGCCATCCAAGTCTCGGGATGCTTCACCTGTGCGATCCACATTGAGTCGACCTCCAGCCAGAGCTGCTTACGCTCCTCGCAGAGGTCAGTCCTCCACAGAACCAACATTTTCCACCAGAGCTGCATATTCCACCTGTTCACATATTGACTGTATCATGTTGGCACAGCTTTGATGTTTCCAGAGTTAATGTAATTTACATTGAGACAAAAAATGAGAAGGTACTAAAGTGCTTTAGACAGTAGGATTAAATGAGTGCAGGACACAAAGACATTATAGTGACACTAAGTAACCATGAAGACATTTGTTAACTTTTGGTTTTGTTTTTCAGCCCCATCGGAGTCTGAGTCAGACGGCAGTGCCTCTCCTCCTCCTGCCAGGAGAAACAGTTCTGGCACAAGGGATCACTCCAGCAAATACAAGTAAGACCACGTTACTCCGACTCTGATTTGATCTCACATTGAAAGTACATAGAACTACGGACACAGACACTCACTGTCCATGTGTTGAGACTGACTGAGGTAAACGCATTGTGTGTCAATCCCACCTTGATTTAAACTCTCACAATCTCTAGTGGGAACAGAACACAGAACTTACCCTAAAACCTGCATTTACCTTGTAAAGCTGTAGCTGGACATATTGTCAACTCATGATCCAAGCATGGTATATTCTTCAGATAAAATACTATGACTGACAGTGTAGTGTGACCACATACTTAAAATAAATGTTATTCCTGTTGCCTTGTATCACTATTAAAGACCAGTTCCTCTAACATAAACCCTACAACCAATGAGAGCTGAATCAATTCAGTAATTTATAACACATGTTAACAAAAGCAGTTTGCCTTTGTTTTTTCTCCAGAAGCCTGTCTGGGGTGTCCACCCTGCCCAACCCCAAATCCTCTCCTGTACCCCACAACTGGACCACCCCCCGCCCATCTTCATCAGCATCAAGACCTCGTAGACCGGTGTCCGAGTCAGACTCAGACCGCAGCGCCTCCCCTCCACCACACAGGGACAGCCCCCACCCAGACAGCAGATACAAGTACGGACGAAGCCTGATTTCACTGAAACTTAGAAAATTAGGAATGACATCACGTTAAGGTCAGCTGTCTGTCATTATGGGATAAAAATATTTAGCTGACCTGTTCTGATACTGGGATGTAGGATCTTCTCATTAGTCATGATTATGTTACTGGTGGAGACAATAAGCTGCAACATCTTTCATTTGATCTTTTTAACATTATCATCATTTCTCCTAATTTTCTTCCATCTTCTTCTAGGGTTCTCCCTGATCTGCCCCAAGCAGGGATGAGAGCGTCTCCTATCCCCGTTAGAAATGAGCCACTAAGGAGGGTCAACTCTCCTGTCAGAGTCCCTCCCCCTGGTCAGTACACACACACACACACACACACACACACACACACACACACACACACACACACACACACACACACACACACACACAGGTGAACTGTTTAGTGACACTACACATCCTGGATGGTGTCTAACACATCCCTGACAATATTTGCGTACATGTTCAGATTAGTATGCTGTTTACTGCTGAACAGGTCTCCAAAGTTAAATACAGATGAGTTCAGTCACATTGAACATGAATGTGCTTGGTATAGATGAACTTCAGTCATAAACCAGATTTAAAAGTTTTTCAGTGTTGTAAAATCATAGCCTTTTTATTTTTGTACCACAAATAAACTGTTACAATTTCATATTCTATGCACTTTGAAGAATAGTTTTTGTGCTTTTGTTTCTCCTCAGACTCTGAGTCTGAGTCCGACGGCAGCTCGGCGCCTCCTCCGAGGCAGAGCACCTCACACAGTCAGGACTCGTACAGCAGATACAGGTACAGATGAAGGTCCACCCTACCCCAACCTACAAACCCCCACCCCCTTCCACGGACCAGGACACTGAGCAGACCGTGCACGGCTCTCCCCTTATTTCCATTAGCTAATCTGAAGTTTTTATATGCATTTTAAACTTACAGTTACCCCTTTGTGTGTTGTGATTTTTTTTGATTCGCTCATTGTTTGCCTTAAGCCTTGTTTTGCTTCAGTTTTGAGTTTGACTGTATACATTGTTTTGTGTTTTGGTGGCATTTTGTGTCGAATGAAATAAAAATGACTTGCACTGAACATGACCCTCTCCTGTATGTGGCTAAGTGCTGATTAAACAGAGGACACTTGAATATCATAATACCATATACTGATCAAACAACCGCAGATTAAAGTTCCCTTATTTATTCAAAATCTGCATGTTTTATACAGCATGTTTGAAATCCATAGTAAACAACAAGACATCTAATGTCAGTGATTAATTTTGATGGGTCACAAAGCAGTTATCCAACTCAGAGAGAACTTCCCTGGAGGTGCTAAGGTGAATATTCAACAGTTCAGTCTCCTCCTCTATTCTATAATCATATCAGCCACAGCTCCCCCCCTCGCCAAACGTAACTCAGATTTGTTGTCTTCCTCCTCCCTCACTCCCGCCTCCCTCTCTTTTCTTCCAGAGTCCTTCCTGATGTTTCCCTGCAGCCCCAGGTGGAGCCACCACGATGGAGCAACCCACCCAGCGTCACTGCCAGCAATCCACCGGTGAAAGGTGTGCGTTTGTCATGTTTGAGTATAAAACGCTTCTTAGATTGCTGTTAAATAGATTATTTCTTATACTAAAGTGCATTGAATTCTGTCTAAATTCATTTAGAATGATGTGCTGAAGTTGAATAAGTCTTTCTAATGCGCTTTCTGACCTCAGACATCATTTATTTGATCTCCACAGCTCCCTCAGGGTCTGAATCTGAGGCCAGTTATGCGTCGGTTCCTCGCAGAGACTCTACAGACAGCGCAAACTCCAACAAGGCCAACAATCGCATCAGGTGGGATCTCATATCGGCTACATGTCGGTCTGTCTCAGCACAAATGACTAGTATTCAGAAACGCAACTAAGACATGCATTGTTTGCTCAAAGGTTTCATGTTTCATTCACATACAGTACTCTCTCATTCCAGACTGTAAAAAGGTCTTTTACTACAAGCAGAAACCTACACTTGAACTCTACAGAGGACTCCTGAGGGTCTAAATTTAACCCCAACTAAGTCTGTTGACAGTAAACAAGCAGTCCATTCATACATAGATAGATAATCCTAACTCATTCAGAAGCCCGATAGCAAAGGGAATAAACGAGTTTGTGTATTTAAAGATTTCCTTTTTCTTTTATATACTCTATATTTCTTCTCCTCTGAGGTATAGTAACATCTCCCTGACAGCATTAAAGTGAATCTGTCTTTGAGGACATGGTCTTCTTGGCTTATGATTCTCCAGGCTTTCTGCATCACCTGTGTCTTCCATAAAGAATTCAGGTCTTTTCGTTGGACTCCTATAATTTGGGAGCAGACCCCAATAGTGAACTGAATATTATTTCTTGGATGTCTGTCAGAGTCTGTATCATAAAATGAGTTCAGGTCACACACGCTAGTCTGAGTTTTCCGTGTTCTCAAACCGTCTGCAGTATCTGAACAGACGGCGTTTGACATGACACATGAAAGCACACATTGAAGGTTTCTGCATCATGTGAGGATGTGTAAAATGACACTGACACGATGCCAGACTGGTTCCTCTGCTTTATTAGAAATGCACAGATACACACTTACCGTACAACAGTGCGTAAACATGCACGTAACAGGACATCCTGTACGAAAAAATGCATTTGATATCCTGATTGACACAGTTCACTGATTCTTCTCTTTGTATGCAACAACAAAGCTCAAGCATTTATTTTTCTCTTCTTCTCCCAGAGTTCTTCCCGAGTTGAAGTCCACTTCAGTCGCTGTAAGGCAGGAGCCTCCTCCACGAGCCCCCTCACCCACCAGACCCCCACCCGACGGTCAGTGGGTTCATCTGAATCACACACTCATCATCACTCCCCCTGTGTTTCTGTGTGTAATTTTAGAGCCAAAAAAGTTAAACGTAGGCTTTGTTATTGTGTCTTCACCTTGTGCAGATTCCTCAGAGTCAGATCAGCTTTCACACCTCAGGCGGTCCGGGAGCTCAGAGCGGGAGGACACCCACCGCAGGTACGGCAGCTTCATCAAACACACATGAGCTCTTGATATTTGCTGTTTTACGTCTTTTCATGCACCGTTATCCCCGTTCTCCTCCCTACAGGGCTCCCCATGCTGCCAATGGAACCGGCACCCTGAGGTCTGGGATTTCAGTGAAGAGTAACCCTCCGCTCTATTGTAAGGCTCATTACCTGCTGTTTTCAGCTGATATTAAAAGAAAGGAAGAAATTCTCAGTTTAATCATTGTCTAATTGGTTAATAAGTAACTGTTTTTGGAGCTAATTCACTTTATTTCAGACATTTCATGCAGTGAAAGAATCTTGTTTTGCATTTGTGTGGTTATTTTTATCATTTTTTAAAGATTAACATTCTTTATTTTGTCACTATTTTATTTTTTATGTTATACTTTGTATCCATGTGTCTCCCCCTACTCCCCACCTACCCCCCTCTCCCTTAGTCTCTCTCTTTATCTTTCTTTCTCTCTCTTTCTCTCTCTCTCCTCCTTTACCCTTTCTCTTTTCTCCCAACTGGTCAAGGCAAACGGCCATCCTCCAGGAGTCAGGGTCTGCTCGAGGTTTCTGCCTGTTAAAAGGAAGTTTTTCCTCGCCACTGTCACC